>VZRL01006743.1:727606-804654 GCA_013397895.1 Origma solitaria
CTCTCCTCTCCTCTCCTCTCCTCTCCTCTCCTCACATCTTCTCTACCCCTTATGTTGTTTATTTAATAAGTAAATGCTGGTTATATCCTGGGAGTTTAGGGTGGATGCTTGGTGAACCTGTTATCCATCACAGTAATTCACAGAATCTGGCATGAACCAGATGGACAATATTCCATTGTTTAAAGTGAGCTCTGTCAATCTTTGCCATTGATATTAAACAAAAGTCAGGATTATTAAAGCATATGGGTACATGGCTTCATACACTGGTTAAGCCTTTGCTTTGAGAATGTGGCTGCTGTTGTTGAGCATTCTGAAAATATATGTAGTATGCTACAGTACACAGGGAATCACAGATGTCAAGGGGAAATGATATGTGAAAGCCTTGTATGTTTAAAAATGCAGCACTACTGTACCTTCTTAAAAGAAAAAGAAACTTTCCTCCTTCTCCCTCCTTCCCCCTGTTGCCAGTTAAAATGAACTGTCAGAGCCTGGATAAAGATACAAACAGGATTGCATACCTTACGAAGCCTACAGTGACTCTTAGACTTTGATCTAATTCTATTTGCTGCTTTATGATGCATGAAGCTGTCAGATAAAGAGGTGTTCAAAAAAATCCACTCGAGCTGTCAGGGCTGACAAGCCCTGTGATGGATTACACAGAAAACAAAAGGGTTATCACCTTAACCACAAACATTTATATCTTTTTTTCATAAGGGTGCTTCAATCAACATGTAGTTACCAGGGTGCAGGCTGTTGTGAGCCTGTAGGAACATAGATCCAGTGACACATGTTGAAACAGCATTTAAAAAGTACAACACATGCGTTGGCACTAATATGCTGCTGACATGGTACAGTTGTGCTTACTTAGATCAAAGATAAGAATCCTATAGTTTTCAATATAAAAAGGATTCTTTTTTGAAGAACAGATTTCCCCCTCCCCACCCGTCTTTCAAAGATTAAACACAGTCATAACAGTCTGAATGGGATTTAACTCAAAAAAGCCCAGTACTTAAAAATGCCCATATGATTACTTACACAATAGAAACTTCAGCACAGAATGAAGAGCAGCTAGCATTTGACTCATGTAAAGGAAACAAAAAAAATTTGCACTCGCTCCTTTTTCAACATCAGAAAGCAGTCTCACGGCCCATTCATTTACCATCTCTTCCCCCACCCTCGCCAATATCTATCAATTCTTAAAAAGCCACTGCAACAAATAATACTGGACCTGAAATTTATCAAATAAAGCTAATATTCTACCTCTAGTACTGCATCTGTGACACTCCAGTGAAAAGAAGGTAAGGAAATGCATGAGATACTTACTTGAGCTGATAATACAGGCCTCTTGCCCTTGGTTTACACTCGGAATCAAGAGTTGGACACGTTCTCTTGTGGTCAGTACATCCATATGCTGAGAGTGACCTGAGGCTACACTCTGGGATACTTCAATAACGTTTGATTCTTCAGTGGTTGTTTTTTCCCCTACTTAGGGATTGTGATAACAAAGTAGGCTTAGCACTATGAATGGGTAAAAAAAAGAATTTGATAATTTATGGAAAATAAGTCCACTGCTAGCTACAGATTGAGATGACCCTTGTCAAAGAAGCCCAAGAGCCACATATTGCTGGAACCTCGGAAAAACATGAGGAGAATTATTGTTCTGTGCTTGCCCTACTTCTCCATCTTTTTCCAAAATATCTGTTACTGTCTGCTGCCTAAGAGAGGACTTAGATGAACATTTGGTCCAACCCCCTATAACTCCCTTGTTCAAACAAGGGAATTTGCATCTGCAGCAGCAAAAATTTTGGCAAGATTTATGTGTATTTTTTATATATATATATATATATATACACAGATAGCCTAGATGAAGCCTGCCAAATTAGTAGTGAACTACGGAATTTAACACAAGGGCTGTATATGGAAAGAAGGTTAAAAGTGAAGCATTTTCACACAACATCTTACACACACGTGTGACATGCTCGGTGGAAGACAGGGACTCATTTAACTTGTCAGTGAACCTAAGTGATAACATCACTAAGTTTTAGATACTGGGGCAGCAACAAAACCATCTTGAAACTCCCCAGAAGGTGGGTTGTAAGATTATAATCAGCATGCCCAGGCCTTTAAAAGACAGAGAATCCCACTACAGCATAGGTTCTGTGTTTATGTACTAGACTATTGCTCCACATTATAGAAACAGGGACTGTGTCTCCTGTAAAATAGCACACTTTAACACTGGAAAGTGTGTATCAAAGCAAGTCAGAAACAGATAGATCTCAAGGAGAAGTGTTTGGAGCAGGATGAAGAGCTGAGAGGCAACACAGGCAGGCCTGAAAATAATTCTCTCACAAATATGACCACCTGACAATATAAGTAAATCATACTGGCTTAAAGTTCTTCTTTCCGATGAATTTTCTTTTAACATCTACTGTCCAAAGGGAAAAAAAAAACCAAAAAAACCCAGAAAAAATAGAAAGGTCCAAACATATTGCTTACAAAAAAAATTCAGAAGTCCTCTTAAGTACTTCTTTAACTACACCAAGATTGGGCATGATCTTGGTTAGCAGCTGTGGGGGGAGGGAGGACACCATTTCTTCAGTAATTCTAGGGGGCTTTTAAGGCTGTTTCTCTTCTCAGCTCTACCTCTCTGGTGCAACTTGCCAAGCACTAATAGACACAAGCATTACCATCATTCGTTAAACTATATTCCTCTGCCATAGCTATCCAACAATCCAATAAAACTCCTTTTCAAAAAGTTGAAAGGCAAGCTGGTTCAGATAGACCATTATTAGTATGCACGGAGTGTACATTCACAGGCAATAATACAGTGGGAATTCAGCTAGCCTGAGCATAGGCTGATGTGAAGCATATGATATTACTTATGTAGGCATGAAAGCAATCTGCTTTAATATCAGACACTTTAGTGCAAAGAATGTCAGGGTTACCAAAGGTTAAAGACAGGCCGCTGGATTTTTTTGTTGCCTATTTTTTTTTTTAAAGTATGAGCTGAAAAAATGTGGGATGACTCCATTTTCAGTTTTTGACTGCTGCTGAGTAAAACAGCAATAAACAGTGCACGTTAAAACCAAAAGCAAGGTAAGAAAAAGTGGGTAGAAAGTGCCACAAAGCAAAATATACAGAGAAAAAAGAAGAGTGTGAGAAATGGCCCTCTGCCATTCAGCTGCTGATGGTTTCCTCTAGCACTGATGTCTCTTGTAGGGTTTCAACATCTTCCCATTGATTCAGCATCTTCACAGAGTGCTGGGTAGAGGTTCAGAGGCTCAGAGGTCAGATTCCCACCCAAGTGTGTTGCCTACCATCCCCCGGGTTCTTGTCCTGATGCTGGGAGGCACAGAATTCCACGTCACCCTGCCACTGCACACCTCACAAGCTTCTGGCCTGGTGGGATGGGAGCCTTTCCTTGCGAGGATCTTGACAGCCTGTGGCACTCCTGAGCCGCGGTGTCACACGGGCACCCCGCACACCTCGTGGGCTCTGGGATTGGGGCCCTCGGTACCTGGCTGGCCCCTGGTTCCTGAGAGCTTCTCGCTTGCATTCCACCACAACCAGCCCTTGCAGCACGTTGGACTTTCACTTTTCCTTTACTAACATTAAAAACCAGGCACATAACCAAGCTGAGAGCTCCCAAAATCTCAGGTGGCAAGCATATTGAGAACAGAAGCCAGGCGGACTGTTTTTCGGAGGTTGATTGCTTTTTCAGAGTGTATTAACATCTATTTTTTTCCCCTAGAACTGGAATCCTTTTGTACTACGGAGCCTAAGAAAAGCAGGAGCTCTTGTACTGGAGGATAAAGAACCAAGATAAAAAACAAAAGGAACTCAAAATGGAGATGTTTCTCTCATTTTTCTCAAAAGCATTGTTCTATTTCTATTTGATTCCATGTGTCATAGAAGACAAAAATTGTAAATATTGAGGAGAAATAATGCAAGCCGTTATAAAATTATCTGCTTTTATAACCTACTGTGAAGTGACTAAACCCCCTTCATATACTGATAGCCTTCTCTCAGGCTGCCGCTACCTGTCTGTTACTCCTCACACACAACTGTGCCTGTCGTTGGCAGTTTATGACACATGAAAAGGAAAAGAATGGGAGAAAGAAAAAGAGAGAAAGAAAGAGAGAGAGAAAGAGAGAAAGAGAGAAAGAAAGAGAGGGAGAAAGAGAGAAAGAGAAAAATAGAGAAAAATAGAGAAAAAGAGAGAAAAAGAGAGAAAAAGAGAGAAAGAGCAGAAGAGCGCAAAAGAGAGCGAGAGAGAAAAAGAAAGAGAGAAAGAGAGAGAGAAAGAGAGAAAGAGAGAGAGAAAGAGAGAAAGAGAGAGAGAAAGAGAGAAAGAGAGAGAGAAAGAGAGAAAGAGAGAGAGAAAGAGAGAAAGAAAGAAAGAAAGAGAAAGAAAGAAAAGAAAGAAAGAAAAAGAGAGACAAAGAAAGGGGTAGCATGCAGTGAAAGGAAGACAGATGGGCCTATCAGTTATGTATATTGTGACCCACCTGCCAGTCACAGCCCCATGGGAATGTGGCATAATAAATACTGAAAAATGGAAAGTAGGAATTAAACTTATAAAAAACTCAACCCAACAACCAAACATATTGAACAAAGTAAATTGTCTGGAAGGGAGAAGTGTAATAAAGATTTTTTAGGAGCATATAAATCAAAATTTCAAAAGAAATTTGCTAAATGGGGTCTTAGCTCATGTGCAGTCAGTGGCAGGAGGGTGTAAATTGTGGATCTAGAGAGGATGATTGCCAGCACGCCTAGGTATGAGGGGGTTGATTCAATAAATATTCATGATGGCAGCACGTATGCTCTGACTATGCACCCTGCCCCAGCAAACCTATCTCGACTGAACTTCACCCCCAGCCCTGGAGCCTCTGCATACTCTTGCATCACCCCCAGCTGAGTGTCACTGTTTTTTGTGTTGGGGTGTGTGTGTGGTCACATGTGTGAATGTGCAGATATATGAGCCCAGCCCCTGCAGACCAAACCTGACTTATTTCTCCTAACCCTGTCTCATTACCTGTCAGAGGTAATGCTGAGAGCTCAGCAATAAACTCGGTTGTGAGATCACCAGCTTATCATGACCATCCAAAACTATCTCACTGAGCAAAAAATCCTTCATACTAAGACCAGGAGTAGTCCAAATCCATTTTTCTTTTCCTGAGTATGTGTTTCATGAAAAACCTTGCTTCCCTTCTCAATCACAAAGTCCAGGGGACCATCTCTTGCTTCTGTTAAGCATTTCCTTCACTCCAGTTCTGAAGGTGTTTCTACTACTCCATGTAAATCCCATCCACTCTTATGACAACCACATGCTTCTTTGGACTCCAGAGTCTCCATGACAATTTGTTGTGGATATTTGGATATTACACAGAGAATACCAGCTTACACATGGACTTGAGGAAAAACATGTTTTCTCCTTGTGCAGGTACCATCATACTTTCAGAGACACCAGCCTCTGCCTACCTCTTTGTTGTAAATTCTCACATTGGTCCATGGAAGTGACTCTTCCCTGCAAAATTCTCTCACCTATACAACAAGGAAGGGTGCAGAGTGGCAAAACCACTCTGTTTTCCTTCTGCTTTTCTGCTCCCCTTCCTCATCTCTGAATTCATACTCATCCTCTTCTTTCTGTCCCCCTCTTGCCATCTCCTCCTCCATCTCCTCCTTTCACCTGTCATTCATTCATTCCCTTGTCAGGAAGATATGCAAATGAAGTCTAATACTAATTTAAAGGCCTCTTTGATGTAGGCTCTATCTAATCAGAAACAAAAACCAAAAACCCCACCCTGATAGTATCTGAGTTAGTGTCTGCTGTGACCTTTTCACAGCTTTTAACCTTTAGAGTTCTTTATCTTCACGTCACAGGCAGGGAGACAGGGCTCTGGTTATTTAACTTTTTTAACAATATATGAACCTAGGTAATTACATAAGAGAAAATATTAGCAGAAAATTGTCATCTTTCTGAGTAAGCAGAAAACCAAAACCTTCCAAAGGAACAGAACTGTGTGGCTGGAGAATGTTTTTGCCGTTGCTGTGTATTCCCACCATGCGTGGGAGGACCAGCTGGAGACTCACAGCATCTAATGGAGCTCAGGAACAAACAAAATGGAGATGTTCTCTCAGCGTGGTGCTCCGCCAGGACAAGCATCATCTGGCTGAACAGCAGTGGGCAAGCCCACCTCTGGTGATGTCCTGTCCAGGGCTACTTCATGAGTTCTAAGTGCCAGCACAGAAACAAATACCTGCTCTTGTTCTCATGCTCATTCAACATCTCTTTCCTTACATTCTTTGCCATTTTTTTTATTCTTCCTTGTTACCTTTTGCCTCAGATATTACTAACACATAAATCTAAATTTCGGAGTGTTTTCAATATTTGTGCACACACCCTTGATCCAAAATCAGTAGAATAAAAGCAGATGGGTCAAATATATCACTGAAATACTAGGATATGCCCAGACATGAAGATGGCCCCCACTTCCAACAACACACCGAGGTCCTGGCTTTGCAGTGTGGCTTGAATAGTTAGATTGGACATTTGCCTAGTTAGCTTGTGGGGATGGTCCTTCTACAGACCTCCACCATTAAACAAAAGGACTTAAAAAACAACTGTTCCATATTAGTGATGACGTTTAAGACAAATGAAATCTGGTACTTAAATACATCCTACAGCAAGCACACAAGATGACCACAGAAAGCATCTTCTCTGCAAAAGACATAGCTCAAACAACATGGAAATTAGAGGCCTTGGAGAAGATTGACAGAGTCAGATATGGAAATTGGAGAATTTCAGTGGGAAGTGGTTGCAGGAGCATGAATATAAAGGGTATAAAAATCTCTAAAGGCTGTAAACACTGAGAATAAAGTTATAGATGTGCTACTTGAGTGATGTGCATTTTCTAGTAACATAGAAGCAGACTCTTGGTGAGCACAAGTTGAAAGCA
Source organism: Origma solitaria (assembly GCA_013397895.1). Taxonomy (NCBI): domain Eukaryota; kingdom Metazoa; phylum Chordata; class Aves; order Passeriformes; family Acanthizidae; genus Origma; species Origma solitaria. The sequence goes on from VZRL01006743.1 coordinate 734,566, forward strand.
CTGACACTGTGGAACAGCTTCTCAAATTAATTAGAAGAAGAAAACACATGTAGTTAAAGCATGGGAACAACTCTTTTGTGAAGGATGAGTTAAACAGGCTGATGTTTTTCCTGTACAAAGTGATGAAGCTTTGGGGATCAAAGTTGTATGGGTTACAGAGTATCTTTTCAAAAGATGAGATAATTAATGTTCATTGAGAGTAAAGAGTTGCAAATATGCTGTGCTTGTCATCAACTTGTGGCTCTCCCAGTTTCATGGGGTTCATTTCTCTTTCCTTCGTCTTCTATACATAATCAGACACTGAAGAAGGAAGTGAGACCTCCACGTCCCATGTCAGTCTGCAGAGACAGCGAGTGCTCCCATTGTCACCCTGCCTCCCAGCAGGACTCTCCTGATCAGTGCACGTCAGTGCATCTCGGATGAGACAGGCAGATTATTGCATCAAGGGAAAAGGCGGCCCATAAAAAATACTCTCCGGTGCTCCACAAGCCAAGGGTTTCCCTATTGAAGCAGAGTGATTTACAGGTGATGTGTGCAGTCTGGAAGATTAATCTAAGTATCAGCCTGACAGTTTTCACACTGAATAAGAATAAAATTGATGGATGAAAAATTATAAAAATATGTGCTGCATGTTTAATATATTTTCAATCTTTCCAAAAGTATATGTAGGAAATCTATATGATACTTCCTTGGAAGAAAAATATGATTTGATCCTTGTCTGAGCTACTGGTATTGCAACCAGACATCAGGATGGACACCAGAGATGTGTAGCTCAATTAATACTATCACTGGGACTGAAGGGGCTAATGCAGGAGGTGATGTCATATCAAATTTCACATTTCTATGATTCTACAATTAAATCCTGATAGTCAGAAGACAGTACCAAGTGTGATCCTCCAAAGACACTTAAAATACCAGGTTTTAGGACTTAGGAAGCAACCCCAGGGAAGAAAAAAAAAAAAAAAGAAAAGGAAAGAAAAAGGAAAAGGAAAAGGAAAAGGAAAGATCACTTTTCAGTTATCAAACCTTTACATTAAGATATGGTTTCACTGAAGAAGTGTGAATGTAACAGAGGAACAGGAAAGAACATTTACAGTGCTAATAAAGCAGTAGGCTAATACAGCAAACCCAGTGATACCAAGGGATGAAGATGAAAAAGGGTAAGGCAGTAGATCTTGGGACATAAGTCACTCTTCTACATCTATGCTTCATTCTTGGGAAATGAGGAAAAGAGGAAAAGAGGAAAAGAGGAAAAGAGGAAAAGAGGAAAAGAGGAAAAGAGGAAAAGATTACACTTCAGATTTTATTGACTTTGCAGTCCATACACTGCCCCCGTTTCTCAGAGCAATATTTCTTCTTTCAAGTCCTCAACCAGCCATTGCCATGGATTGAAGAGCATGGATTAACACCCAGACTATCCCACTTGAGATGTGTGTCCATCCCACTCTTGGTTTGTCTATGTCATCAGCCCAGGGGCTGCCTGTAAATCACATGGTGGAGGGTGTACAGCAAGCGAGTTAAGATACAAGAGCTGAGGCATGTCTGAGATGTGCCTTTTGGTGCACAGAGTGTTCTGAAAGTACACATCTGGCAATAGAGCTTCCTGTCACTCAGGCCTCAGATTATCCACAATCATGAGTCCACAGCCATAAGGATGTTAGCTGGGGGGGGAAGCAGGGAAGGTGGAGCGGGAGTACCCCATGTACACAGTCACTTCTGAACCCACCACAATTTCCCAGTAGTACAGATATACTCCTCATAAACCCCAAGCCGAAGATCTGCTGCTCAAAAATAGAATTGGGATCTTTTTGTAGGTCGTTGGTGGTTTTTTGGCTCATTGTGTTTTGCTCTTTTGTTTTCTGCAAAGCTAATTATTAATTTGTAACTTCCAGAAAGCAGATTACACAAGTCACAGCTCTGCAGGAACTGAGGGCAAAGTAGATTACATTCTCTATTGCAAAGACATTATTAGCAGTGACTCATAAAGCAGAAGTATTCAGAAAGACTCCCACTTGTTATTTGTTTGTACCATTTTTGTAAAGGTAATGATGACAGAAAAAGATGTACTTCCTCAGAAAGGTAATCAACATTGTATGAAAGTTAATAATTTTTCCACCAAAAAAATAGAAAACTGAAAAATATTTTGAAAAATATTTTTAGGTGAAACATATTACATTTTTACAATTTGGGAAGTACTCAAGATTAAGGTTGAACAGGTAACTTGTAACTTTTTTCCTCCTCTCTCCCAGTTTCTCTTTCTCTTTTCTTCTCTTTTGTTCCCCTCTATATTTTATTAATTACGGAATAATAGAGAAAACAAGAGTTAAATGTGGTAATTATTGATCACTGTGGGAAACACTGAACATCTCACTTCTTTTAAGAAGGTAATCTTAAACCCTCCTTTTCTTCAGTGTAACTCCTGCCCTCTTTTCAGGCTGATTTTGCAACTTCCTTCACATGCACCAAGTTTAAACTATTTTCGTTGACTCAAAACCCCTGTGAGTTGCCAATCCAGCCTTCACCCCAGTTTCTTGGAGGAGCAGCCAAACACCACGCCATAGAGAAGGAGCAACAAGCATGAGGGGTCTCTCCAAAAGTATTTTAACTGCATTAGGGCAGAAATTAGATGGGCTTCTTTGCCACACTTAATGAGCTACCTTACCTTCCTTCATCTGTCAGTGATGTTAACTTTAATTCCTGTTTGTTTTATGCTTTCATTACCTCTTCAATGTTTTTTTAATGCAATCCCTTATGTGTGGGATAGTGACCCGCATTGATAAATTACTGTACCTTCCTCCTCCGCGTCTTCACAATGTTTGTAAGTGAACCAATCAAAACTTCAGGGACATAAGTTTTTGCATTCTTGAATAATTAAGTTATTTGTTCCTTCTGTATCTGTTTCTTTTTGTTTTCACAGCTCTTCTAAGTTTGCTCTCCCGTGCAGCTTTCTGAGTTGCCTTTTACCATTGATCTGTGCATCCTTTTGGTGGCTGAACCGTGAAAATTTGGAAGTCTTGGAGATTTGTTTTAATATTGTACAGATTCAAGTACATCCTGTGTAATTGTGGGGCTTATTATTAATATGGCTGTCCTAAAAGATTGCAGTGCAAAGTTAAAATAAAGCTTTTTTTTTTCTCATTTTCCCAGCCTGCTTATTCCATGCATTCACAATTTTTGGTCTCAGCTTTATGGCAATGATGGCAACAAGCTTCCTTTCCCTAGGTCCAGCAAAAAGGGTTTTAAATGAAATGGCAGCAGCAGAGCTAAACCAGAAAGAAAACAGGCCATGGGCAGCACCCAGCATGTGTAAAGAAACACATGAGAAAAGGAAACCTGCACCGATATGGCCAAGGTTTCTGGAAAAGCAGAAGTACTGCTATTCTACAACTAAATAAATAAATCTGAAAGAAAAATGTTTTGTACTTAAACAACTGGTTTCTTCAAAAATCACTGTGATCTAGTTGGCACACTTCTTGTAATAAATACTACAGTTACTCTCAGCACCATCAGCATTATACATGCAAGTAAGCAGTGGAATCACTGGGGTAAATAGTCTGTGAGAGGTTTCATACTCCCCAAGTCCCCAGCACCTGGAAAAGGTAAGCCATTAATCAGCAGGCACACAACCATAAGAGCCCTAGTTTTCTTGGTTTTGTGAAGCAAGATCAGAGTGATGTGAGCTTCAGTTGTCTTTTCTCCTACCCCACTCAACAAAGCTCCCTCAGTTCACAGCTTATAGAGTATGACAGAAGTATGCCTTAAGTCTCTAGCCGAAGGATTAAAGCTTTACAAACCTCTTAAAATCAGCCAGACAGCTCTAGCACTCATTAAAGCTTTTACCTCATTTCAAGCCTGGGTGCCCCCCAAAACTGGACTAACGAAAATATGCATAAAGGAAATCTCTTCACCTCACTGTAATAGAGGGAAGGTCTGTTCTGACTGAAGAAATTACTGGCACTACCTTGAAAAGTACATGAGAAACGTAATAGGACATTTGCAGCAACTTGAACGAGGAAGGCACTGAGGTGATTGCTATGTCCTGTACTGTACGCTGGGGAAATTACAGAAAAGGCTCTGAGCTTGTAAAGCTGAGCCAGTTTCCTAATAAGAAAACAGCACTTGAACTGCAGCTAGCACCAAACCCAGGCACCTACAGACTGATTGCACTGCACCTCTCTAAACACTTCCTCCCTGCAGACCTCTCCCCGCTTGATGCAAATTACTGAATATTTTCTCCTAACAACTTTTATTGGCTTGATTTGTGTGCCTCCACCTACTGACTTAGCACAGCCAGAGTGGTGTGTCCATGATGCCTGGCATGGTGGCCCTGGCAGACCTGTGAGGTTTGGCACATGCTATGGAGCTGCCACACGTTCTCTTTCTTCCTCTGGAAATGGAAGATGCAATAACAGATGAGGGCACAGCACTTCAGACATGCTGGTCCCTTAGCTCTTTCCCTGGCTTTACTGAGCTTGAGCTGACAATGGTGATTTGTTTCTGCCTTTTTGACAAATTCATCCTTGGAGGGTGCAGAGATTGCCCCTGGACTTTGTGTTGCTCCTGTTTTAGTGCTAACCAATCTCCGGGTCACCCAGCCAGTTTGCCTGACAAAAACTAGACATCTGCCATCACCATAAAAGCACCTGACTTGAAGTTAACTTTGGCAAAACATGTTTAAAACTACACATAGTCGGTTGTGTAGCAGGAGAGAAGGTTCAGAAATTTCCATTTTTACAAATGAACTCTAATGGAAGGGTTGTCTGGCACTGGACCCGGCTGCCAAGAGAGGTGGTTGAGTCACCATCCCTGGAGGCATTTAAAAGCCGTGCAGATGTGGCACTTGGGGATGTGGTTCAGTGGTGGATTTGGTAATGCTGGATTAACAGTTGGACTTAAAAGAGGTCTTTTCCAACCTGAACAATTATATGATTCTATGTTGGCATCCTTAAAAGAGACAGAAAATGAGCAAAGAATGGTTTTTAGCTTTTTTTTCAGAGCTGGAGAACCATCCCAGGGAGCCTTGCATCACTCCAGGTACACTCTCAGCCACACATTTACTCCCTGATGTTCAAACACAGACCTTGCTTATTTGAAATGTGTCTCTGTCTTCAGAGGGGAAGAAAACAGTCTGGCTCTTAAGGTCAGCTGTTCGGGGGCAACTTTTACTTCTTCTTCTCAATCAACCTGTTTACAATTAAGACTGAAAATATCACTTTATATTTAGCCCTAAATATAATATATGTAAACAATCAGTTTGATTAAAATAGTTCTTAAACAAGTACGTGCTGCTGTTTTGAATTCACGTGGGTGAAATTAAGGAAGTCACCATCTGAGCACTGAAATCCAGCTGCTGTTGAAGCAGTAAACCAGCTCTTGGCAGGACTAGCCTTTTCTGCAAGTGCCAAGAGAGTTTCTTCATTTCAACTTCCTTCCATATCAATTCCAAGTAACTGACTCATGCAAACTTGAGAAATGTTGACGAGCTAAAAATCAGGAAACCTTGTTTTCCCCTTGAAGAATAGAAATAGTAGATAGAAGAGCATGAACTGTCAATTCTGAAATCTTACAGGCCAGGTATAAGCCTGAACAGTAAGTTCATAAGTTTGAGATGCAAGGCTTGCTGGTTAAGTTAACATTTTTCCTCATATCTGTGAAACATTTCAATGGCCTTGACGCAGTACATCAGCCCGTCACCTTGACATTCACAGCCTGGCAGGAATCACACTCATCCCTGACACTGATTTCATCTTTTCCCTTAGTGCTTCCAACACCTTTGCTATTTAAAGACACATTTGGGGTAAGAAGCATCTCCACCACAGCTTCTCTGACAAGCGCATCCCACACAGCACTGTTCTTGCCGGTCGGGACATTTTTGACTTACACCTCCATAGTTACAGGGGCAGACCTCGGAATCCACCATAATAACTCCTGACACCTGGTCCCTCGATGGTCTGGGCTGTGACACTCGGCTCTCTCCGTGCGGTGACCACATGGTGACCATAGCCAGGATCAGCTGGCCAAAGCCAGGGTGCACGTGAGGAACTTGCACAGAATGAAGCCCAGAGGTCTCCAGGACTCTCAGCAGAGACAGCATCCAAAGGAAGCAATTACAGAGAGATCTGCAGAGCAATTTCAATTAGGTACTGCAAGTGGAGAAGCTCCCCTGGAGTCAACACATAACCGGAATAACAATGTAGCCTGTAGCTCTATGGTATTTGAAGTGAGGCCAGAAATCTGGTGTCAGAAATCTGACTTGGACTAGTTTTTGATACATCACATTTGAGGAGACAAAGAAAATTTTTAAAGTCTGAGTTTGTCCTAAAGGAGACCTTGTGGTTTTATTTTTCACACTCTCATTTCAGCTGAAAAAGAGTGAAAATACATTTACTAAAGATGCTGAATGCTTTCCTGACAGTAAGAACTTCAGAATTTTCAAGGGGTTGTTTCAAGGAAAACCTGAATGTGGTTATTAACAGAAATGTCCATAAAAATTTATATGTTCAAGAGAGCTTTTTATAAAAGCAATCATAGAAAATACCTCTCTCTGGTGCCTCACCTTTAAATCATCTTAAAATTCACAAGATTTGCTTTTGTAGTGGATCCGCCATACTAGGAGACCAAATTATGGTCTCAATCAGGAAAATAGTAAAAAAAACCAAACAAAAGAACAAAAATTTGTAGGCTGTAGCAAGTAATTATAGACACAGCCAAAATAGCAAATTAATTCAAGCTGTGAACTAATTATCCTCAGCATCACTGGCATCTCTCTTTGACTTCATATATATGTCATCACCATTATTATTATTATTATTATTATTATTATTATTATTATTATTATTATTATTATTATTATTATTATTATTGTTAGTCTGTCCCCTCTGAACTCGTCCAGACTGAAATTGACTTCTAAGGAGTATCTTTCACTGAGTGAATCCCCAAGAAATGAATCGCACTTGCTCTAATAAATCTCAGTGTTATCAGCTCTAGATAGTTTATTCCAAGTTTTACTCTAAAGCGCTTTTTTTAAAGTTTCAGTTCCAGAAATCAATTACTTATAAAGAAATTTGAACTTCAATTTTAATAAAGGAAGTCTCCAGCACTCAGGCTCAAATGGAAAATCAAAACAAACAGAAAAACGGCTTATATTTCACAAGGCAAATAAAAATGTCCATGAATGGTTAGTTTGAAAAATCATATTATGTTTAAGTTGGTCTCTTGATTTTAGGCGTCTTGATAGGCAACATCTGGAAGGACATTTTTCCTGTAAGCTCTTGGTTACCATCTTCCAGGACCTCTGTGTCTGCTAATAAAAGGGTTGCTATGATTAATGCACTCACCTATTTCTGTATTTGTGTAATTTTTATCAATACCCTACAGTGTTTAGTAAGCAAAGCCAGAAGTCAAACCAACCACATTTTGTCCCACAAGAGTCTTGCTTTTATTATTCTTGGAGACAGCAACACAAACTTCCCATTGTATGTGCTTTAGCCATGAGATATCTTTGGAGTAATTTACAGTCTTTATCTATCTTGTGCATTATTTACCAAGTAAATCTAAAAGCTGCTTAGACATAGATAACAACAAATGATTTTCTGCCACTTTACAACAACAGAATGTGCTCATTCTGGACAGAGCTGAGTTCACTGGACAAGAAAAATTGTGACATCCTACCTGTATTTCTTGCCTCTGTTCATGTCCTTGGAACTAAGGTATCAGCCAAAGCAGAACTACCAATGTATGTTTAGTTTCCAGCTGAAAGTTCTGCAATTTCATTTTCATTCCAATAGAAAATCTCCAGAATTTGTGTACATTACTTTGCTGTTATTACTGAATCACTCGAGTTTATCTGTGAATGTACCATTTTCACCACTGAAGGGAATAACATCAAAGTAATAGCGTTTTTACTAAGACCCTAAAAAGATCAGTTACCACTTTTGGTCCAGTGTTGCCTTGACAGATCTGTTAAGGCATCAGCTGGCAATACATCACTTTTCTGAAGCCTTTTCTAATATTTAATGCTCTTGGCACCGATGTTTCTCCTCAACAAAAATCAGTGAAGCTCTCAGCTCATGTAAACTAACAGCACTATTGCCAGATCTGACCACAGATCTATCTGAAGATCTGTCTTTCTTTTATTTCAAGTTCCTCATAAGAAACCCACTCTGTATATCATTGCCTACATTATTTTACACAGTATTGTTCATAACATCAATGAAAGATATCAGAGCAATACCAAAAATCATCCTGTTACCACATGATAAGTAAGCTTTTAATGTGGTCAGTGTATCTTCATATCTGAACAATCTAAATTAGCTGCTTTTTAATTATAAGTAAATCAAAGACTCACTGTAAACTTTCCAGCCTTTTTTTGTTCATTTTTTCTCCTAGCAGAAGAAAAGGATGTGGAGATCAGCCTGCCACAGCAATGAAGGCATCAGGGCATCCCACAAGCAGAACTTCTGTGTTGAGTAAACAGCCTGCGTCTGGGCTGGTGAGCACTGGCCCACCTTGGGACATGGTCTGCTCAGTTCCTGCTCTCCCGGGCTCCACATGTCCCTGCTCCAAAGCATTGGCACTGGGAATTAGGGTGCATGGGGTACCCCACTCGTGTGAACGTACAGTCACGGCTATGGCCAGCTGGACATGCCTGCAACGTTCATGCCACAGATTGCTCTAAACCCTCACTCAGCAAGCATGAAAAACAGTTCATCAACAGTGCCATTTGCATAAGAACTCATGTTTGCAACAACAATTTAGAATGGCAACAGCACCTTCATGTTTTAGTATGTCTTCATTTCCATCAGGCAGACTTCCACCAGGCAAACCGTGATTTGTGGAAGATATGAGCTCACAGGAATCTTTTCTATGAAAAAAAAATTACTAAAATTGATTTTAAGTTACCTTTTAGCATAAAACATAAGAACAACCACTGTAGTAATTTCAAATTTTTTAAAATTTTGTATGCAGAATCTAAGATGGACCTTTTCTCTGTCTACAAAGGAGATTTCTTCATGAAGCTTAGAAATAGAACGAATCATGAACTAGTAAGACAATGTAATCAATAAAGGAAATACATGCAATATAAAGCTTAATCAAAAAACCCACCCTTTGGACCAATATTGAATATGGATCCTGAAGAGATGGAGGATAAAGGATTTAGGCTACCACATGAAAGAAAAACATTTGGAACAATGCTAGCCCAGGCTCTCAAGGGATAATACACAATCTGTTCCTGGTCCAAAAGCTGTGAGAAATGCACTTGTCATTTTGTCATCATACTTTAAGAGAAAGGTCAAAGGAAGAATTTATGGGAGTAGTACAGTCATTAATGCATTTTAGAGAGAAAAAGTGATCAATCAAACCACAACCCACTGCAAACTTCTCAACTCTGTTTTCTTCTTCTGTTTTAAATCTCAAAGCCTTAATAAAATGCAGTACTTTTCCATCTTCAGCATTTGAAGGAAAGTGGCAAAGATGACTTTTTTCAAAATCCTAAGATTCTGACTAACATTTTGATGACATTCTCAATCCAAAAGAATAGATTTTTCTTTTTGTCTCTGAACCATCACACTTTTAAAAGGTCATTTCAACTGGCATTCATGAGTATGAGAGAGAGACTTGTTCTCTTGTAAAACACTGCAGAGAACTTGATTATTGTTTCACCTCTCAGCATTTTTTCTTGTTGAAGACTGAACCACCAACCCTGCTATGTTTTCCTCAGCTTTTCTTACCCCAGATATTTTTCAGCAGGGCCCTGATCATCAGAAGTTGCAAAGGTTCTGATGTATGGATGAAATGAGAATCATTCTGTCGATAATCCTAATGGCCTTTTGCAAGCCAAGAAAAGCTTTGATTCTGGAAGCCTAGGAAGAGCAAAACGAATAAGACCTTATCCAAGACGCAGAGCAACGGCAGAATTGCACCTTCCTTCCTAAGTACATCTGCTTGAGAAGCAGCTATTTCCCAGGGAGAAGCCTTTCAAAAAGAAGAGAGGGTTTCTGGCTGATAGGAAGGTAAACTCATCAGTTTAAAAACTCTGAACAAGCAGAACTGCCATGAGAGTGGTAAAGATTACCATCAGTAAAGAGAAGAAATATTTTAAAAGTTTCCAAGTGACTAAGGAGCACATTTATATTTTCTGTTAAAAACTTTTTCCTCTAATATTTAGGATATCAATTAGAAAAGCAAGAAAAGCTGAAACCTGATTCACAGCTGCCTGCTGGACTCTCAACACGAGAAGTCCATTGGCTTTTTACCCAGAGCAGCTCTTGGTTCAGAAATACTAAATGCAACTGACTCGTTATGCCAGACGCACTAACAATGACAAGCTCTTCTCTGGCAGCCTTTTGGGTGACACGCAGTCCCCGCCACAGAGCAGCACAAAGAATTGTTAGCGCTGGCTTCCTTCATGTTTGTACAGGAGGTTGTGATGCCAGTGACTCCTGTGACAGAAAGCCAGCATGACTTGCCTGCCCTGCATTTCCAGGCACGTATTGTACTAACAGTGCAAGCCTGGGAAGGGAGGTGAGTAGAACTGAAACCTTTTTTCTTTCCCATATTTGATGCTGTACTTCAAGTGATGCCTTGATAATTTCTGGTTTTTTACTCTTCATGTATTTGTAACTTGGTGTAGTTCTGTGCTTCTTGCAGAATGCTAAAAACCTCTGTTCCCAGCCACCTTTAGGCAAAACAAATCCCTCTGAATAGAAAATCCAAGGACACAATCATTGCCCTAGGGCCTGAAAATATGTAAACAACAGTGAGTTGGGGGGAGCGGGCCTGGGGTGGTTAACGTCATCACCTAAGGGTGCGATTGGAAAATTAGGGGTCAATATGCTAACAGGACAGAACTAATAAAAGGTGAAGGGCTCATGACCCGTGGTCCATTTTGGGTGTAGTCCCCGAGGGGGACTTTGTTTTCCTGAATATACCTTGAAGGCCTTGACTAAAATTGTCCACTTTTAATATTTCTAGTTTGTCTTGGCCTCTGTTTCAGGTAGCTTGCTTTCAGGCATCACAAGGAGTGAAGAAATGGGAAGACAGAGCTGCTATGTCTAAGAGATTACTTTGTCTCTCATGCAAACTCCACTGTGCTGGTGAGCTCACAGTGTCTCTCCTTTTTCGGTGGAGCATAACTCTATCTGACCAGTCAGTCTGTGAGGAGATCACAGTGAGGTTTGGTCAGTGATATGCCTACAGAGGATGAATAACTCAAGCCAGATTCATAGATAAAGGAGTTAAATAAAAAGCACTTTTAGAAAATGCCTGTACTGTTGGAAGTAAATTCAGTGGATAGGTCAGATGGTTACACTATATCAAGTGTAACTCTCAAATAAGGTGTTGTCATAAGGTATTTCAGACGAATGTTTTTGTTTCAAATCATTGTGGCCTACAACAGCACAAAAAATATGTATCTCAGCTTTAAGAGAAAGAAGAAACAAGGATTTATGTGGGCAGTTGGCTTGAGGTTTGAAGAAGACAGTTTACTGACATTGCAAGATACGATGAAGGAGAACTCAGTATAAGATGAAAAGAAATACAGTCCTGGGAGCACAGGACTATTCACACATTGACAAATTGGTCAAGAATGACTGCTGAGGAACATCTCTGCTGAAAATAACTGGAGGACCCTGGTGGAGAGCAAACTCAGAGCCAGAGTGCTTCTTAGCAGACACGAGTGTTTAACAGTGCCCCTTGACAGCGCTCTGAGTTGTGTGAGCAGTGACACTGAACCACGTCTACATACCACACTGATAGCAGTCAGGCAGCAGAGCAAGGTTCCCTGAAAGGTTATGCCATCCCCAGAGGTTTTCAAAACTCAAGCAGACAAAGCTTTGAGCAGCCTGGTCTAGCCCCAGAGCTGGCCTTGCTTTGGGCAAAGGTCTGGAGCAGATGCTTTCAATGTCCAACCTGAAATCTTCTGTGATTCTTCAAATGTTAAAGGACCAGTGATTCATCCCAACATTTCATTTTAAACAATAACAAAATGTTTTAGTAAAGGCTGTATTAGAGTAAAAAGATCTTGAGTGCAAAGAAGGAACTAGACTCTCATTCTAGGATTATATACGCAAATTTCAACCTGAACTGAATATACTGAGGAGCAACAAGTGAACAGAAATGAATAATACCTGCTGCCTCTTTCTCTTCAGTTTAAACTTTCCCAAATGCCTAGGTTAGAGGTTGCAAACAGGTACTTTCATCATGGGGAGACTGCCTTCTGCTCTTATTCCCTCTGAAAACACTTCCCTCAAAGCTGCTTCAAAGACCCAAAATGCAAGAGAGATTTGACAAGAAAATGTGAAGATGTCTTTGCTTTCCTAGAGAAAGAAAATACCTGGCTTCTCTGGTGTCTATAGAAACAATCTGTAAATACAATAAGGATTAACAAGAAAGTGCATCATCTTGTGTTAATCTTTTATCTTCACTTGCTTATATATCTCATTATAAAAGCCACTCCTGATATCATTTTATCTAAGCTTTTTACTGCACTTTTGGGAAGCTCTGTGATTCACTCTCATTCCTGCTGTAAATCTACTGATTCCTACTAAGAAGAGTAAGTAAGTGTCTAAGTCTGTGACCAAAGAGAAAAAAAAGGTTTTTTTAAAGTTTTGCAGCAAGGGCTGCTTATTTATGAGACTATGCCTCTTTGACGATTGTTTATCACAAGCAACAGAATTTCCAGGCTGCTGACCAAATTTATTAGAAGTTGGTAGACACCAATTTATTTCAGTTATACATATTTCACTCACATTGTAACAAGGCTAAAATGATGTGAAAAACCTGGTTTTGGCACACTGACCCATCAGGAAACTCCACAGCACCATGGTGTCTCTGCTAGAGACACATCTATGATTATATTGCTCCTCCTTGTTTTTTAAACTGATTTTTCACAGAAGTGGCTGTATCAGGCTCTGGGGTGAATTTCTGCATCAGGCAATGGGTATCTAAAGGAGCTCTTCATACCCCAGGATGCACATCCAGCCACCATCTTCCCTATACAAACACAAAGACCACTTCCACGGGAAAACAAATTTTCATCCTGCATTCAGGTGTGCAGTCTCTTACAAGGACCTGCAGTGGATCTGCCCATCTCCAGTGGGAAGGAAAACATCTTGCACTTTCCAGCTCAAAACAGACAGTAATGCAGCTAGATGTCTCCTCCATCTGTTAGAATAAGTGTGGCTTAATTACACACCCACAAGTATGGATAAGCAAAAATCCTCTTGTTTAGATTCTAGGAATTTATACTATTACAAGTATGACTTTCCCGTGGTATGCCCTTTAAGTCTCGCTGTTTGTGAATTTCAGTAACTAAATCCTTATTTCTGTGAATAGATCTGCTAAAAGGTAATGGGAGCTGTGTGTGTGAATGGGGCTGGCACGATCCCTGCCTCTGCACGTCTTGAGAAGGGCAGCTCACGTTGCAGTTGCTCAGACTGGAACTTTTCTATTTATATTGGGCTGTGCAGTGTTACACATCACCAAAAGGAGAGGCGATGGAAGGGAAGGGATGTTACCATGTCTGATTTACATCTCACTGCTCCTGATGGAAAAACTTCACAAATTACTGACTCGACTGTCAGCACATGAAAGTCACATGCAAATAGCTATATCTCCTTCAAGGCTATGAAGAAGCAGGCCTTCATGTGTCCTAGTAATCAGGATATGAATCAGGCATCCTCTTGGCAGCAAATGGATCACGTAACAAAGATAGAACATGCCTAGTATCTGAGATTAATAAAAAGGTAATAAAGCTTCATTTATATCAGGTATTGGCCCTTTTGGACAGTCTTTGGAGCATTACTGATGTCAATCCCATATGATAGTTGCCTTTTGAAGACCTTCATCTATTTGAAGCTTTTCAAACACTTTTGAAAGAATGTCTACAAAGTCCTGCAAATGCCAAGAGCAGTTGATTTAACACGACTCTAACTAAGGCAAAATGAACTGAAGCAATTTCTCCTGTCCCTGCAGGTACTGTGTTGAAATATTTTATCTGAAGTCTTCAGAACTATCCCATTGAAAATATCTTTTAAGAAGCTGCAGTCTCTTCATACATCAAAAAAGTGTGCAGTGTATTTGGAGGGAGGGGAAAATCCCTAAAATCAATGTTGTTATTGCAGTCCTAATAGGCTCTGCCATATTCTAGGCAGTCTAGTTTTGATAGCGGCAAATTTCATTAAGATCTATCTTGAGACACCACACAGTTTCAGAACTCTTTAGAAGTCAGAGCTTTCCTTCAAAAACATTTCAAGCAAAGGCTATAAAAATACTACTAGGGGTCTTTTTCTTGATCGCAGTGCTGCCTCGGGGAAAGGAGTTGCTGCAACCTTTGTAGTTTGGTAATAAGGGTCTACTCTCTGTCCTTTAAAGTGATTTGAGTCAGACCCTTATTTGTTGCATTATATTGTGTTGTGTGTGATATCTGTTTATCATCTCTATCTCCTCACACATATGTGTCTCTCAAGATGTTTCTGCTGTTTCTATATTTTGTTCATTCTGAAAGAATTCTGTCAGGTAAGGATATGAAAATTAGAAATAGTGACAAACATGCAATCTTCATGAGAACTAAGAAATTTATGATTCACGTGATTGAATATATATAACATAGTCTGAAGAACAGTATGTGCATTTCTATGAAGTACATAGTGCATAAGGAATGGGAATTGCTGAGAAAACTTTGGAAAGTCACATTAAAAATGACAGCTTCTAGGCAGAATAGGAGCAGTCTGCAAAAAGTGTGTTCTCATCCTGGAGGCCGAGAGGGGTTGTTATTAATTTACATCACCTTAACAGGAGGAAGGCTTTCATAGAAGAAAGAGAGCAAAAATAATTCCTTTCCAAAGGAGTTATTATTCAAAGAAAACTCCAAGATATTCCAGAATAGATTTGAAAACATTTTTTTTAAGCAGGTAACTTTCAGTCAGATTGTTGACCAATTGATGTTGTATTGTGCTTTCCTAACGCTGCAGTAAGTACACATTGTGGGGAGATTATAGTCCATAAACAAAAAATTGGTACCAGCCCATGCTGCAGGATGGCCTCAATGCTGCAGAGTCCAAAAGAAAAGAAAAGCATTCACTTCAGAAATAAACATGGCCTATTCAAGAGCTGTGGGTCATGGGGGATTATGCTGAACCTCCACCCCCAACACCTGCCACAGCACTACCACCACCAGTGGGAGGAGAACAGAGGACACAGGCAGAGATCTCACCCATTTTTGTCGCAAGTGTAAGGATTTTTTGTGTGAAACATGTGCACTCTTGACTTGCTGATTGGTCCCTCCTGGGGGCGTTCCCAGACCTGTCCCACTGACAGAGCTGCAGAGGCCAGAGAGACAAAAGCAAGTTTCCTGTGGGAGAACTGGCTGATGCATGAAGGGCTGGAAAATATGCAAGGAGCCATTTTTTGTAGCCATTTTTTTACACAATGTTTGGCCAGAAGGTCGTGTCCAGAGCAGCTCTTGTCCTGGAAATACTGTGCCCAAGGTAGTTTGGGCACAAGGCACCTCACAATGTGAGGCTGGCACTGCCAGTGCTGTCCATCAATTCCTGCAAACACAAAGTGGTTTATAACCAAGGATGGTCTATCTTAGCTCAGCACAGCTGACTGTTGAAAGTTCATCTCTCTCCTCCCTTAGTATTTCCTTCCTTCATATTCTGCAACTACCTCTCCTTCTAGAAAACTAGGTGACTTTGTTTGTCATTTGTATTCTTTCCCTCAAGAGCCTTTCCAAGTAATTTATTCCACATGTTTATTACTTCCTGCACATAATAGTAGTGCTGGAGTTCCCTCATGCCTGCATTATATTCTCAGTTTCCTCTTAAAAATATTTCACTAGAAACTCATTACTCCTTTCCGTAATGACAAAAAACTCTCTCCATCAACTTCCACATACCCTATTTTCCAAAGAGGATAAAGCCATCTCACCATTTGAGTTCAGCCCTTAATTTTGTTGCTGTCAGTCTGGTATGACTTACACTGCACTACTTCCAGGGAATCACAGCCTACCTGCAGCTAACCTTCCACCACTGAATACAAGCACTCACCTCTTTCTCATGCACACATCTTCCTCCAGCACTTGTCATTTGCAGCCATGTCACTGTGATGCAGTGAGTCAGGAAATGTGAGCCAGGCTGCTGTTTTGTGCCACCTTCATCTCCAGGCAATAGTATGAGAGGTCCAAGAAAGACAGCACATCCCCCGTGAGGCTCAGCCCAGCAAGGGCAAGGTTTCAGTGGAAGCTGTAAAATAGTCGAAAAATGGGGAAGCATGCAGCACTGATGACTCCCTGATAAAACAGAATTATAGAACCATAGAATCACAGAAAGGTTTGGGTTGGAAGGACCTTACAGATCACCCAGTTCCACCCCCCCATCTTCCACTCATCAGGTTGCTCAGAGCCCCATGCGGCCTTGGACACTTCCAGGGAGTGGGGAGTCCGCAAGTTCTCTGGGCAGCCTGTTGCAGTGTCTCACCGCCCTCAGAGCAAAGAATTTCTTCATATTATCTGATCTAAACCTCCTTTCCTTCAGCTTAAGGCCATTCCCTCTTGTACCATTACTACATGCCCTTGTGAAAAGTCCATGTCCCTGTAGGCTCCCTTTAAAAAGTAGAGCTGCTATAAGTTTTCCCCAGAGCCTTCTCTTCTCCTGGCTGAATGCCCCAACTCTCTCAGCCTGTCCTCATAGCAGAGCTGTTCCAGCCCTGTGATGAACTTAGTGGCTCTCCTCTTGACTCGTTTCAACAGGTACAGAGATTTCTTGTGTTGGGGGGAGGCCAAGAGCTGGGCACAGCACTCCAGGTGGGGTCTCACCAGAGTGGAGCAAAGGGGCAGAATCGCCCCCCTCGACCTGCTGATCTTGCCTCTCTAGGTGCAGCCAAGGATGCAGTTGGCTTTCCAGGCTGCAAGTGCACACAACAGTTGCTTTCCCTCTGATCTCAATTGAGACATTAACCTGATTCAGATGGAAACACAGAAATTTCATCAAAGGGACAGCCAAAGCTTTTATAGGATGCCACAGACAGCATGGCTAGCCTACCTTTTTCTGTAGAGAAGAAAGCAAAATAATGCCCAGTTTTTCTTCAAGTGGACCTAGCATACTTAGATATTAAAATCTAGCTGAAATTACTTCAGAGAGACTGTGGTTTTATGCAGGCTGAATTTTCAGAAAACCTGTATTAAAATCGTAGAAACCCATTGTTGGAATTATATCTGTTGTTTCAGAGGCGTGGGAGGGCTGTAGGAATAGATGCTGAGAAACAGCTGTCAGTGAACTAACTGGAACAGAAAGCATTTCATTAATGAGCAGCAATTTTTAAAGACATGCTTTGAGTTGTTTCATCATAAAATTTTGCTAAAATCATTTTCTCTCTACGTAGATTAAAAGTACTGCAGAGGGAACTTTTAAAATTCATCTTTTTAAAAGAAATTGTGTCATTTTTGCTCTTTCCTGTATCTGTTACATAGTCATTTACAAGTTGGAAGCTGTATTTTTCCTCTTTTTTTTAACCAGTTCTAAAAAATGAAGTGATGAAATACATGAACAAATGGGAAGCCTCATTTTTCAAGTAACTGAAAAATTATTTTAAAGTCAACTTGTTGTGGCAAATGGCAAGTCTATAGATTAAGAGCAAGAAAAGTCTGTTCTGTCCCCAGATCTTCTTTAATTTTACCATGAAACCTGCCTCTTAGCAGTTCTTTAGTGGTTTATCTTATTAGTTATATTGATTTTATATTTTTTATGGTGGCAGGGAAATCGCGGTCTTATGAGGTAATAATGAGTTCAGAAGAAAGGGTTAGCTATGATTATATCAGTAGCTTAGAAGTAATCTATATCCAACCTCAACAGAGGATTTAATTTACCTAGAAAATATTCGAGAGGAAAACAGCTTGGTGAGGGCATTAGTGCACACCAAAATCTAGGGTAGATTTGCATACAGTTGAGACAATCAGAAAACAGGGTCCTTATCACTTTTATGAAATCAAGCTGAATCACCAGAGTACCCCAAACACACAGACTGGCACCGGGCACTCTCTGTTCTCCTACTTCACAGGGTTTGAAGAAGGTTTCAATTTCATTTTGCTTATATTGTGTCAGACAGCTTCAGAAAACCAGAGAGAAATAAACCACAATGCCACAGTAGTGGAGAATATTTTGCTGTATTTTTTTTTCAAAAGACAGTCTCCTGAGCCAGGCATTTGAATCATAAGGACTTCTGGGATGGGATTTTCACTCAGAGATCTCCATTCTTACGTGGATTAAGAGGATTAAAAACCATTAAATGACCATCCTCCAAGTCCCTAAAGCAGATTTGCCTTTTTCTATCCTCCTTCAACTGGGGCAGACTTGGGGGTAACAAAGTACTGCACAAAAGACTCCCTTAGCATGACAAAAGGTGAAACAATCCACTGAACTGCCAATGTACCAGACAATGAAGTCGGTGCAGTCTACTCAGCTCATTTTCATCAGAACAAATGGTATCAAACTTGGCAATGGCATTGTTCTTAAACTTGAACATGGGGCTCTTTTTTTTCCCCTCTTCTTTTTTTTTTTATTTTTTATTTTCCCATCCGAAGCTCAAGGTGTCATATTAATTATTTAAATCTTCAGAAGATTTCAACTGTATCCTCCAAGGCTCTGCTCAGTGCCAGAAGGTCTCCAATCTGCATTAGCTTTTGTTAATTAGAGCTGAAACAAGGACTTTGATCTCAATGAATATAATAACAAAAAAAAAAAGCAAAACTTCCTGTGTGATTTATCTTTTACCTATTTTCTGCCTTTACTGTTTTTCCACTCTATTAGACTTTGATTTACCTTGTCTGAGTAACATTAAACAACTCGGGTACAAAAGAACTTAAACAGCTTCAAAAGCCTGACTGAAATGATAGTTAAATGCTACACGAAGTGATCCCGAGTCTTTAAACTTTGAATGAAAATGACACAATTTTACTTTATTTTATTTTATTTTTTGTAAGCAGGGGCTGGCATCAGGGGGGTGGTGGTTTGTACAGCATGGATGCTTGTCTACTGATGTCAGATATCACAGGTTTTCCTGTTGGGATTGATCTTTCCTCATTAAGAGCCTTGTTTCTAGAGCTATAGTGCTGATAGAACAGAAGGCCAGCGATATTCTGCAAGATGTTCCTCATGCATCAGGCTTGCCCTGAGTTTGTAGCGCTGCTTAGATCCGAGAGGGTCACTGCCAGGGCTTGCCTTGTTAAAATTTTTCTCATTAACATTTATCTTATTGAATAGCTCTGAAAGGCAAATTTTTTAAGCCCAAAAAGAAAAACTAGCAAATTTTAGTGTCAGATGAGGTCTAGTTGTATATTCACTTGAGCAGGGACTTATCGTTATGGTCCCCTAATACGAAAAAAATAATCAAAGAATATCTGAAAATGCTGCAAGTGAAATCTACATCTAAGATTTAGGAGATACATGAGGGTAAATTTTCATTGTGATGGACAAAGAGTTGCGCACACAGCCTTCATTAATAACAACACACAGTGCTGAGAATGTGCCCTGTATCTTTTACATAAGGCTCACTACAGAATGGCACAGCCCCAGGAGACTGGTCACTCATGGTTTATCTCATTTTAGGAAGAATAAATTAAAGGATATCTTGTGAATTCTGGGCAGAAAGTAGGAGAGCTGAAGTGAATAATCTCAAAAATAATAGCTAAGAACTCTGAAAACCTGCTGGAGGCACCAACTGAAACAAAGGATATTTGTCTAGAAAGAAATGGGATTTTGATGGGGAAGTTTAAAATTCATTCAGAGAAATTCAGCCAAGGTCTGGCTTCCTCCAGGGGACCATGGCAGCCTGGGCAATGGTAGCACAGACCCCCTCTGCTCACAGCATCAATGTGCTGCAGGTCTGCAAACAGGTTGAGAATTCAACAAGAGCAAGATTCATCCCCTGCCAAAAACCATGGCAGACTTTCAACCAGTCTCCAGACCAGGTTGGAGGGGTTTTTCAAGCAACCTGGTGCAGTGGATGGTGTGCCAGCCCATGGCAAAGGGGTTGGAACAAGATGATTTTTAAGGTCCCTTCCAACCCAAACTATTCTGATTCCCACATGCAGGTGTGTCCGGTGTCTTCTTCCCTGTCTTCCCCCACCCTTCATACCATCAAATGTTCATGATTTCCAGAGTTTCCCCAAAAGTATGGTGGGAGCCAGTAGCCCTCACTGTGATGTATAATCTGCCACCCCCCTTGAGCTGCAGTCCCAAGGACAGCTCATATGATTTTGCTCAC
The DNA here is from genome assembly GCA_013397895.1 of Origma solitaria. Lineage (NCBI taxonomy): Eukaryota > Metazoa > Chordata > Aves > Passeriformes > Acanthizidae > Origma > Origma solitaria. Next base: position 754,828 of record VZRL01006743.1, read on the forward strand.
AGGTGTTGCCTTTTATGGGACTAAATCTTCCTTCTGACTCAGCCTAAAAGGATGGGAGCAATGACTGCGTATTTTAAGCCAAAAGTACTGAAAGCATGCAGAAACTATGCCAAAGCTCCTGCAGAACCAAGCAATGTCTGAATCTGGGGCCCTGCTCCACACACCAGGACATCCCAAGTCCCTCACTGCCTCTCCTTGCTCCAAGAATTTTGATTCTGGCCTCACTTCCATCTGTCAGCACAGGTTAGTGGAGCTCATGTCAGTGCTATCACAGCCATACACTTATTGCTTTGCTCTCTCAGGCTTTCTTTGTCCCCCTCTCTGGGCTCAGAACAAGTGTCAATTGCTGCTCCATGCTTCTTCCTAGAGAAGGGGCCACAGTGTCGCCCCCACAAAGCCAAGACACCTCCTTGACAGTCTGGAAGGGCACAGGGGTGTGGGAGGGTCAGGCTACCCAGCTGTACCCCACTGCTGTGGGTCGTAGCAAAATGTGCATGAGCCATTGCCCCCTCACTGCTTGTGAATCGACACCATAGTCTGACTGGAAAAGTTCTGAAATAAATCCTTTAAAGCTGCCTGATCTCAGAAAGGGCAGGAAATTCCAAAAATTGAATTAACTGCCCCAGTGCTGTTCAAAACCCAGGGGATGCTGTTCACTGGCCTTCAGAAAACTTTCCTAGAACAAACAGTTGAAGTTTCCCTGAAGTCTGGGTTTTGAAGCAAATATCGTTGTTGTTTACCCCGAGCTGCCTTCTGTTTGGCAGAAGTCAGGCCTGTGATGATAGCATGGGCAGTGACAAGCCATGCTGGCTGTAGAAAACGAGGACGAGCAGCTTAAGTTCTAGGCAAAAGAGCAGAGAGAGTGTGCGGAGAGAAGAAAGTCAGAGCTATGGACTAGGAAAATTACCACCTCTGTAACAGTTTTCTGAATGGATATAAGGGCAGGGATACTGCATTCATCATCACCACAGAAACGGTTGTTGAAGCAATGGAGATGCAACATCAGTTCCATGAAAACCAAATAAAAAGTGTTCATTGACTATTAAAAATATCATCAACTCCCAAATAATTAAGGTTTCTCACAGGCTATAAGACTTTTGTCTTTTTACATAGCCTACTTTATATCATTGAGAAAGATAGGCACTTGTCTATTATTTTGACCTCCTAATCTTACACTTCCCCTAAATTATTCTTAGGGGCAAGAAATGGAGAATCATGTTTAATTACTTGACTTCTTTTAGAGACTATCTATTTAAAGTCTTATTTTCCTATATTTATTCCATTTGAAACCCAGATGATATATCATCTTATTATGACCTTTTACAGCTATTCTTTTAGATGGGCTCAACAGCATTCTCGATTTAATTCAGTACACCTCCAGATAAAACAACAATGTATTGCATGTGCATTGCTTTATTTGAAAATGATGTACATGATAATATGTTTCTGTCTGCAGATTGTGTCTGATTTAGCTGACAAAAGATTGCAGCAGTCATTGTGGCCAGAAGCTATTGGAAAGCAGCCAGCATTAATAACAAAATAAATACGAAGCAGAAGCAAGTGATGCCATAAAACACAGGGACAGTGGTTACACTTTTCTGCATGAAGTGGCATCACATCATGCATGCAGCATATTTACCAACAGGGCAAAAAGCAACCTCTAGGTTTGAACTTCTCACACCACTTAAATGGCCACATTTTAAGGGGGCCCTCTGGGTTCATCATAATCCTGCCTCAGAAAACAAATGCTTCACATGGTGACAGAAGTTACTGAGTTGATAAGATAGGAAGGAAGAATGATTTGACAAAAATCCTCCATGTATATAGGGTGGCTGCAGAAGGAAAAATAACTTTTCCAAAAGATATTTAATATGAAGATCTGCTATTTTGACTCTTTTGTTGCTGCCATTCATTGCAAACTTTTTTTTTTTAAACTGGGAAAAGCCTGATGCCTTGAGCCTTGTTAGAGAAGTTAAACTCGGGTTTAAACTGAAGAGGTGGGAAAATGCAGATTTCCTTTTGGATCCCCAGAGCAATGGAAATCTGGCAGAGCAGTGGAGGGACTCCTTCTCCCAGTCCCACTGGGCCTTTTTCCTGGGTAGATTATAAAATTTTACAGAGATGATATTATGGGGGAATGGAAAATGGTAGTCCTACGAGCACAAGCCTTGGCGTTGTTGCATGACCTATTACCGCAGCAGTGCCTTACTATCAAGGGTTTGTAAAACCCAAAGGAGGACAGAAACATTTCTTGTTGTAGTGAGGGTCTAGTATTCTGCATACTTTGAAATTGAAATAATATACAAATGCTATGTAGTGTACTGTTCTGATTTAAGTTAGGTACATCTTCATCATATCTTTGACTGCCAGACTAGAATCACAGAATCATGGAATTGTTAGGGTTTTAAGGGACCTCTAGAGATCATCTGGTTCAACTCCCATGCCAAGGCAGGCTCACCTGGAGCAGGTGGCACAGGAACATGTCCAGGTGGATTTTGAATGTCTCCAGAGAGGGAGACTCCACAGCCTTCCAGGGCAACCTGTTCCAGTGCTCTACCAGCCTCAGTGTAAAGACATTCTTCCTCACATTGAGGTGAAATTTTTTGTGCTTTAGTTTATGGCCATTGCTCCTCGTCCTGTTGCTGGGCACCACTGAAGACAGTCTGGCATCCTCTTCTTGGTACCCACCTTTGAGACATATGCATTAATGAGATCCCCTCTAGGTCTTTTCCAGACTAAATAGACCCAGCTTCTGCAGGCTCTCCTTATAAGAGAGAAGCTCCAGTCCCCTAATCACCTTTGTCACCCTCTGGACCCTCTCCAGTAGCTCCTTGTGTTTGTTGTACTGAGGAGCCCAGAACTGGACACAGGATACCAGATGTGACCTCACTAGGGCCAAGTAGAGGTGGACAATCACTCCCTCAGCCTGCTGGCCACATCGCCCATGCACCCCAGGATACTACTGGCCCTCCTTGGCTGCAAGGCTTTGCTGTAAACTAGCTTCAGAAGATGTGCATGCTTGCACTCAGGTCCTTTTCTTCAAGAACAGGAGTTTATATATTCGGTTCAAAATGATAGATGAACACATTTCTTCCATTAATGTGACACTACCAAACAAAGTCAAGCAACCACATGTCTTTGCACTCCTCCACACCTGCTAGAAGGATACTATCAACTGGAAGGCACTCCCAGGAATTTGCCTTAAAATGTTTCTCAGTGCTGGAGGGCATAACCGTTTTCTCTGAGACCCATTTGAACCAGCTTCTCTTCAACCACATCTTTCTGTTTCCATGATAACTGGAGTCAGTGTCTGTTTCAAATAGAGAGCAGCATGCATCATCAGCATCCTGTCTGTATTTGTGCCTGCAGCATATCATAAAGTTTTCTAGAGGTTTAATGTTGATATGGAGCAGATGTTGACCTTGGTGGGGCTACTCAGTGGTAAATGGTATCACGATTTGGACCCACTCCCGTATCTTGAGCAGCAATAGCCTAATGAATTAACTATTAATAGCTTTTCATTAGTTTTGAAATGCAATAGTTGCTAGAATTAGGGACATTCATTGCCCAACAGTTTGCAGCTGTTGGATGTAGCAAGATGAAAAATGGAGAGACCATGGAAACAGGAGGAGACAAAAGGAGACAAAGTAGTTCCTCTTGTAGAACGAAGAACAGCATCAAAACTACTATTAGGACAGCCTGATCACTCCCCAGTGCTTTGAAAGGCTGTGGCAGAAGAAAAGCTTAAGAAGGGGTTTGAAAAAGAGCAGTAGTTTGTTAGGCGTTTTTATTGTGGGTACAAACATATAATGGTAGCATACATACAATCCAGAACACTGCTGAAAAGAGGAAGGGGAAGGGTGGGTAGAACAGCAGTATATTTGTGTTTCTTTGGACAGCAAATTAGTCAATGAGCAGCCTTCAGGTGTTGTTTTTCCTCTCATTTCCAAGCTATGTCTTCAAATCAAGACAAATCCCCTTTCATTTGAGCCACATAATGAATTTTATTCATCTTAAGGCAACCTTTCTTTCAAAGTATCCTGCCTACTTGCTGGGCCACTCTGAAGTTGAGCTATTCCTTAACCCGCAGATTAAGCAGCAGACTCTCCATTACTCTAGGTCATATGCCTTTTTCTTCTCAGATCTCTCTAAAAGTAAAACTGGTTCTCAGCTCCACCACTTTTCACCTCCGAAAAGCTTCCTTCTATCCTCTCCTTGCTGTCTTGATCATTCTGTGTCCCTCAGCTAACCCAACAGATTCATTATGGCATGTGTCGGTGATCAGTCAAATCAGCTGCCATGGGAACACCTCTGTAGTGTCAGATCTCCCTGAGTGAGCCACAATTGCAAGTGCCATTGCTGAAAGACCTACAATGCTTCTGCACTGGTTCAGATTGGGGATGCTGAGCTGTGCCGCTTCCACTGGTGAGTCCTTTGCTGAGTCTCTGGCCATGCTGGGCCAGACATGTTTTGGTACCAAAAAAAGCTAAAAAATTATTATTCTCACTGTTCTCATCTCTACTACGTACACTGGAGTTCTATCAAATGAAATACAAGGCTCTGTAGCGACATCAGAGTTTAAGTCAGTAGACTGAATCACTTCCCTCCTAATGACTTATTATACACAAGGTAGGGGACACTGGGAGAGGAGAAATGACTTCTCCCCACAAAGGAGATCTATGAAAGGCAGATACCCTTCAGAGAGTAATTCTTTTGGTTTTTAACACATATTTTACAATGTAAACAGTAGCCCCCTGGAAAATCTTGTTCTGTATATTCTATGTGTGGTACACTTTCACATGTTCTCAAATTTTTCATTCTTCTAATGGCTGAAGAGATGAGTAGACATACTAAGAAGTAAAGGGAATAAGGTGTGGTCAGTCACTTGGTCTGTGTAGCCACACATAAAGCTATCAGCTAACACAGAAAAGGCTAAAAATATCAGACACACACAGAGTGTCCTCTCCCGACCAGCCTTTCAACAGGCAACTAATCTCTCACAGATAAAACTGCCAGGGAAAATTAGTATTCTGTGTCTGGAAATTCTTTGCAAAGAGCAGAAGTTTCCTAGAGTGAAGATTGCATGCTTGGAATACATCACTGCACATTTTTATTCTGGTACTGTCTTGAAACCCCAGTCAAAACCCAAATTGTGTCAGCTCTAGGCAGACTCAGGAGGAAGTGCTGGTCTCTTTCTCAAAGAGCCACTGCTATGATACAACAAACCAAGGTGGAGCCCACAAGGAACTGTTGCATAACTCTGTTGCATCTTCTCCAGGTTCTTGCCATATTTTATCACCTTGTAACCTATGCAGTTTTCAGCAGAAAACTCAGCAGCAGGACTGCCATTTCTTGCTGCTGACAGACACATCCACGTTACATTTGGCTTATTCTTTCCCTTAATTGAGTCTGAATTTCAGAGAGGAACATGAAGTTTATGATAGTTCCAAGTTCCTTGTGGAGATTGTAGAGAAGTCCTCAAGAAAGCTGTTTTCAGTCCATTTACTCGCTTCACTCTTAGAGTGCACAGCTCAAATTTTATTTTAACAGCAAAACTACCACCCCGGAGCGTAAGCACAGACTTTTAAGTGAAGTAACTCCAAGTCTTCATGCGCTGTGAATGTAAGGATGAAGCAGTGAGAAGATCAGAAGAAAATAAGTGTGCTGCTTTAGAAGGCATCTACTTAAGTTTAATGAACTGGGATCACAGCATAACAGCTAGTGGGACATTTTTTCCTAGGTTTAATTTTTTTTTTTTTTTAACATAGAGCCTATTCTCTTTGGCTTATCCATGCATCCATGAGTCCTTTTCCATAAAAATACTAGAAAAAGAGACATGATGTTCGGATAAAGACAAAGTAAATTCCCATGTTTGTTTTTTGCATGTTTTTCAACGCTCTGTTTCTAATGATCTGTTTGCCTGGGTACTCCCTTTCCTTACTGAGACATCAGCAGACACCCATCTAGCAAGCTGCAATCTCCTCACTCTGTCCTCCTGGGTGAAGATCCAGGCCAAGAACAGAGCGAATTTCATCTCTTTTCCTATAGATATTTTAAGCTCTAAACAGAGGGAGAGCCTCTTTCCCTCTGATATGAAAGAGGCATGCCAATCTTTATCACTTTGCAGGATAGAGTTACAGAGAGTAAAAAGGCAAGAGAGTCAGAAAATCAGATTATGAGAAACTGTGCTGAAGGCAAAGGAGAGCTCCTTAAGAGAAGCAAGTGTAGTCCATTCACTTTCCTGACTTCACTTTCTTTCCGCTTTTGCCAAAGAATGCATTTTGTATTGGCTGCTTCACAACTCTCACACCATTGCTTCCCCCAGCTCATCCATCCCCTCACCCCTCTCTTGCCCATCCTGTCACCCTGAATAAGGCTGCATATTAAAATGTTGCCTTTGAGGGTGCTTTTGTTTTTGTTTTTGGAAGGGGTGATGAGCTGTGGTGGAAAGATCAATTATTCCTTTATTGGAGGCTCTTATCCAATAGTTCATTTAACCTGTTTTGAATGTGTTGCTGACTCAGAGGAATTAAGCTGGAAGATAGCCAAGGACTGAACAGAAAGTTAAGACACAATGAAGTTAATAGGCTCTCATTGGCTGCTATTGTTAGAATTAGTCTTAAAAACAAAAACAAACGCACATGCAAGTCTGGTTTCCTGTGTGGTAAGCTGAGTGCTTTACAGGGATTTCCATTATGTCATGATTCATTATTTCCTCCTCTCAGCCCAAATGGAGCCTGAAAGTAGAATTAATAGCTAAAAGATCTTCATTAAATAGGCTCTTCTGAAAAGTAGCTGATGAGGATAGTGTCTTTAATGGAAGGGTTCTCATTTTAGCACTCTTTCTTTATTTATAGAGTACTGTACCTGCACACAGCGCTTTAAAACATCTCCCTTTCGAAAAAGTCTGATACAAACAGGGATAATATCATTCAGTGGTAATTAAGTAGGCCTCTGTAGGAGCAACGGTGGCAACAGAATAAAAATCAAGAAGTTTATGCTTCTCCAGACTTGTAGAGCAGTTCCATAAAACTCAACAGAGAAGATCCTTGTTATGATACACTGAGTTCAAAATTATTTAGAGAGTTTTACATGGTATTAAATTCTTTTTCCTACAAGGAATGAGACATGATCTCTTCATCTGGGAGGGTTACAGTCTACTTGTAATAACATTTAGGCTTTGTTTTGTAAGTCAAAGGTGCAGCGCTCCCTACAAGTACTCCAGACCATATGGATGAGTGTCTGGGAACGATTCATACTCACCTCTGCTTCCACTTAAAGTTGAGACCCTAGGGTGGGTTCTCCGTCTGATCAAGAGGATTTTCAGTTGCTTCCCGTTTGGAAATTCATCAGTCAGAGGTGGAAGGCAGAGGGAAGCTGAAATCAACAGAACATGCCACTGTCACAGCTGAGGTGTCCCTTGTTTTTTCCCTGCAGCCAGTTGACAATTACCCCATTTTATCAGATGGTCTGTATGCTGCACAAGCCCAAGCACTGTGCCCCCAATTAGCCTCTTGCCAATTATAAAGTAGTAAGGGCTACTAAATGCATTTGTTTCAAAAGCTCATCTCTGAAGAGTGTCTTTCTGCATGTCACTTGTCAGAATCCAGATTTTCAGTTTCTGCACTACATTTTGTCTAAAATATTTACAATCTTTTTCTCCCTCTCTTAAAAAAGAGTGGGTCACTGTTTAATCACAATGCCTTTTCTCTCGTTGTCTGCCTCAGTCAAGCCCATGTCACGACGCACTGCTGGCTTATTACGGTAAATAAAACAAGGTTTGGTTGCTTTTGTGCCACCAGTCATCAGCCCACCTTTGAGTCCCACTCAAGCAGTTGTGAGTGAGCTAAGGATATAGAAGATTATCTTGCAAGACATTTGGCCAGCATTGCTTTCTTTTGGAAAATTAGTTTTGCTTGTTGGATGTGCCAGTTCCCTACTCTAGGACCCATCTCTACAAGGAAATCTTTTAATTACCTCTTCCCCCCAAATGACAGCTTTCACCACTGGAGTTGAGTTCTTGGACATTAGCAATTGAATAGGAAGCCTTCATACTGTATATCATTTTAATCTTTCATGTTTAAGTAAGCCAGATGGCTTATTATTACAAGCTCTGTTTCAAAAAGGCACAAACTTTCTATCAGAGGATTTGTAAGATGATAGTAAAAAAGGGAGATTTTGCATCACACAAAATAGCCTGAATTTTAATTGCACATCATAGTTTGGCAGCAATTTTCCCGTAATTACCATTCCTGCTAAATGAATAGGTGGATTAAATGGATAACTAAAATGGCATTGAAACTTCCTAGAATGGAGATTTATCCTCTAATGTATGGAATAGCTAAGTAAAGTTGTCAGTTGCTCGGGTGTAATTCACGCAGTTTTAACGTTTCTCCTCAGCAGAGGACCTGCTTTACTAGCAGTAAAACCTTACCTATTATTGGTTAGGCTTTTTTTGCTATTGCTGTTTTATCCCAGCATTTCAGATATGTCAGATATCATTTAGCATCTTACACAGAGTAGCTTTTGATCGATGAAGTTGAAAAACAAAAGCATTTGGGCCTTGGCTGCATTCCTTCCAAATGCTTAGGAGTATCATTCCTGTTCTTCCTACTGGGGGTATAATCCCAGTCATTTATCCTCATAACATACCTTCTGTACCCAGACATGTATGTCATCACAAAAAAAAGACAAAAAGAATAGCTCAGATGTGTCATGCCTCTCCTGAGCATGAGCAATGGCAACCTGGAAATCCTTGCACTTTAAACACATTCAGAAACACGCCAATGTTGCCACATCAAGGGAGGAATGATGAAATCATTACTGAGAATGCTGGGATGTCAGAACATATTCTTGCTCAAATGTATAAGGACTTTGTAAAAGCCATGCAAGACCAAATATAATTTAAAATGCGGATTTGTGGAACTATGTTATATATAATAGTCCTAAACAAATATCACGTGATGAATAACAAATGCTGGTATTCAGCTGTTTTAACCCCTCTATAAAATATCTAGGATCCATCCTGCATCCTTTGAATTCAAGGAAAAAAATCAAAATTCTTCATTCTCTCCTACACAAGACCAGTCTTACGCTGTTCAAGCAATTGCTTAGGTGCCCTAAGGTCTCTTTTAATATTATTTACATCTTCTGCATGGCTTGTTGCCGCTGCCAAAGTGGAGTAAAGGGCATTACATGTCAAAGGGAATCAGGCCATTTGACAGAATGACAGTCATTGACTGTCACCGAACTTGTGATCCACGGCGTGCAGAGGCAGGTATGACAGCAGCACTGAGCTGTGGGTCTGAGACATTAAGTTCCTCTTTCACTGAGAAGATGTGACAGTGCTGATACATTCGCACACATGAAGTTCATATCTTAATCATGATGGTGGCATTCAGTGGCATTCATCCCACTTAATTTTACCTGTCTACAGACCAGGTTAAAGCAGCTGTGTGAACACCCTCCAGAGTAAACAGAGGGATCAATTCCTTGAGCCTTGATAGTGGGCATCATTTTTAGGATATGATGAACCATCCTGAGCTGGACACAGAGTATAGATGCTGTCTAGATTACTGCCTCAGACTAGTTTCCTATGCCATAAGTAGCCAAAAGAGACAAGAAAGTCACAGACACGTCACAGCACATATGTTCATTTAGAACTCCAAATGGGTTGGACTCTTTTACTCCTTCTACAACTAAAATCAGTTCACAAAGAAATACATATCCTTCTCTCAGCTGAAAGTGATCAGTAAAAGGGAATTCATCCCTCATTTTTTGGTAAATTTTTAGACATATTACTTGTGCTATCTAAGCATCTACCATTCAGCAACTTTGTTTTATTTCAGGGCAAGGGGGAAAAGGAGTTATCAGAAAATTACAGGCACAGTTAAAATGCTTTGCTGAAAGAGAAGAGGTTTTAGCAGAGCTTCTGAAGGACTCAATGTGGCTTCTCTACCACATCCTAATAATTTTGGAGTGTCCAGACTAATTTAAAGCCTTTTTGACATAGCAGGAGATTGCAGCCCCAAAAAATATTGTGTTGCTGTCACTGCCACAGAAGTTGGTGGTCAGGCAGAAGACAGAAAACTAGACCACCAGCCCCCCAGAGAGCAAGGCTGGAGGAGGAGCTCACCAACAGCCCAGGATGTGTGGCAGCTGGGCGAGGGGACACTTCCAGGACACATAGCACAGAGCAGGGACCTGCCTTACCCACCTGGGATTTGGCTCACAGAGAGCTGGGGAAGCCCCATGCCAGGCTAGGAGTGAGTCTGCACCTCAGAGCAAACTCTCACCCTCTCCCCACCACCAGTTTTTCTCATCAGTACCTGTCAGTCACTCTGGATAATCCCAAACTGAGCTCCAAAGAAATCAGCCCAAGATGGACATCACTGAAGCCAAAGCATTGCAGAAAAAAAGCAAAATAAACTAGCTGTCCTCCTTTATTTTATGCAAAGCATTCCATAATGTAATTTTTAAAAATGAACTGATAATACCTCTTTTTTTCCTAATTACAAAATTATTAATGTGGTGTGTCATACTCAATGTTAACAAATTTCCTCAGCCACTGACCTGAGAAGATGGTGGTTGTAGTCTCAGAGTTTGGGTTGTAGTTTTCTAAGGACTCATTCTGCTTGAAAAAAACAATTTATCATAGAAGTGGCTTACATAGTCAAAAGCTTAATGTTAGTGTTGGCAAGCCATGCAAAAGTGAAAGGAAAAACTTTTAAGAAAGTGTTTGAAATTAGGTAATACTCTCAACAGCCCAAGCCTTATTGTCTTAAGACGTTTAAGTGATGCTGAAGTCTATTATACATATTAGCAAAGCGTTTATGTCACTCTCAGAGATGGTGCTTTCCCAGTGAGATACAGCACTGTGAACTGAAGCCTATTACTGTACCTTCTGGGAACAATGACACTATCACAGATTTCAGCTCCAGCTTTCTGCTCTTTCCAGACAGGAGCACTGGCTTTAACACAATCGTGTCATTGAAGAGGCAAAGCTCTCTGAAGCTAACAAATCTGAGAGCAGATGCTTTCCAGTGTTATCCAGTATTGTCATCACACAGAGCAGTGGCAAAGATTAGCTGCTCTCCTCCACAGTTGCGTTTTCCTGGTGTGCCATCCGCTGCCTGTGCGATGGGAACGCTGCCTGCATGTGGAGCCACTGCTCTTGTCAGTATTGCTGGCGCTACTATGCCTTGATTTTAGAAAACATTAAAAATAGCATCTAAAATACTCACCAGACCTGACTCAGTGTATGAGTCGATCTGGGACTTACCCTGCAAACCTCAATGGGGAAAACAAAACCAACAGCAAAACCCCAAGCATGACTCCTTTTTGAAACCCTGTACAAAGGAGATGAGATCTTTTGAAAACAGGCTGATCTTCTGGATCCACTGACACACTGGATCGGCTTGCAGGGCTCGGTCTTAGGTCTGTGTACAGATTATGTGCCATTTGGAAACTGATACAGTTAATGAAGGCAATTCCTCTATTGCCTGTGCAGTTGTGCCAGGAGTAACCCTATTATGTGGTTATGTTGGTGGAAAGTCCTGTAATAACAAGATGTGAAAATTCAGAATGCTCTTCAAAGAAGCAGAACAATTAGAATTTGAGCTTTTTGGGGGCTAGAAATACATAAGGTTTGCAAATCTGAGAGACCACAATTTCTTGAAAATATCTATTAAAATAGTTTTGTTAAAACCAACTAAATATCCCCCTGTCATATTTGCAGTCCAAAAATCCATCGGTCCAAGTGTTTTAAACTGCCAGGCATCACAAAGTTTGCTGTGCCATCCACCCAAAACCAATAGTAATTGCAACTCTCTGTCAGGGCATGGTAACCAAAGAGTGAAATTAACTGGTGGTGACCAAAAACAAAATGAAGTCCATCAATCTGTAATATTTTCATTGTCCAATTAAAAGTCATGAAATTTCAAATATACAGAGAGAAAGAACTAAATCTCATTTTTAAAAAATTCACTTCTGATATGATATTGACAGTGGTTAAATGAAAGAACTTGAGGGGTGTTCTTTCTTTCAAGAATATATTTTTTTCTATCTTCGTCTTTAAAAAAAACAAGTATTCAACCCTTCCTACATATATGAATGGAGCACAAATTGTCTCTCTTAAATAGAATTATTTCTCTCTCGAATAGAATTTAAGGGGACTCTCTCTTAAATAAAATAATTGTTGAATGAGACTGTAAAAGAAGATAATGAGCAACACAAGTTATGTAGCTGTACCTGCATGGAGTATTTGCCCAACCCATTCCAAAGCCAGACTTATATGCCAAGTGATCTGCTTTTATATGCATTTTTCTCTCAATCCCATACAAAAAAAGTCTCTACTCAGAGTGAATTGTGAATTGCGGTGACAAGCAAGGCTCCAATAGAGTACACAATTTTGGCAACATTCTTCCCAGGAACTCAGAAATTAGCAATGAAGGTCCAGGTGCCCAATGCCTGTTCCTCACGTCCGCCTGTCCTCCAGCAGAGTTTTTCAGGGATCGCTTCTTTCTACAACTGATGGATGTGGATGAGAAAATGACACACTGCGAGGCAAGAGGGGAGTGCTCAGGCGCTCGCAGTGTGGCGGTGTCCTCACGGCCATTGTAAGCACAGCACAAAGGCAAACAAAACCCTCTCTGTACGGGTTAAAAAAGGCAGCCTAAGCCACAGACCTCGCCAGCCACCAGCACTGAGGCGAGCAGATCAATGCTTTGGGGTCAGAGGAGTGCATTTCATGTGCTAAAGGGCAGGCAGATGAGGTTCCCCAAAACAGCCCAGAATTTGACTGAAAACTGACTTTTTTTTTTTTCCTGTAGAAATCCATGCAGCCTGGCCTATTAAGGGACAAGTTAAATAAATCTTTCAAGGGCACACTGTGGAAGTTACTTTTTCAGCAACCAACCTTTGTGGAAATCCCACACCAAGCCCCATCTATCTCGATAATGCAGAGTATCTACAGCTGAAAGCAGTTTAACAACTGCAAAACAACTGGTTGCTGAAGGGGAAAAAAACTGTAATAAAAATAAAGGAGGCTTTAGGGAACAGCAATCATTTTCAAACATTGTAATAGTTAAACCATTTTAACCTTACATCCATTACTTGCAAACAAATGTGACATTATGAATCAATTGCAGTTATGTTGTTAATAGACTTTATTAATACCAAGGAAAAATAATATACAGAGTATCCTCAATGGATGTATAACTACCCTCTCAAATGGAGTTTCCTGATATTTTAAATGAATGGTTGGGTTTATTTTGGCAGCAGCATCACATAACTAATGCTTCATATTACACACAAAAATTATTTTGGTGCCATTCCTTAAATGAAATGTTTCATTTCAATAAAAGCTTGTAATTGTAACACTTAAATGTTATCATTAATAGTAAAAAGAAAGTTCTTCCAGCAACATTAAAGAGTGAACTTCCCCGCTCCTTCCTCTATTACAGCCAATGTCTTTTTATTGTCTGTTTTCATCTCCATTTTACTTTATCTGCCAAACTACTTTGCATTTCAAGACATTTCCACTCACCTTGAGTTCTTGGTTCAAAAAGAAACAATAAAGTTTAATCTTTTCACTTGACAATGATGTATGGGTCTGCTGAAAAACACTTTTCAGGTATTATCATTAAAAAGTCTCTCTTTTTTTAGTTTCTCTTCAACTCTTGATACACAGAGAAATACAAGATGTCACACACACGAGGGCTTTTATCAAAGCTCCTAATAATACCACTTAATTAGAAACCAAAGCTCACTAATGTTCCTTCTGAGAGCTCCTCAGAATAGTCTTTCTCTGGCTTTAGTCATTTCTCTTCAGCTAAACATTGTCTAATGACTTTATTAGTGATTTCAAAGGCTAGCAAAGGCTACCACTCCAGTCTTTTCTTTCCAGATTGCATCTTGTTGGTCAGGGAATTTGCTGAGCTCGACCATCACACAACTGGTTTGAATTAGGAATTTTTTTTTCCCTCTCTTGCAGTTAGCTACTTATTAGCATTTGTCAAAACAAAGGGAAAACGCAGCCTCTGAATGTTTAATATTGTTCAGCATTCTCTGAGAAACACAGTCAGACAGTGAAAATACACCAATTGTTCCCTTCTCTGGAACATACAGTACTGCTGAAACCCCACTGGGGTTACTTAAACGAAATGCCCTAACTTAATCACACTGATCACATAACTGTGTTAAAGTTATTTAACTTTTTGTATTTTCATAAAAGCTTTGGAAAGAATTTTTAAAATGTATGATTCGTTATGCAGGAGCCATTCATGAGCCCGCCCGCCAATGCAAACATACTGCCTCACCAAATAAATGAAAACTGCCTGACTGATAATAAAAAAGGTTTGGGTGGTATTTTTTTCTTTTTTTCCCTGAGAAAACTGGCATTTAAATATATAATGTTACCAATTCTATTTCTAGATATTTACCAAATCTGGGGGCATCTATCAACAAGGAGGAAAATGCCATTTCAGCTGAAGGCTCTCAAACTTACATCCAACTACACAAAACTAAAATACTCAAAGGATGACAGCTTGGTTTCTAAAGTGGATTGATTTCCTTAAGAACATAAAGAGGATTGCACTCATGCAGTTGCTTCTGCTAAAAGTCACTGCTTTATCCCAAATAAATAGGCAAAGTCAGATGCTGAAGCAGAAAGTGGCACTGTGGAAGGAAATATGTTAATTATATTAAAAAAGAAGACTTTGCTTTTGCAGCCCCCCAAATGTGAGCTGTGGATCTATCATTTCAGCTGAATGACACATTCCATTCTTCACAGTGCTGGAGCTGAACTCCCTCTCTCTCACTCATTTACTATTCAGAAACACTTAAGAAATTATTACCACATGTCCAGGAGTCACTCATGATGATGACCACTAATGCCATTCCTCTTGTTACAGTATTAACTCAAAATATACCACTGTTGTCTTTGATTAGCATGAGCAAAGCTAAGAACAAAGACATACCACTGACATAATGACAGTTTTATGGCTCCCGTCTGAAAAAAACTGTGCTCATTAGCATTCAAAATATAAAACACTCTCTTCAATACTTCAGCGTAAAACGACGTAATCTTCTTTTTGCCGAGAAACCTCAAAACCACTGACAAGTTACTTATTTCCTGCAACACACATCTGGGATACTTGCTAAATATAGAAATTAAAATATCAGGTAATTGGGGCCAAAGAAATATTCCTCCTGCAGGCTCAGGACAAAACCTTTCTTCTGGACCAACTGTCTCCCCAAAACAACTCACAGGAAGATATTCAAGTTGCCTCACTGCCAAGCATCTACAAGTGTCTGCAGGAACCAGCCCAGGAACTCAAACCCACCAGGCCCACCTGGAAACAGATCAGCCTTTTGGCTTCTCAATGTGCATTACAAAAGAGGACACATTCAGTGTTCTTCTGTAAAGTCTTCCCCTCCTTTCCCTCCTCTGGAAGCCTTACAGTTTTCCCACCAGGTCCCTCTGAAGTCCAGATCAATAACCTCTTTATAAAATGTTTCCTTTAAGCATGAAGAGAGGCTGCTATTTATTTGCTTTAAAGTGTTTAAGCTAATGAGGTATGAGCACATCTGCAATAACTAAAAATAACACACACCTCATTGATATTAATTAGCTGACTGGACTCCCATCCAGAGATACTTAGCTCCCTTTTTTATTCCCTTGCTCTGTGAAGAGATGGACCAGAAGGGTGGGAAGATCATATTTCAGAGTCGAGGGCCTGTAGCCAAGAATACTCAGTTTCTGGTCCCCAGATGTTCCTATACAGGGAGCCCTATCCCCTCTCTGCCACACGCAGACATGTCCCACAGTTGTCCTAGGGAGTTATGTGCATGAAACAGCAAAGCTCAGCAGGGCCTGGGATCCGCTGGTGAGAACGTCAGTGTGAGTGCAGCACCATCGATCTTCGGTGCCACCGTGGCTCATCAATAAACCTGCCCAGGGCTGGCAGGGATCAAAACAAACAGAGTGGGTTCCATGTGGAAATAAACAGAAAGAGAAGGCAGCCACCAAAAAACAGCATTTACACGGATAATGCCAACCAGAAGGAAGTCTCATTTTGCACTTTGTCTGGGTTTGCAAATTGGAGATGCACCATGTGCAAAACCTCTGCAAGTGAAACGGCCTGATAGTTGAATAAAGTAGTGTTGCACTTGACCTCTCCTGCCAGTCCTGACAGAGAGGCAATCAGTCATTTCCAGATAAAATCACTACTGTCAGTGAAGAAAGCCAAAATTTCTTCAACCACTTGTGTGTTCTGCCTTCAACTGAAGAAAGTTTGCAGGCAGCGTGCTCACTGCTATCCTCAATAAACTATACAAAAACAAACTGAGTGAATAAGTGAATCTGTAGGTGTGAGAAACTGGGAGAAGACTGGTGAGTTAGTGTGGCAGTAGGATAAGGGCTTCCTACAGGAGTACTGCACTTTGGGAGTCCTTTCTCTGAGCTTTTGGGGGAGAAATGGGATTATGGGGCTCCTGATCCTTTTGGGGCAGGAGGGGCTGTTTCTGCAGAGAGCTATTGGGAATGCCACGCAAATGGAGAATCCAGAGCAAAGACTTTAATAACCCTTTTGACTCATCAGGTAGGTAAGGAGCAGGACAGCTGCTGGAGAGAGATGGGAAAATGGGAGGGGAAACTCTTCTGAAGGTACAAGGATCCAGAAGGGCTTTTCTCTCCAGTAAGATGACAGAAAGAAAGCCAGACTGTGGGAAACAAAGCAGAGTAGATCAACTTGCTTCAGCAGATCTGCTTTAGGTCTTGTCATGAGACCGAAAATAGCACGACTGCCCCAAAACACCTTCAGAGGAGCATCAGCCACCCTTTGGAGCTGGGCACAGCCCATGGCACAGCCCAGGGTGCAAACAGTAGGCATCCATCAGGCAGGAAAGCAGAAAACTGCTGGGGGTCTCTGGCACATCTGGGCCAGCAGGCAGCGCTCTGACAGATCAATAAGCAAAAAAAAAAAAAAAAATGTACCTCAGCTCCTCAGCAGACCTACTGTCTGGATAAGCCTGGGTGTTGTTCTGACAAACAGGCTGCCCAGAGCCTGCTGCTTCTTTCTATGGCAGGAGAGAAGTTGTTTGAGGATATATCTCCAAGAATTTTAAAAATAACATTCTGCTTATGAATAAAACCAGTGAGGAGTCCACAGTCAGAGGAATCAATAACCTAATTAGTAATTAGTGCTAATTAGAGATTTATTAGTTCAAGCTACTCATAAATGTTCAAGTAATGCAGAGCCACTCATGAGAATACCAATACAGCATTTAGTTAAAACAAAATACCATGTGTACTGCTCCCCAGGATTTGAGCTTTCATTACCACAGGCTCCAATCTTTCTTCCAAACAGAAAAGACACTAATGAATGGTATACAGATTGTGTGTGAGAAGAACATCAGTTTTTATTCAGCAAGATGAGAGAGACTTAAACCAGAATTAAAGATAAATTACATGCAAGGGATCAAGTTTTGCTCTCATTTACACTGATGTAAATCTGGAGTTGCTCTGTTAACTTCAGTTGTGTTGATTTCGATGATTGCATATTTATATTAATGATACTGAGCAAATACTAAAAGCAGTGGGGGGAAAAAAAGACTAGCATTTTTTTCTTTAGCAGACTCTAAGTGTCATCTGCTGCCTGGAATTTAACAGAGATCAGTAACTGAATTTTTGTAGTTGAAATGTTTGCATATGTCAGTTGTAATGAGTCCAACTACTTGGGTTTGAATGTTCAGAGCCATTTACAATGTTTCAATTCAGTTTACAGACACATTATCTTATATATCCAATTTTGCTAGAAAATAGTTACAATTTTGGACACCCCTAATCTTCTGCACCTGGTATTATTGGAGCATCTGTGGAGGCAGCAATGTCAGTTCTTTGAAAGACAGCTCCTGAGAAAACACAACCATTAAAAAAACAACCAAACAAAAACACAAGAAAGACAAATAAAAGAAATATGGTTAGAAATGAGGCATCCCAGAATAAATCAGCAGATTAAAATAAATTCCAAAGGAAACAAAAGTAAACCCAGGAAGATCAAAACCAAGAAGTCAATATACTGATGGCTTCAGTCAAACCAAGGAGTTTAATACTGACACTGGCACACAGAGGGATGCTCTTGACACTGGATGTGATCCTGGGCTTCCAGACATGGTAGGATGGACACCAAGTCCTTTGTTGCAGCTTCCCAACTCCAGCAGTGATGGAGCTGCAGGATGAGATGGAGCTGCTGACAGGGAGGGTTTCTGCCCCACACATGCTCTGCTGCATCTGCCCATGCAGCTGTCTCAGCTGGTCTCATGTAGATCAGATGTCCCCAGGTGCTACACGTTGGCAGAGTAATCCCCCCAGGAAGATCACCTGGCACATCTGTGGGCACTGCTCATCTGGAAAATCAATGTGGGAGTATGCTTGAGAAACTGGGATGCTGCTAGTCCCATGGTGACATGAGGTCGGGCCTGTTTACATAAGATCCCGTATGGACACAGGTCTGTCCTGTCTCTGGCACACGATTTCACTAGCTGCAGCTGTTTGCACGCATGCTTTCCACATGGTTCAGGCTCTCCCAGAGAGACATTATCTTGAGGAGGGACCGTGGAGGTTGAATCAGCATCTGGGCTACCTACTGTGTTCTTAGCCATCCAGCAAAATTCTGCATGCAAACAGTAGGAAACAACAGCTCTCATACCTTGTGAACCCACTTCTCTTCTACTTCCAGTCACACAGATAACTGCTAATTGGTGTCCCTCCACTAAACCAGCAGCTGCTTACCAGCAATGTTAGGATAGCACTTTGAGAAGAGGAGAGTGATCCTCAGTGCCGTGATGTACCTGAAATATAGAGAAAAAGCAGACTCGCAGTCATCAGGTTGATTTAACTACAGATTTGGGGACCCCACAATTTCCCCAAGCACTGTTCCAAGAACAAGAAACATCATTCCTCAAGCTGCTGAGCTCAGCAAGGAGGCTCAAGCAGCTTTCCCCCTTTGCCCCAGTCATGGCAGAAGCAGTTGCCATCCAGGGACATTCTCCTCCCAGCACCTCTCTGCCCTAACCAGCACCTCACAGGCAGCAGCAGACAACATGAACCTACACCTCCCACCTGGGCTGCCAGCAGTTAGTGCAGAGCATCCCCACAATGTGCCCTCCACTTCCTCTGCAGATAAATCCCCCACAAGCTAGGCTCAACCCACAGGCCACCAGGAGAGCACAGATTTTTGCCGAGTATCCATTTACCTAACCATAGACAGCTTGTGGGATTGCTGGTATGAGATTTTCTTGTGAGTTTAGTGGCTAGGTGTTTTTGAGACCCCCACTAGATCAGCCTCCTTTGGCTAGAAGATACCTTTAAAACTCTGTCCCATATGACCAGCAGCTGTGCATGAAACATCAGCAAATATTGTGGGGCCCATTCCTGATGGGCAGAGCTCACTTTGGAAATCATTGAAGTTGATGTCCTTGTAAAGATTCAGAGGAAGAAAATCTGTTGTCACTAATATTCCAGCTTGCCACTCTGCTTGTTTCATTAATCTTTATACAGAGCTGTGAGCAAGATTTGGGATGTATAGCTTTTAGCAATCTGCTTTTTTTATGCTCTGATCTACTCTTGTGCTTAGATACCACAGCAATGGGCTACTTAAATAGAGTAGCTTTAATTCTTTGTTCTTTTGAATCCCTTCTCCATATATAATGCAATTAACTGTGTTGTTAAGGCAGTCCAGATGGGCACTGCGCTATCCTCTGATATATCCAAATATCAACATGTTAATGATAGTATAACGCTTCATTTGGGGTTTTTTTCCCAATTTCCTACTAACAACAGCTTTTGAACTTAAAAAGACTAAAAGAGAAAAAGAAAAAGAAATCTTACTTACAGAAACTACAATTATGTGAAGGATTTGATCAAAACACAGACATGCAAATGGAAACTCAGCTTATACCTTCCTCGTTTTCTGGTCAGTCCGCAGGAGACATGAGCTTTACTGTTCTCAGGTCCATGGGCAAGAATATTGCCTGAAGCTGTGAAGCTTTTTGACTCCCAACAGAGGAGAATGCTAACTCGTTAGACAAATGTTGGCTGGATTCATTGCCTTCTTTGTATGAGGAAAGACTTGGGCATCTTATACGTGACAGGATGAAAATTGTTCTTTTCCAAAAAGCTTTCTTTTATTCACATGTGAACTGTTGACAACAAGATATTCTTAAAGAATTTTAATTATTTTTTGATTGTGGAAATGCAGTGTCCTTTGCGGTAGGAGGCAGTTCCCACCTAAGAACCCATCTAATCTAAATATGTGAGACAAGAGGAATTACTAAATGTGGCTGAACTACAATCAAGGCTTGACCCAGTGTTGAAGTTCCATTTTCTGCTTCTCCCCTTGTTGGAGCAAGGGCAACATCACTTTGGATGTGATTCAGCTGAAACACCTGAATTTAGCAGCTCAGCTCACATTAACACAGACACCCTTCTGAGAGCCACTGAACACTGAGGGCTCCACTGATGGCACTGACAGGAGCTCCCTTAGCTTCCCAGCCAAGGAAACACTCATGGAGCTAAACAAAGCACACCACCGCATCATGCCTCTGCAGAAGGCATCGAGGGAACCCAGACTGCCCTGGGCATGAGAGCCACAGTCTTTCTCTGGTGCATCTACCAAAGGCCATGGACATACACGAGAGGGAGATAATTTAGAGAGGAATGTGATTTAAGCAGGCTGAATCCTGCTGGAAGACCGTAACTCTCTATCCTGCATTGCAGAGAAAGAGATCTCTCAAATTAGGCAGTGTCAATACCTCTTCATGGTCAGTTTTCTCATTATTTTTTTCTTGTGTCCTGCCAGGTCCTACAGAACTGCAGGAAAATTCCTATTTTCCCTGTCTTTGCCCATGTTGCACTGAAAACAGGAACAATCCAGCAGTTCCTTAGCTCCTTCTGAAAGACAGAGTAGTCAAAAATTTTAATCCTCAGTATTATTATTCCCTGATTTTTTTACCATCTGGCTGCTCTTGGTGCCTTTTGGCTGCACCCACTTGCCTTCTCACACCTTCCTTCATGAAGCAGCCCAGAAGATAACGGGCTAATGTGTATTTCCCAAAAACCAATAGCCAGATAGCCATGGAGCCAAACAAAGACTGCTGGTGAGAACATGCTGTGCATCAGGTGAGAATGACCAGGTTTTGGCTGGAGAAGGGCAGCACTTTTCTGGAACAAACACTCTTGTTCTGGCTCCTGGAGATAAGAACAATTTAGTACAGCATAAGTTCAGGAATGAGATTAAGGGATGGACATGGACTGTAGGGACGGAGCAAGACAACCAAAGCCTTCCAAACCCATTTCCAGAAAGGTCTAGAAGAAAAAACTGTGTGTGATAAATAATTCACATCAAAAGCAAGAAACTTAGCCCCAGGGTGGCAAAACACATCTATAAAATATAACCCCACAAAGCCCAGCACTGCCAGGGCCCTTGACACCCCACCAGCTGGAACCAGGACTGGTGATCATCCCTCCTTCCCTCCTTCCTTCCTTCCTTCCTTCTTCCTAACTCCCTGTCTTTAATCTCTCTTTCACTCTACCTATTCTCTACCTATCTCTCTTTCTGTCTTTTGCTCTTTCTATTCAACATCAATGGCCATGTGTTTATATTAGAAGATAAGGCACCAACTTTTACCAATTTGCATGCCAAATGTATAATTTACTAATAAAACCTTGCAAGTTTTTGTGGACCCTCTAACTTCTATTGTTTCCTTTTGACTATGAGCAGCTGTGAATCTTGGGTGCACCCTTCCCTTCTGGATGGGACACCACACTCTTTGCCCCTTCCTTCAGAGCTCGCAAGGGCTTTGATGTAAATTTGTTGTTGGCAGTGTCAGTGACATTTCAAAATATTTAGCTAGCAAATGGGTTTGTTCACCCCTTTTCCTTCCTTCCAAGAATCATTTTTAATTGTAAGCATAGATATCAAATATAGATAGATTATCAGAAAGCCTTACAATCAAGAGGCTGGTCTCCATATTAAAACTCCAGTTGGAAAGAGCCTAACGTGCAAGTTCACTTGTCACTTTTTCTGTTAAATTACTGAGTTGTTTGACCCCTTTCTTCTTTCTCCCACCCAACCCCCACTTTCAAAATACCAAAAGCAATTAGAGCACATTACAGGCTAAATCACTTGTTAAATTTCAGTTTTTAAGTCAGAGCCAATTCTGAATTATTGCAAGCAAAAAAGTACCTTAATTACAGTAAAGCTTAGGGCACTTAACTGGTCCTAGTTGCCAGATTTCAGAAGGATTATTGCTATTATAAAACAGACCAGCAATACAGCAAGGCAAGACACTGATAACTTCCCAAGTGGGATGTGAAAAGAACTGGATTTTTCCAAGAGTTGAAATAGAGAATATGATGCTATACTACATTTATAATGATTGGTAAATCAAACTCTGCATTTAACTCTGTGAGTAGATTTCAGGTGGGCACAGAAATTCACTTCAGGTTATTCTCCTCTTCCCTCCAAATGAATTGACAGCCTGAGGGGAAATCCTCTACCTGTCTGACACTAATGCAGACTTTCCTAACTAATACTTTTCACCTATGACAGTCACAGGTCAATCCCAGCGCTTGGCACCCAGGATAGAGATGGGAGTAAACCAACATTTTCACAGCAGGAGAATAAATAAGTCTCTTGCTGTGATCACCCCTCATGTTTTGCATGGCAGAAGGGCTTCTCACCCTTAGATATTAGTTAAGGGGCCATTAAGTAAACAATAAAAAAAAGTGTTATCTTCCTCCTGCCCCCCTAAGCGAGGGTGGTGGCTCCAGTGTTGTAGCTGGAGCCAAGTCTCAGGTGAATTTTAATCCTTCATTATTCAGTACATACTGTTTTTTCCCTTTCCCTCTAAAATGACAGTCATGCTGTTAAGCATAATAATTGTTCATGAGTGAGCACTGCTTTTTGTCCCTCTTGATTTTGCCTCTAAGGCAGGCTTCTTACTCCACCGAGGTCAAGGGTCACCTGCTAAATCATGCATACCCACAATCCCTGGTGAATTATGCAGTTGACAAACTGCCGCTAATGATTAGTACAACCTGCATTAAAACCCTGGCACTAAATTGATATTACTTGAGTGATGGATTACACCTCTAATGAGCGGATTATTGCCACAAGTGACCTTGTCGGCTGAAAGAGTGTTTCAATATAACTAACATCTCTCACATTCTCGTGTCACAGTAGTTCTAAAAAAATATTCTCTCTGCTATTTAATTTTTTTTTTTTATTCCTACATTGCTTTCTAGTCCCTCAAACAAGCAGGTAATCTGTAAACAGCACCTCTAATGGAATTAGTCATTACACTGTACCCCAATTAGTACAGCTTCATGCCTCTGAAATACCCAGTGTGGAGAAAGATCATTTTTTTCCGTCAAAAACTGCGGTTTTTATTTTCCTCCCTGTTCTTCAGAACACTGAAGTCCACTTGGAGCACATTGCCTCACTGCTGAGGGGATCACATGGCCCCGAGATATCAGTAAATTTGTTGCCCTTTTATGAAGAAAAAGATGAAATTATAGCTGTGAACTTCAGCGCTCTCTCAGAGAAAGTCATCACTGCCTAATCATATTGATGGGACAGAACATGGTCAGAGCATCTTCTTTATCAAAACACTCAGCCGGAGTTGATCACCTGCCCTACTTAATCACCCAGGGTGACTCCGGAGCTCTCCGGAGCAGGAGTTTATGTTCTGTATGTGCTTGTGGGCACTGGAGAAGCATGTCCAGCTACGCTGGCGTTTTATCGGGTGCGGTTCGGACGGCAGCGCTGCAGCTCGCCAGCATCCGAGTTAATTCATCAGGAGGGAGGAAACACGTTTTACTAAATGTTTCACCAAATAAGAAATCCCTCCTGCAAAGGGACTGTGCCGAAGACGAAGCCGCAGTCTGTCTGTGGAGTTAATAGACCCCTCGTGGAGCCTCCTCACGCCTTTGTCTGGACACAGTTAGTGGTATATTCACAACTGCCTGTCACGCTACACAAGTGCAGATGAGGCTGGAGGGGACCTTATATTGATGGAATTAATTGAGCATAAGCCATGCTGACTGGCGGGGAAAATCACATGAAAGAAACAAAACACACGTGCCTGGCCATTTCTGTGTTCTAACAAAGAATGAGCAGCCACAAACAAATAAAAATCGTGGTGGAGGATGTCAGCACGAGCTCTTTATTATCAGTGGCATTTCATTCCCCGAGGGGTCTGCACACCCCTCAAAAGCACAGCTCATTCCCCCAAAGTCAGACGTGTTATATCAGAGAAAATCCGTTTTAAATAAATGCAATATTAAGTCCTGTGACAAACTCTGACAGGGTCAGATTCAATCTCTCAGTCCATATTGCTTCCCTCTGACTGCAGCCTCTGCCTTCCCCACTCCTCGCTGCCTCCACCCCGCACACTATCTAATACATTTGATGTTCTGCAAAATGAGGAAAAGCCCAAGTGCTATAGCTATAATGAGAATGTGTTCTCGGGATGCCCATTAATTAATCCTGGGAGACCTCTGCTCCCTCGTGCCGTACCGTTAAAGCTGCAGGCAGCTCAGATGCTCTTCCTGGCAGTTCCCAGGGATGCAGCAGAAGTGAAGAGGAGGGTTTGCAGGGCACTCCGCGGCAATGGCTCTGCACACCCTCCTCCCCTCCTGCCCTCTCCCCCGAGCCCCTGCCTGGGCACAGCCAGCCCATGCTTGCTTAATTGGCCGTCTGGCCCGGCAGCGTAGCGACAGCGTTGGCTGCTTCTCCTCCTGTTGCAGGGTGTGAGAGGGAAAAGGTACAATGGGTTGGTCTTGAGATGTTATACCAAACGTCAAGGCCAGGCAGATCACCCTGTGCACATGACAGCTGGCCCAAAAATAGCAAAGGCAGCAGGAGTCAGAGTCACCTAATGAGCCTCCTCTTACTTCAGCAGGTGTTCATGTTACAGGCAAGGCCGGCGATCTCACACTACAGAGACCTCTGCTTCCTTTTTTTTAACGTTCCCAGCTCCCAGGTACGCTTTGGGACAGCTCTACAAAAATGGAAAAAAAAAGTCACGGCTTGAAGTTGACAGACACATTCATCCTAATACTGCCACAGAAAATCTAGCAAGGGAAGGAAGTGGAAAGGCGGATAGAGAATATTAAAAAAAAAAAAAAAAAAAACAGAAAAGAGACTGCCAAGTACCACACAGCACCCAGCTTAATTTCCTGTTGTTCATAGGAGAAGTTAACAAAACAACACAGAAATATCCTGTCATCCTCTCTGCAGTGATTACAGCATTTACAGTAGCTATGAGAAGTATCTACAGGCAGCAACAGGATTTGCAAGGATGCCAAGAATAAGATAACTCTGTCACCTCAGGCTGGCATCAGTGACATCAAATGCAAAGTGGCTGTCACGTGCATTAGGAAACTCATGCATGATCGGTCTTCTGGTAGACTAAGGGAGAATGGTGCTGCAGGCTCCACAAATCATGGAAATGCAGAGGCAGGTGAAGAGGCTTGAGGCAAGGCCACCTTCCTGCTGGCTGAGACCTGTGGTGCCAACTTCACAAATTACAATGAAGTAATTTGAGTAGCCTCTTGTCCTACTAAATCACCTCTCATCTGTCCACCTGCAAATTAATCCTCCACTGTCCTTAAATGTAGACCAAGAAGTACTCCCTTCTCAGAGTCAAGACACCATTGTGGACAATGCCAATGACAAAATTCACACTCTTTCCAAGCATGAGTTGAGTATGAGAACGGCATCTGCTGCTTCTCTCTCTACTACTGCCTGGTGTGAAGCCTGAATGCATTCCAAAATTATAAAGAAAACATATACAGTCATTTTTTTCTTCTTCTCTCCAGCTCTTTTCCATTCAGAGTCAGCAGGGAATGGACTTTGTTTGTACTTATTTATAATTGTGGTACAGTGAGGAATGTTCAGAGAGATGTGTTTCACATCTCATCTCAGAAGTCCCTGCCTGTTTTGATCTTTTCCAAGCGTAGTATCAGATATGTCTCTGGTTGCTGAGAAAGATTTGTACCCCACACTTACGAGTTCTGCACTGGAGATGGCAGGTTTGGTTTTGTGTGGAACTCAGGTATTGTGGGTCAGAAGAAGAAAATTTTGGCTATACTGCTCCTTCCAGTGAATTAGTCGTTGCCTAGTTTTTGTTTGAAGATGTGGCCCAACACCTGCTATGTCCTATTACGTTAAATAGCTTGCTAGAGTAATTTGCTTTTTGCAGCAAATTGCAGACATGGGTGCTTGTGCTGAAACAATTGTACTGCCCGCTTAGCACATATTGCCCTAATATTTTTATAGCTATGTATACAGAGGAGAGCTACTCAAATATTTTCCATAGAAAAACAGTTTACTGATGGTTTCCATAAAATGCTGCTTCTTTCCAAGGAAAATTTAACTACTGGCTGAGAAACGAAACAACTGAAAACTAGTGGGCTCTTAGTCTTGAGGCAATAACCAAAAAAATGTTAATTAAAAAAATGTAGAAATGGTGATTCAGAAAGCAGAGCAGGTTCTCCTGCAGGAAAGCTTTATAAAACAATCAGTGCTTTACAAGATGTGTAATTTTTATGCTCCTCTTTTATGTACAGGGCTTCTCTGACCCACTTCATACATAATACGTAGCAAGAAAAACCTACCATGATGCAATCAAGAGAAGATGGAGTGGCACAACATATATAAAAATAGTTGGAAGATCAATCACCAGTGAGAGAGAGAAATTACAATGTCACCTTTACTAACTCTTCCAAAGTCAGTCTGAGATACAGGGGGGTCTTTCTGGAGGTGTCTCTCCTGGAGTCCTTTCAACAAAAGATGGTCCCTGCTTCTACTTTAAAAAATAATAAACAGTTGCAAACTCTCTTAGATGTGGAGGAAAGGCGACTAATGAGCATTAAAGGCTTTAGAAACATCAGGCAAATAAAAGAAACTCAGAACATACCCTTTCTGTATTGCCTCATTTTGAAGTCAATTTCTAATAAGAGATTGGGGAAACTGAACACAGTTTTTCTAACAGACCTGTGCTGGCAATTTTGGACCTATATAGTGTGGGAAAAAGCAATAGAAGAAGACATAGTTTGCTGAAGCTAAGAAACACCTATGTTTTTCTTAAAATCTAATTTATTTGCTTTATTTCCCATGGTTGTAGAAGCACTAGTGTTTGAGGCACTGGGAATTAAGTACAGAGATTCAAGAAAAGAAATCATTAAAAGCATGAATCATTGTGGTTATGTTCAAATCCAACAGGTTTGGGCATTGTTTTCTAAGTAACATTCTTACACTAATGTACTAAAAATGCACACTGAAATCCTAGACTGGAAGAGAAATTAGATGACTAGGTCTTTTTCATCTACACTTTCTCTGGTTCCAGATTTCTGTGGTTTTATTATTACAAATTATGTTAGGAATCCTTTTTCCTGTAACAGTAAACATACTTGTTCTCTGTTTTAATCGTTGAGAGACACAACAAGGTTAATATTGTCATATATTAAGTAATTGAAACACTTGGCCTTCAAGAGTGGTGACATCCCAGGAGATTACCCCTCCTGCTAGGTGGTATCACATGGACTACATAGCTCCTATAAACTTTTCCTCTTTTGGTAGAACAAATTAAAATACTGACCCAAAAAAAAAAAAAAAAAAAAAAAAAAGGAAGGGAGTCAAACTGTAGGGTTTTTTTTTTCCTGAGCTTTTAAATTTTCCTATTGTCTTTCTTCTTAGGATTGTCAACCACGCCAGCTATTCACAGAGCACACCAGTATGAACTCCATGATTATATGCCTTGAGGGCTAGCCAGGACTAATAGGGTCCTTGCACTTGGACAAAACTGCGGTACTCTTAATCTTGATGAATAGTCTAGTTTTGGTCTACATCCACCAATTAAGTTGTCTAATGTAAGGAGCAACAAGGAGCTGGAAGGAGTAAAGCTTTCGAGGACTCCATCAAAGACAAAAGGTGATATTAGGAATAAAGCACTGTCAAATGTTAGGAAAAGCATCACTGCATGACCTCTTGTAAACAAAGGAGATTGGAAAATCTGTGTACAGTACACTTTAGAGTGGAAGTCAAGCCGAGGTTGAAGCAAGCAGCTTTGCTTTGCTACTTAGACTTTTAAAGCCCAGTACTTAAGACTTCTTGACCCCAAGCTACTTTGCCTTAAGTGAGCAGTTCTACTTTTGGTCATAGGGAACACTTCTATCAATGCGAGTTTGTGAAGTTGAACCTTAATATAATTCCCATGTTAATATGAGTTGTCACAGGAAAAAGGAAAGAAAGAATGAAATTAATATACATAACTGAACCTGCCATTGGAGTTGGCTGAGGTAAGGAGCAACACGGTACTGAAGTGGAACCAATATGGTCTGCAGAAACAAACATCTGTGAGCTAAGAAATGCACTGTAAGTGAAATGTGCATTATATGCTGAGTAGTAAAATGTAGTGCTCTGTTTTAATGATTCCCACAGAAGCAAAACCCACTTTTTCAATGTTTGTGGTAATCCACTGCAAGCTAAGCGGTGGAAAGACCTTAACAATGCTCTTTCCTTCCAGTAACAACAGATACAGGCAGTGTCATTCATTTTTCACAAAAAAGAACACTTTCCTTTTTTTTGTTCTGTTTCTTTATGCTGCACAGCACAGAACATAATTACTTTACACTGTAGGCTCCAAAAGTCACTAAGCAGCTGATAAAAGGCAAAAAAATCAGTACGATTTTCTAGCTGAAAAAAGGGCTTTTCTTATTGGAGCTGATAACTATCACCAAGGGCTCCAGGCTTTTGTTACATCAATTTGAGGAACTCATAATCTCTGCATTATGAATGTTCAACCAGGATATTTTCTGATGTAGTGTATCAAGCACCTTCAATATCACAGCTCCTGTTGTCATTGTTGGGTAAACAGCTTTTGACACGTTTTCAATATGATTACATTAGAACAAGTGGGTCATGATTGATAACCTAATATTCAGGCCATGCAAATCATCAATCACAGGAAGTATATTAATTATTCAATGAAACCATCTAATGCAAGAATCAATGTTGGAAATGAAGAAAAGAAACTCACAGCTCCCAGCAGAGGCTACACCAGATAATAAAAAAGGAATACTAAATAATCTCAGCCCATAATCCTGTTTAATAAAATCCATTTATTTAGCTGTCAAAAACATGATACAATTATTTTTTAAAAAAACAAACAAAAAAACCCAAGATAATGAAAAACTTTTTTTTTCTTGTGTAAAACAGACTTTTGCACTTTTATGCTGTGATTAAATGTGAAGTCAAAAAATACACTGTAAATAATGAGAATAGCTGTGACGTGAAGAAAAAGAATCACTTAGAAAAACAGGTGTTTTCAGTTATTCTTAGTGAGGTTAAATCAATTATAATAGTATGACATGTAGTCTGCAACAGCTCAAGAACCCTACAGATCCCCTACACATCACACACATGAAATAACTAACAATTCTGCATAGGAGTGGACACTGTCCTTCCTTAAACAATCCAAAATTACTCAAGTGTCCAGAGCAGCCCTAGAAAGATGGATCCTCAAAATGTCTGCCATTCTTCTAAAGTGACAGAAATTGTGGCCAAAAAGGTTGTAATACAGAAATGGAGAGGCATAGCAGGCAATATTGCAAGTTGGAAAATTCATGACCCACCTGGCTGATGTGTTGCTGTGATGGTGGAGAGGGGATTTGATAGTGCTCACCTGAGAAGGTAGCTCTCTGCAGGCACTTGTTGACCCATATTCTCTGCTAGTTTTGACTTCAGCAATTCCTGAAATAACTCGTCCTGCTTCATTTGAAGCAGACACCAGGATATCTTAAATAGAAAATCTCTGGTAATTAATGTTGGCATTATCAGCATCCACTTAGGCAGGAACCTATGCACAGGCTTCTACATTCTCCTTGTAATATAGTCCTACATGACTTCAGCTCCATCCACTCTCTTGCTGGTTATTTTCTCCTTTAGCACAGTGTCTCAATCCCAGTTCACAAGGCCCTTTGCAACTTTTGGCATAACTGTGCTTAGGCTGCCACTGAACTAATCATCTCATAGCTACCTCTCTTTTCATTTTATCATGAAATTCCTTTCTCCATGTGCTTTCTGTCTGCATTTTAGCATCAGATTTTCAAAGCATACATTTTATTCATATGATCTGCTTTTCTTTCAAACGAAATATCAAAATGTATTGGTGCTCCCTCTGCACCCAAACAGATAAGTGTGAGATTCTTCACAAAAGTTTCACCCACTAGAGTGAGAAAGAAAAGTAAAGGCAGGAGCAACTGACTTTGACTGTAAATACAGAGGAACCCTCTTGGAGCTTGCTCTACTTCACTGTGTCTAAATTTACAAAAGTCTACATGTACTCCCTGAGTGGCAGATTGTGACAATGTGACAAGTCCACCAGAATGAAATGGTGACCAACCCCACTAACCTTACCTGTACCATGCCAGTCCACCTGCAGAAAGGCAGTAACTATCTTAATTGTGTGGCTGATATTGCCTTATCATTGCCAAGAAGTAGATACACTCTGTCAGGAAATGTGGCTTTCAAGGCAACAGCTCCATCCACAGTATCTGCCCAGTGGGGTACTGTAGGATTGCCATCTGCGGGATTTGGGTCGGTTTTGTTTCAGACAGTCAGGACGGAGATGAGAGATCTCTGAAGTTTGGTCTTAGAGCATGAGGTTTATTGTGAAAGGGCGTGGGTGTAGGAGACCTGCTAGGAGCTGCCAGACGCAGCTCGAAGCAGGTCAGAGAAGTAAGAGAGCAAGCAAGAGAGAGCAAGGGCGGGAGAGAAAGTAGATCGAAATCGAATAATAATGAAGAAGGAATGTTGTGGTTGCCGTTTACAATACAATAAATCATCTTCTGTGCTGAAAATTCTAATTTTCACTAACCAATCTAGAACAAGCTACAAATCCTACAACATTTACATACAGCCTATGAGAGTCATTGGATTACCATATGGCATTATATTTTAAACTCTAAAAACTGCTTTTTGGACCCTCTGCCAAGCTGGTAGGGTCTGCTCTGACCCTTGGACCTGTCTGCAAGCAGAGGCTATTGTTTAATCAAAAGGGGGTTACCTTCAGTTGGCCATACCATTGTTTTCCAGTTGTTCAGTAACTGGTTTGGTGTCTCAAAGCTTGTCTTCATTTCAATCTCGCTTATAGTTTCCATATTCTCAGCATCTTTTGCCAGGTAATAGTATTTATAAGGCTTTCCTATTTCATCCTCCCCAACAGGGTACACCCAAAGATTTCACCCAGTCAAACCTACAGGCCATCTAGTTTATCTTCCAGCTAGGAAATAATATAGTAGCTTCAGCACATACCTGCTCATGGGGTGGCAGGATTTGGCAATGAGAGGTCTGGGCTTCTAAAGAAATCACAGCTTGTGATCTTCAAACTTGTGATCTTCTTTAGTTTATGGGTGGAAAGTCACGGGAGCATGGTGGCAGCATGGGGAGGCAAGTCCCCACAGAACCATTCACCCCCTTTACCTCAGCAGACTCATTAGCAAAGTCTTGATTTTATAACAGGATATTCTAAACAAGCTGAAGAAGCTAGAGTTTCTCTCATTTCATTACTATATTTTAAATGTTGTCAAGCCAGCTGGACTTTCTGTTTAGGCAGACAGCCAGCTGGTGTTTAACTCCTCAGGACTGGGTTTTATGTATTTACGAGTTTCCAGAGGTCTGCTCCCATGCTTGCTCCTACCTCAACATCTTTCAAGTACTTTTCTTGAACATTGGTTTCTACCTGTAATGCCTCTATTAATACCTATCATAAGATGCTCTAGATCCAAACCAACACCAGTCCCAGAGGCATTTCACCATCTGAAACGCAATATTTCCCCTGTTTCCAGATTTCTTGCCTATCCAGAGACAAATGTTAACTGAACCCATCAAAAACAAAACTGTTGTAGGGTTCTAAAGGCAATCAGGTTTTAGGAACGTAAGACTTGAGAGGACTTCCAGGTTGAGAGGGCAGTTCCTTGCTCTTACAAGGATTAATCATACAAAGTGTTTCTTGAGACTTCAGAAGCTTATCAGGTTCTAACTTTTTTTAAAAGCATATAAACATACATATGTGTACGTATATTATATTTTGGGCTTACCACTTCTGTGGCAAGATTGTTCCATAGCCTCACTGCTATAACAGCTAGAAACTCTATAGAAACTCTATTCTAATTTGCAGGCACTCATGAAAGCATTCATGGCCAGTTTCTGTTCATTTGTTCTGGTCTTAGCATTGTTCTGTAGCTCTTCTCTTTCCTCAGAAGCAAAAAATTGCAGAAAATGCAGACAAGCCCCATATCCAATATGGAATATACAGTTTAATGTACACAGAGATACAAAGTCCATAAACAAAAAAATTATGTACATTGATAAAAATCTTCATGCCTGTTTTCTAAAAAGATAGCAGAAATAGAAAAATATTGTTGAACAGCAAAAATTTTTAAGCCAAATTTTCATATATAGTACCAGTTACTAATGAAGGTCCACTAAACTTCCTAAGAGAACACAGTTGTTTCACAGGAAAATGGAAGTTGAGTGAGTTCAACTTCTCCATTCAGTCTGTAGCAGGAAAAAAATACAGATATGCACGCAAAGAAAATGTGTTTAAATAACAGTTTTCCTATCAAGAATATCAGATAGTTATTTTTTGGAGGATATGGGAGGAAAACAAAAAAAAAGCAGAAATAAGATCACTTCATCTCTCTGGAGAGATTTCAAAAAACTTTTTGCAGCACTAAAAATGTGAGTAAATACAAATCACAAACAGATGAAACCCTGGGGTCAAGCAGCACTATGACTGTGCTTTCCCATTGCTTCTCCAATCACCACAGCACAGCTTTTCACTGCCCTATTGCGCTGTGACTCCAAATTCTTGGGTGAGAACATTGTGGTTCATCAAAGAGTCAGTGATAGAAGTTGCGAGCAGCTTTCCACTATTAAAAAGCAAAGCACTTTAAGACTGTTAACACAAATGTGCTGATCACTTTTTCAAGCACTTGCAGTTTTTCTTTTAAAAGAATTGAAAAGATGGCACTGAGCAAAGGAAGTTCAACCACAGCTAGAGCATTTTGATCACTACAGAAGATAGTGTCATGCAGGCCTTTCTGATTCATGACGACTCTTGCTAGTGCATTCAGGCTTCTCCTTTAAAATATTTTTTAGCATATCTTTTATCTTTAGTTATAAAATGCATCGTATTTGCCCAACAGATCAGACCAAGTTTCTGTTTTCAGAATGTTTAGACAGATTTTTTTTTTCTTTAAATTGCACAAGAGACTAAAACTCATGTTTCTGGTCTACCAGGCAATTATATATCTAGGCATTCAAAAGAAAAAAATTTTTCCATACCCCAATGGACAGTTGATTAAACACACATTATTTTAGCTTGCGGATTATTTTTTCAGATTTTAAATCAGAATTTATATATTGGTAGCTACCTGGCCTCTTGTATGAAAAAGTGGAGAATAAAGCACAAGAAGTCATACAAAAGGTGACAGAAGCCACACCAAAAGAAAACTAGTCAAAGCACATGGAGTCAGAAAGTCCATCATAGAATAGAATCTGGTCCACAGTCTGTATCTTGAAGAATCTGTGCCAATTTATCCACAACAGTTTAGCTTTTTCTCATTTTGAAATCTTATTGATACACTGACTTAATCGAATCATTAATTTGACCAAACATATCCAGAAGCAGAAGATAAACTTTGTCAATCTTGGTTGGTGCTGAAAAGCTGTCAGACCAGACTATCATTGTTACTGCTCACTACCCAGGCGTTCTCGGTAAAGCACTGAATCTTTCCTCAAGCCAACATCCATTTTCACTTACCATCTTGTACTTTATTTCTTCCAATATTACGATATTGCTTATGTGAAGAAGACCAGAACAACTCCAGAATATTACCATGCTAATGCAGACCTGCAGGTTTTAGGACCTGTGCAGGTCTCTCCAAATGGATTTGCTTCTCCTCCCTGTGCCTCAAGATCCTTTTTCAGTAGTACCAATATTCTCAAAGCCCTGAATGCTCTCCCCTGGGTAGCTGGCTAAACCTTTTCATTCAAAACCTGAGTGTAGATTGCTGCTTTCTTTCATCACCACATTAGAGTTTTCACAACATGAGCCACCAAAACCTGGGAACCCTGGGTTCATTGCCTTCTAGCTCATGAGATTCATATGCCTCATTTCACAGGCAGTTTTCACCTCCTCCCTCTAGGCTATTCTGCCAAGAGAAGGATGCAGATTCAGCCAATCTTGGAAGCTATTTCATTCTGCATCGAAGATTTGACTGCAAATCTCTTTAGGTATCAATCAGATCTGATGCCATTTCTCACACAGCCAAGACAAATGCTTAGTGGCTGAAGGGAGGGGGATGAGGACATGGAGGGGTACCCAACAATTCTATTTTGTGTAAAATTCAATCAAGCTGGTATGTTTGGAGAGCCTCTATTGGACTGAGCCCCTCACACAAGCAAACAGAAACACCTCATTTATGGATCCAAGCAAAATTAAAACATGAAAGAGACTCTGAGCTGCAAAGACTGTCAGAGGTGCCTGTGAGAATGACCAGAAGTAGAATTTAAGTTCCCAAAATGACAAAATGTCAAAAACTTGTGCAGCTTCTGATTTAAAGCAGTAGCTGAGCAGACGTTGTGAAAATAAGATACCAAAGCAACTTTTGGAAATTTTGGTCCCTTCATGGATTTGACTCTCATTTTTCATCATCCTTCAGCAAAAGAGGAATAGGAGCACTCTTTTCACAGGAACACTGAAAAAAACGCATGCAATAAAACCTGTAAGTGGATGAGCCCTACAGGAGAAGTGCAAGCCTTTGAAAGAGAAATTACAATTCATAGGTGGATTTTGCAAAGTAGGTCTTCAGCCAATGGCAAACTCCCAGAAAAAAACATGTTCACTCTGGAGCATTGAGGCCTTGTATTTAGCCCAGGGCTGTGCTGGCTGGACATAAGCTAGTCTTGATACCTGAACACTGTCTCATTTATAATACCTTGTGTGTTGTTGATGGTTGTTATCACATCATGGTGCACAGGACTCAATATTTCGGGACAAAACACATGCAGAACGTGTTAGTCCCTCACTCCACCCTACGCCTGATTTGAGCTGTCAGTGTAGCAGAGGAAGAAACTCTGCTCTTCTCCCATATGAGCCTTCATCTGCTTCTTCCATCATGGAAATTGTCCAGAGTTCCAGAGAAATGTTCACAGGCATTTGTTGTATGCAAATAGCTGCCAAATAAATCATTGTATATTGCAGCACAACCCCTGAGGGGGTTTGTACCTATGGAACTTGCTACTGTCACTCCACTTCCCCATATACCTTAATCATGTTATTCATTCAGCAAGAAGGATGAATGTTACAGCATGAGACTTTAATCCCTCAGTGCTGAGGATATGATTCTCTGAGAGAGAGAAAAAGAGCAGGAAATCCAGAGTAAAAAATTTAAGGTAGGAGTCAAATATCATCATCGTTTCTTGGCATTGGGTTTAGTCAAGGATTGCATTATAAGAATATTTCCCTAAAATACTTCAGGAGAAATTTGATGATGCATCTGTGTATGCACACACCTGTAAATACAGGGCCTAAACAGGACCTTTAAGGCAGAGAACTTGCAACCTTTTAAAGCTTCTGAAAAATACTTCCCTTCTCTCTCCGTCTGTGGGCTAGCTCTGTGGATCACAAAGTAACTTTACAAGAATGTTTCCTCTATCCTTTGAATTTTTTTCCATAAAGACAATAAAAATGAAATAGCTGCAGACTTGAGAGGGAGAGAAGCACCACATTTAGGAGTAATCTAAGAGCCTGTCTTTTTAATAGCCCCAGTACCTTTTAAAGGTACCAGTTTATCTGATAGCTCTGCAGTCAGTGCTTTCTGTATGAGGGGCAATGCCTATTTCATCATGCTGCCCTTGGCAGTAACCCTGATGAATCTCTTCCACTAAGATTTAAGCTCTCAGGCCTCTGTGAAGACTGCCAGCAAATATGCTAATGACCAGGTCCTACGCAAATCTAGGGGAAACTAGAGGACCACTATGTCACACCCCATAATCCCCCTAGAGCAGTTACGGCATAACACTAAACAGCATTGGTACTTTTGCTTACATATATTCAAGAGTGGATATAAATCAGCAGATGAGAGATGCAACATCACTGTAGTTCATTACAAACTTCTCCCTCCAGCTAGCCCCTATCATTCCGAAAAACTAGGAAAGTACGAGAATTGGGAGGGGGAAAAATGCAGTTTTTTGTATTATCAAAAAAAATGAAAAAAGGAGCTAACACAACATAGTCCAGTTTAGGTATTAGGAGAAGCACATCTAGGAGACTTTTTTGTGAAGCTTTCCTCTAAGCCTGATGAGTGGTGCCTTAATGAGCAATCTTCATAATACCAGATCTACTTAAATAAGGTGAAGATGCAGTCTCACTTCCTTCGCCAGTACATCTTTCTGATGTCATCCCTGCTGCAGGGATTGACTTGTGTTGATTTTGTAGATCCATTTTGATGTAAGCTGTTTGCAAGCCCGCTGACTCTCTCATCCTCTATCCTTCAATGTGGGAAAGAGTACTGCCTTTCTTGAAAGCCCCTACTTCTGAGAAGCAGCAGAATGACAAAAGTGATGAGTTGTTGAAATTAGATATGACAGAGGTGTTAGCCCATTGACCAATTCACCAGTTCTAGTAATTCATAATAATAATAATAATATTATACCAGATATTAATAAACTGCATTGTTCCTGGTCCAGGAAGGGAGTAGGAAAAATCACTTTTTAATTCAAACTAGTGAAAAGGCAGAATTTTTTTCCAAAACCTTACCAGTCAATCAGATTTTCCAACTGGCTGCTGACCCTGGTGGACTCACTACCGTATTACCATTATTCAGTAGTGATGTGGTGTATTGACACCACTTTCATCCTTCCAGTACTTACCAGTCTCCACCAGACAGACTTGACACCTCTTTCTGTCCTGTAAGCCCCACATGACTGCAAGTTTCCCAGGTGAGAGAAGCCTGGAGTGTGAGAACAAAGCACTGAATCCCATTTCTGCCACTGCCACCCACCTGAGGGGCCACAGTGCACAGCATAGTGACAACCATGGAATTCCTGAGTCACCATGGATTTGCTGCACACATTTTATAGGCAAAATGCAAAAGATTTTAATGAGGACTGCTGATACAAAGCCCTCCACACTTCCTTCTTTCCAACCCTGCTAAGCTAGGGAAGAATAGTGGTTTATGGACAATCTCAGTTTACTCTCTTTTTCATTACTATTGATCATTCTATGTCAACAAATGAAAGTACAATGGTTAACATTACAGATTAATTGTTTCATCTTGATCTATAATTAAGC
Organism: Origma solitaria; assembly: GCA_013397895.1. Taxonomy (NCBI): domain Eukaryota; kingdom Metazoa; phylum Chordata; class Aves; order Passeriformes; family Acanthizidae; genus Origma; species Origma solitaria. The sequence goes on from VZRL01006743.1 coordinate 792,256, forward strand.
AATAATGTGTGACAAGATTTTCAGGGATAGGACTGAAAAAGAATATGATGAGACACAGTATCTGGCATGAAAATTTTGCTGACTGTGTAAAATCACAGCTCAACCTTGAGCTGCTACCCAAAAATGCCATATCATCTCAACTTGCATCAAACACAGGGGAATTAAGGTACAGGACTATATAATTTGCAATACTTGCAAGACATAACAGGGACCGAGAGCCTACTTTAGGAATGGGCTTTATAATTTAGGATTTTTTAATAATCTCTTTATTTTTTTACTGAATCAAATTAACTGGGAAATGTCAGCATTTTATATTTTCACATAATCCACAAGGAAGGTAACTCGACATCAAATATTTACTGCATAGTAGTCCACTGCCTGCCATAGTCCAGATAATTATGCTTCATGAACTCTCTGTGGATGGAGTGTGTCATGCTAAACCTCAGAGCTCCACTGAATTGCCCTACAGCCACTATTTTATGTCACGGCCAAGAATAGTAACCATATCTTTGAGCCACGCGATCTCAATGATTATCCTTGACCCCAATGTGTTCTGTTCTAGTGCTTCTCCAAAGCAGAATGTCATGACAGAACCCCATAACTGCTCAGCTCATCCCCAACACCAGAAAGTCTTGCATCAAGACTGAGGAAGCTCTATTTGTACATGGGGGAAAGGCAGTGGCCTCATGTTCTGATTCCCTTCATGAAGCCACAGTTGTATGGGCAATCAAAAATCAGTAGTAAATTTTAAGCACACAGGTGTTCAATGAAAAGATGGCTGGGTTATGAAAATATACCCAAATCCTTCCAAAAGTGAAGGTCTGTGCACCATGAACAGTGAACAATTCACTGCTGAATGGTTTGATCAGGTTGCCAGCACTGGTTTCAAGAAATGATGCAAGAAATAGTTGTCTCATTATATGTCTTTAGCCAGATTGTTATTCTAGGGAATGCTTATTTAATAGTACCAGCTTTTGATGTTGCAAATTAATGACAGTTACTTTCTCAAAGCTAAAAATATTCTTCTGAAAAGAATTTCTTATATTATTCACCACTTTTCTGAGGTTACATTGTTTGGATTCAGCCTAAAGTTTAGGATTGAAATCCAGACACAAACATATATGCACTCTTAACCCGTAATGTCACCCTGGATATAAATGTGATTAGTATTTTCTCTTAATTATATTTCTGCTGGTACAGCCTGCATTTTCAAAGATGCTCAGCACTTTGTTTTATGAAGTGTGTAGATTTTCATGAGGGTACACACAGACCATTAAATTACAGAGATATTTAGCATAGGCACAAAATAGTTATGCACTCTTTTTCCTCTTTTTTTTTCCTTCTCCTCCTTTCAATATTTTCATAGTTCACTGGCCAACATCAGCATAACAGCTATGCTGTCCAAAAAAAAAAATCCAAGCATTAAAGGGCAGAGACTTTGTAAAGAAATTCACCCTATTCTGGCAGGACATTTCTTACTATTTTTTGATCTGGAGAGACATTTTTTACAGAACAAATAGGAAGACACAAGCACTACCCAAGTGACCTTGCAGTCCAGCTTTTGCAAAGCTGCAAAGGCAAGCTGTCATGTCATAGACACAGCTTTTATTCTTGGCTCTGCCAGCAGCCTGCTAGCAATGCTGGGCACTCACCTTAGCTCTCTGCCCCTCAGTTGCCTCATCTGTAAGGGAGGGATAAGGCTACAGCATACCCTTAGGTCTATGGCTGACAACAGTAATGGAGTGTAATGGCTCATCTTTTGAGGGAGTAAGCGTTATTCCTTCTCAGAGCTTCAGTGAATTTGAAGAGTGCAGGGAGGCAAGTGGGAGCACTACAAACCAAACCAAGGAGGATTTCTCCTCCTTAAAGCCATCAAGCTGTTGCACAGTTCTGGCATAGGGGTCTCTTCCAATGTGAAGGATATTTCTGGGTCCTGGGCTTCCCCCTCAGTTTCAAAGTGCTCCTGCACGGCAGCTGGCTTTGAAGAGTGCCCCTGCACAAGGCTGTACATACAGCCAGCCCCGGGCTGCTGTGTACCATAGAATCATAGAATCATGGAATGACCTAGGTTGGAAGGAACATTAAAGGCCATCTAGTTCCAAATCCTCTGCCATGGGCAGAGATATCTTTCATTAGACCAGGTTTCTCAGAGCCTCATCCAACCTGGCCTTGAACACATCCAGGGATGGGGCACCCACAGCCTCTCTGGCAGCCTGTTCCTGTGCCTCATCACCCACACAGCAAAGAATTTCTTCATAATATCTAACCTAAACTTGCTTGCTTTCAGTTTGAATTAATTCCCCTTGTCCTACATGTTTTTGTAAATAGTCTCTCTCCATCTTTCTTGTACTCCCTTCAGTCACTGGAAGGCTACAATTAGGTCACCACAAAGCCTTCTCTTTCCCAGGCTGAATATACATACATACATACATACATATATATATATATATGCTTTATAACCAGCAACATTTTTACAGAACTCTGCCTCAAAAGAGGGCAAGTGTCACAATTACACATGAGGAATGAAATATGGCAGACTCAGCCACGCCACAAAGCACATGCATGTGAGCACACGCACATACCCACACTCAGTGAGGGTCAGGCTCTAATCTTTATTGCTGTATCACACAAGTAAACCAAAGGGGTTTTTATAAATATGCTTCTGCCTTCTACACGCTTATTGCATAAGATCATCAGATGACATTCTTGTACTCCCATTTTATGACTTGGCAATAGCTCTAGACCTGCCTGAAGGGTTGTCCCCAAAGTCCCCAGCTTAGAGGAATGCTTGAACAGTGTAAAGCCATGACAAGAAGTTTTATGTCACTAACCAGTGGCTACCAGTGGCTACATCCCTTTGCAGGAGGCTCGTCTAAGCTTCAGGGAGTGGCCAATGTCAGTTTCAGCATCCTAGAGGTGATAGTGTCAGATTGTTAATGAAAAGTTTTCAAATACTAATATGATGAAGAAAATAAGGTCATCTCCTGTGTCATATAATAACAGACATTTCTACCCGTAAATAGAACTTTCTAGCCATACATGTGTATATTTTTCAGTGGTAATGTTATTGCCTCAATAGCATCAAATGCCGAGTGGCATGGATAAGTCATGCAGTATCTGCAAGGTAGGTAGTATTTTAGATTCACATGGATCACCCCTTCAAGGAGCTGAAATCCCTAGAGAGCCCCATTCCAGGCTGAGATAACCTCTCCCAAGGGCTGGCAGTCCATGTTTTCCTGAACACACCTGAGCTCTGGCACTACACCATCACCCAATCAAGATTCAAGCAAAGTGAAAGAGAGAAGTAGCACAGCAAAGATATTTGACCATCAGATGTTAAGACTGGCCAGCAGGAAGCCTGATTAATGCATTTTTACCAAATGGGAATTAATATGTAATTATTATTCAAAAATACATTGTATTTACCAAGGTAAGGGTAGGTGCCTTGTTTTTAGCTTTCTTTGATGCAAAAGGGGAGGAGCAAAGAAATTACTCAATAAGGCTCTCAGAGGTTGTACCTTGTTAGCACATAAATTTTGATGTGAATTCTTTCTTAGTTTGAGATAGGCCCAACAGACATTTGAACTCCTGTAGCCTTATTCTTGGTTTTCATTTTTTCCATGTTAGGAAAAAGTATAAAGACGAACCCTTGATATACCTATTTTATGTCCTTCATCTCTTAATATACATTCCTCATGCTCCCTTTTAATTGCCCTCTCATGCTCTAACCTTTTCATTTTCCCCAGATAAAGAGTTTGGGCATTGCCTTTAATAACTTCTATCCATTCCCTGTCCTATTTATGCTCTGTATTTCCGGTTAAAATTATATCATGACAATCCAATATTTTCAGTGTTCTCTAGTCCTTGATTTTAACACTTTTCTTGCTTTTTCATTACTGTTGCTCCCTGATTTATCAGCTAACAAGTCCTTTTCTGCAGCAACTTCAGTTCAGATAGAAGGTAGTGATCAAATTATTTCTTCTAATCTGTATTACCAGGTATTTGTCAGCACTGAATTTCATCTGACATCATGTTCCCCAGCCACCTAGCTTTGTTAAGTCCCACCAGAGTTCCTCACAGTCTCATTTCATCTGGACTAACCTAAATAATTTTGCAGATTTTGCAACCTCAACATTTTCCTCCCCCAGTTCTCACAGATTATAAATGAGTCTGTTAAATGCTTGGGATCACACGCAGCAACATCATAATATCATGCTGAAAATGAACCCTTTATTCCAACTCTTTTTTTTCCTGAAGACCAGCCAGAATCAGTGGCAGAATTTTACCCCACTCACCTCCCCTAGAATGGCTGGATTTTGTTGACTTAATTTCCTTAGCAGCTTTTTCAGAAATGAAAACTGTATCTGCTAGTTCTCAGAAACTGAACACAATGTAGTCCTTACCAGCCTCTCAGGTGCTGACTACATTAATTTGGATGGACACCTCATCTTTTGACACCTCTGCTTCCTTAGTCAGGGAAAGTATTTTTGAATGCTTGCCCTGTTTTATACTCTTCCCTAGACGTCTGCCATTGGCCACTTCCGAGGCAGAAACTGGGATAAATGGGCCTATGGTCTTGCTTGGTACAGCCGTTCCTATGCAGTAATCCCATCTTCATTATCTGAAATATTAGGTTTCAGGTTGGGTTTTCCCCAGACGCCCTGTGATGACGAATGGTTTAAAGGAAACATTAAGACAAAAATGCTCAAAAGTGACTGATTTTGGATGGCATAGGATGACAGCTTTGTATCACGTCTGAATGTAAATAACTTCCTGCTTACTCTCACCTTCGAATCTTTAATGGAGACAGTAAAATAAGACAAATCTTATATTAGTACACCCTCGAGCCCATCAATCATTTCCCTTCCTCAACAGAATACAATTACCTTTGTATATGATTTTTTCTACAGTCTTGGATCCACATGACAGTGGACTCAACCACCTTTCAATGAATTAAGAGAAAAATATTTTTGAGATGCATCCAATGTTTCCCATGCTGTTATCATCTATACACTCTGAATTTACTTTTTTTCTTTTTTTCCTAAGGAAGAAAAATAGCAGACAAGCACATATATTAAGCAAATAGTTTATAATCCCATGACTGAGGTCAGAGCTTCACAGAAGCTGCATTTCTTTCTTTCTTTTCTTGTCATATTTGTTGGCTTATGGTATTAGGAGGACACGTCTAAAAAGAGATTGAGTCACCCTTCTGGTTTTGGACATTATTATGACATTTGTCATTATTTAACACTAGATTTGAGTGTTGGACTAGACTCCCTCTGATATCAGCTCAAAATCCTCTAGAACTAACATCAGGCACCACATTGATAGGTATTTTAAATTAGAAGCTGAAGGGTCTGGAGGAAGGGCAAGTTAACAGCATTGACTTTGTGTTGCTCTTTGTACCAAGGCAGATGTGTGTATGCTTTTGACAGTAGGAAGATTAACCAGCACTGAATACTTGGGTAATATTCCTCCTCTGGGCCTGTTGCTTGCTGCCAATTTTTCAGAAATATGTCAAGTTTAGTGCATTGGTGATTAGGCTTTGTACTTTTGGTACAAGGTCTGACATCTGGACCACCCAGGTGAAAGTCCACTGCAGTTCAGAAAACAGTTGACTCTAAATGCTTGGGAATATCCACTTATAAAAATTATGTTTGGGGGGCTAATCCATGAAATCTATATATGCTGCAAACATCTGCTTATGCTCCAAGGTCAGAAGAAGACCTCTGAAATAGCAGAATAATATTTTTTTTTTAAAAAATTAATTTTTTGTTTTCAAGGGCCCCAACACTAGACCCCCAAATCTGAGTGTTACACGAAAAAAATTACAAGGCGGGTTGAGGCAAGTGCTTTGTGATTCTTTATCATTGACTGCCATTTAGCCTGGAGATGCCATGTTCCGCCCACAAATCACATGTTCAGTAACCAACCCTCTCAGCCACAGCCAGCCAGTAATTGTTTGCTGCACAAACTCTGTAACACTTCATTAGTTCTGCCACACATCTACTTCCACTGAAGGTAACGCTCCAAAACGAAAAAAGCACAGAGCAACATTACAACTTCCATCTATTTTTAGTGCAACTTTAAAAATAAAATAAAAAAATACAGGAAATGCAATTGAGGAAAAGGGCTGCTCGCACTGTAGTTTACAATTTAAAGTAAAAATAAGACCTGCGTTTTTGGTTTGATTTTATTTTTTTTTCTGTCAATCTTACATTTCTCCAATGAGACTGTGAGAAATGTGCAAAGTTATGTGATCATTTCTGACAGTTCTTGGCAGTTGGGCAGGCAAGTATTGGAAAGGATCTCTCTCTCCCGATCCAAGATTAAATTTGGACTGAAACACAGGGCTCATTTAGGGAGCAATTAAAGGACCTTATAGACTGAGGGAGAATGAAATGATAAATGCAAAGAGGCTTATTTAATGGGGATATTAAGTAAACTGCTGGTAAAAATGCCCATTTATCATCCACTGATTCCTAATTGGTTTCCTGTTCCTGCCTGCATGTGGCATTTTCAGAAGGAATTACCTTCCTTTAGTGCGACTGTTGCAAATGCAATAAATCAAGGCCATAGATTTCTAGCTAATTTAGATGGAGACTAAATTGGAGCCAAAGCATGCAAGAGTGCTTGCAATTAATGTTCATTACAACTTTTAGCTTCAAAAACAGGAAGGACCATTTTAATGCACCATTCCCGAGCAAGGACGCTGCTTCAAGACTTGGCCACCCTTTGTATGCTCAACAAAAATCACTCGCCTTTGTAAGCCACTGGCATTCCTGAAACCTTCCTAGGAATCCAGACTGAGGTATAGCAACCCTTTAAGCACCTGTACTTCAAGAAAAGTCCCTTTCCTTTTCTTTTTTTTTTAACTTATGTGCCTCATCTATTATAAAAGGCCACTTACACAAAAATAGCTTAGAGTTACCACATCATTATTGATCTCAGCCACCTGATTCCAGCAACATAAACTTTATTTCCATCAGGTAGTGTGAGAAGGTAAAAATTTTCTTGATGAAAAATTAATAAAGTAAACTTCAGTTTCTCCAGTGCAGCTTTGGTACATGCTCTGCAGTCTTTCAGTATATTCCTTTTCCAAGGGTTCAGCTTTAGCCAAAGAGAAGAAAAAAGACTTGTTACTGTGGGAATGTCTTTGTTTTGCCATTCTCAAAAGGTGCTTTAGAGATGGAGTCTGTGTCTCATTTTATGGCATTTTATTGTTTGATACAGCAAGCTACTTTTGAAAACACATGCAGTGACCCAGACTTTCTGCAGCTTTTGGTATTTGCTCCACTTGAGTGTGGACCTGATATGCAACGCTGTGAGTATAAACAAAACTTGGGTAGCTGTTGTGAGTTTCCAAACACAGCAAAAAGAACAAAAAGTATTCCAACTCCTGAATTCAGCGAAGTTCATGGAAATCATTTATATTCAGTGGAAAGAAAATTGGTTTACTGGGTCTGAATCCCCCCAAAAGTTTTTTTTATAAGTTCCTCTTTGTTTCTCTTACACACTGAAAAAAAAAAAAAAGCTTGCTTGTCTTTTTCTTCCAGAAAACAACATTGGCACAATCTAAATACCTCATGGTAATCAAGAGAAAAAGATTCAGAAATACACTCTATCCTTGGTGTCACAGAGCAGACAACAATCTTTCTTTTCTTTAGACCTGAGTTCAGTCACAGACACATTTTTGTTCTTTTCTGCTTGGTCATTTACCATTTAATTCCTTGTTCTCAGTTAGGATCACCACTCACAGAATTAACATTCAGAATTTACAGCTTTCAGAGCTGGCATGTTTGTTGCAAATGATCAGTTTTGAGTGGAATAGGTTGAAACCCAAGTGGGTGATAAAGAAATCCATTAACTTACTGACACACAAATCTTCCATCTTCCTCTGTAATGTACCCATGAATGGTTAAAGGCAGTACCCTGGGGAAGATGAGGGTTACACTTGCTCTCCTCCCCCAACCATATGTAGATAAATATTCATTGGGGAAAAAACCTGACATGGAAATACAAATGTTGGTATTAATGCCCATTGCAAGAGTCCATGCTGTGGAGGAAATGGGCTGGCAATCTGAAGATCCAATTTCCTTTTTCCAGGCTCTGCTACCAACTTACTATTTCATCATATGCAGAACATTTCATTTTTCCATGCCTCATCTTCTCCCTCACAAAAGCGTGTCTGAATTCCACAGATGGGAATTACCATATACAAGCACTAACTACTTTCACTTTTTAATTTTAAGCAGCTTCAGGATATTTACCCTGAATGCCAGGAGCACAGAGAAACACTAAGGCAGGCCTGGGAATGCTCTGCCATGACGGAAAGCAAGGCATAAATGTTCCTTAAGTGAAACAACCTGTCTAGCTCTCACCCCAGCCACACTTGTTTCAACGCTTGCTCCACACACAACTGAAATGACTTAGTGTTAAAGGAAAGTGTGGATTATACAGAGAGGGAGAGTACTTAAATTTGCCATTCTGTCTAAGGAATCCCATTGGTTTGATATTTGATGAAGTCAGCTGAGGTTCCAGGTTAAGGAAGTTCACATCTAATTTACACAGTACTTCAAACAGTAGAAAATTATACTTTAAAAGTACTTATTCTCTTTTTTCCTCCTTTTACATTACTCTAATACCTTAACAAATCAGGGCCTAGAAGACATCTGAATTTAAAAGCCAGAAGCAGATTTTTACCAGCAGAGCATATAAAGGTATTGGGGCCTGGTGCACTGAGCCATTACACTTCAAAAGACAAGGAGTGCCAATCTTGGACTACAGCACTTTCAATTCCAAATAACTGACCAGAGCTTGATCTGACATTAATGGGTTTTATACTGCTTTAATGCCACTGACTGCAGTGGAGCTACTGATATATTTTTACCAAGGCAAGTAACATCAGAATCAGGCCCCAAACCTCATGGCTGATAGGTTCTCTTACCCAACTAGCTCAATAATTTGTTTTAAATCCCTCTCAATTTACATTCATTCTTAAGGCCTCACAGTCTTTAGAAAGGAAGATGTTTGGGTTTTCTTTAAACCAGATGCAGCCTGTCTGCCAAGCATTTAGTCCAATTAAGTCCCAATTTTATATTATTTTTCAGCCACATGTTACAACAAACAACAGAGCAGAAACCCACATATGGTTTCTGATACTGGAATAATGAAACTCAAAGAAAGAAAGAATTGAATTTCCTGTGGTTCCTTTTAAAAATACAAAATGTGTAATATTTTAATAGACTAAAATCAGTACACATGGAATATTACTTGGTCCCAACTGAATACAAGGTTGTACATTAATGGAAAAGTCCTGCTGATGTAAATGAAGAGGCTGAACACTGTACTAAATAACTGGGAATTTATTACTCAACCAAAACCATATACAGAATTGGTACATATCAAATCCACTGGCAGAAGGGGAGAGCATGTTCATGTTAAGAGCAGCTGCCTGTAGCCAGTGGTGGCAGAGTGAACAGATTCTGATCTCATACACCTACAAATGAAGAGTAATTCCAGTATTTCCACAGGAGCTGCAAGACTGCAAAACTGTTGGGGAGAAAATTTAATCAGCCTGATCTGTAATTAACTCCACCAAGTTTTCATGAACTCATCAGCAAAATACATGTAATACTGCAGTCAAACAGATACGGTCAAGTGTGTTTCATTTCTTTTAAATTATGTGCGTGTCCCATAAACAGTCTGTCTGCCCTGATAATCAATTTCCTATCTTTTTGTTTTGCTCTGCAATGCACAGATTTGACAAGGGAAGATTAACACAGATTAAAGGCTCTGCAGGCCCTCCAACATGAGGACCAGTAATGCATGTGCTACTGGTGTTTCCTGTATGCAGGCTCCACAGAATCAATGACCATCCAGGGTGAGGCAGGTTTAGCTCAGAACAAAGACATTCATGCTTTTGACATCACTGGTTCCATCCACAACATGTTGCTTCTGACTCCAGTAATCACACATGTGCCACGGAAAGATTCATTTCAGGGCGCAATGGCCAAAACCCACAGGGCACAGCCTTCAAACCTAGATATCTTACAGCAAGCCTAGAAGACTGAAAGATGCTTAGGTGGAAATTATTTATTCCCTGTGGGGCTCAAAGGGAAAGAACTCAAAGCCTCTCTTCTCCCTCCATCTCTTCATCACTTGTCATAATTTAGGAAAAGAAAAAAAGTGAAGTAACATGGTGACCTGTATATCCCACCTGAAAACAATCCTGTGTGAGGAATGTACTGTTATTAACCTTCCCCTTGGCACATATTAATCCACAACATTCTTCACATCTGTAGGGTGTCACATGCAGGAGGGAAACAACTGGTGTATGTAGAAAGCAGCACAAAGTAAAACTACAATCTGAGTCTCCTGAACAATAGCAAAATGCAGCAATCCACAAGGGTAAAGTGACCACTTCAAAATTAACCACAAGGATTTACAGCTGAGAATTAATTTCATCTCTATTATTATGTCAGGTAAAATAGTCTCAGTTATACACTAATTTATATGGAATCACAAAGGAAATCCTATTTCATTAAGTGGATTAAGCATTAATGTATTACCCTTTCCATTTTTATCTTCATTTCATAAAGTGCCTAACAGGAGGTCAAATTAAGAGACCAAATTAACATTTAAAAAAGTCATAGTGAATGTTATACCACAGTGATTCTAACCACACTATTCTTTATCATGATGGTATCAAGGCTATTTTAGCCTTGGTACTCGAAATTAATAACTGTTATTTCCACAGGGAACCATTTTTCCTGAATGTAAATCATTCAGCAAAGTCAGGCAGAAGAAACAAAAGCATTACTCATTTCAAACAAAGGTGTAAGCAGAACAGGAAGAAAGAAAGCAGAAAGTGCTAAATCGGTTCCCCATTCTCCCTGTGTGAGCCATACAAAGGAAGCCCTCAGCAACCTCACGTTTATGACTGAAAGCAATGGAGTCCACCCCAACCCAGTACATCATATCAGCTGTCTTGAAGGCCTTTCTTCAATTACTGATTATTCAAAACAAAATTATGTGACCATTGCTGACATAAAAACCCATGCTTGTGCATAGCCTTATATACAGTTACTCACCAGAGCAGTTCTCCAAATCAAATTCCAGCCACAATATTTTATTTGCTCTGCTTGTTTGTGTTTCTTTGCACCACAGGCATTGCCCTGCTACACAGCTTCCTAGCCTGTTACTTGCTGTCAGTAATTCATATTATCCTTAACTAACATTAAAGGTTTATCACTCCAATGTTATTAGATCAGTTTTCTAAGGAATTTCTGTTTTATTTGTGTAATGTTGTTTATATGTCAAATATGCGTCAAGTCTGAGGGCACTGAGAGTTTAATAGCTTGGAGTAACTAGTGAAATCACATCTGGAAAGCAGCATTGTTGGAATCTGAATAATAAACTCATCTTACTGTAATACCAAACAGGAAAGATTTCTGTATAGAAACACATAACTTTGAAAAAATATTTTTTTCTATTCTAATCTTCAGAAGCACTAGTGCCAGGTTGTAGCCATTCCATTCAATTTAATTAGTGCATCTGCTTTTTTGTCCCTTTGCTCATCCTGAGCTTTAATTTGGAATGTTTTTATACACCACTGAAGATAGATTCCCCGCATCACATGGGTAGATAAATGAGTAAGAAGGAGAGTACCAAATGCAAATTGAACCTGTCCTCTGTGAAGGACTTGGACGTGATGTCCTACTCCCTTTTTCCACCAGCAGGCAACCCATAACCTCCAAGTCTTTTCCTAAGAGCTGCTCTTTCTGTGCAAACCATTTTACAAACATCCTATTCCATCAGTGGCTGGCTTCCTCACCATTCTCCTACTCCCACACCCAAGCATAGCTTTTCTGTTGGCTGGTATTACTTCCCATTTTGAGGGTTAGACTTCCTTTTCATGAGATTTACCTCCCTCCTTAGAGACTTCCCACACTGTGAGAAGAACACAAAGGCAGCTCTGACCTCTCTGCCAAACCCTGCTTCCTGCTCTTCCTCTGTCTTTCAGCAAAGGGCATTGTGGGTCAGTTGCTAACATGGAAAAAATGGCTTGTATCAGTTGCTGGTAGCTGTATTGGGGGAAGAGAGGAAACATGACTGGGGATGCTAAGAGAAAGTCTTCCCTGGACAGGTATTGGTTCTGTGGATAATGTGACTGAAAACGTACCTATGGATCAAGTTGCGGAACTTCTGCAAGTTCAGGCTATGTCTGGCAAATCCTGAGGTTCCAAAAAATAGCTTGTCAAATTCACAAAAATTTGTATCCTGTAAGATTTTGTATCTCTGTAGCAAAAAAATTATCCTACGGCTAAGAAGAAGGGAAAGGGAAAGGGAAAAGGGAAAAGGGAAAAGGGGAAAGGGGAAAGGGGAAAGGGGAAAGGG
>VZRL01006743.1:804663-831499 GCA_013397895.1 Origma solitaria
AAGGGGAAAGGGAAAGGGGAAAGGGGAAAGGGGAAAGGGAAAGGGCCCAATGTGTCTGAAAAGTCCTTTTTTTATTCAGCATGGGATGGCTTTCTAAGCACCTTTCAATGTCTGTTTTTCACATCTATTTTTAATATATGTAGTCTTGCAGAGATGTTTAGTCAAGCAGTGCTATGCTGGTCCAGCTGGCAGAAAAAAAAAATTCCCTGAGGAAAAATTCAGTTAAGGTCTGTGTATTTATTGTCCTGTCACAAGTACTGTTCAGAGTGAATCGGTGCTACTCAACCTGTATCTAGCCACTTTGGCCCACTGTATGTCAAGGACAAAATGAAAGGTGTGTTAGGCAAATATGTCACCAAGAATGTGGGAGTTTCCCTCTGAATGTGTCCCTGTCTCTCAGCTGGCCATGAAGAAGGGGTCAGTAACTAACATAGACTACCTGGATTTTAAAATGCCTAAATTGGAATAAATCAATTATGCTCATGCCAGAGACCATGAGTAAATCAAAGACCATTTTATATTGACACACAACAGAAATATAGTTTTGTGCCAGCCCAGCCAGGTCAGCCCAGTAAGACTGAAAAGTAGAGAGAAGACAATGAAATGCTGCTGTTTGTATTTGGCACAGATAGTCCACCCATCTTCTGGTCTTGCACAAAACAAATTTGCAGATGTGTAGATGGGGAAAGGAAACAGATATGTGCTGGTCCTAGCCTACAGTGCATTTTAAAAGACAAAGCTTAGGAAAGGCATGTTCATTAAGTGCCACATTCTTCCTGACCAGGGAAAATTTCTTCCCTTCCTTTCCATTTGTCCAGGGAGTGACTGGTATGGAATTACAGATGGGACAAGTTGAGGAGAGTCACTTCAGCAGTTCAGACACACAGAAAAGAGGGTGAAAAATGATGTTGAGTGTTATAGAACTTGCAAAGAGCCCAGTGCAGGGCAGGGAGATAACAGTTCTAGCAGGCTGGCAAACAGAAAACAGCAAAGGGGTAGAGCGGCTGTGGGTCCAGAGAAGCTGCTGAATGAGCTTATGTTGGATCATTTGTCCACGTGTCTATTAACCACATGGAAAACAATGCTGGAAAACAAGCCAGAATGGCCACACTGGTCGGTCATCCTGATGGCAGTCCTCCAACAGGTGGAGTGGATTATGGAAGGAAGAATGATCTGTTTTGTATGAGTTATTGCTGGAGAGTTCCCAGATGTGTTAATAAAGCTGCAAGCTATTCAAACAGCATCTCAGGGTCTATTCTGGCTCTTCCTCTGCCTCTGCACTAATCCTGAGAAAACAAGACTGTTAGATAAGCCAGTGACTTACTTAAGGAGTCTCACTTTTCGTGAAATAGAGCAAACTTTTGAAAAAAACCTAAAATTTCCAGGAAAATCAGGAACTAATGGGATTAAGCTAATTGGCAAAAATGGAATGACAGACACTTGATGCAGTTCCATATGCAACATTTCAGTGGTTTCCAGAGCTCAGAAACCCAAAGGAAGGAATTACCCTATTTATATAGAATAACAAATACAAATCCAAAAATAATTTTATACAAAATTGTGCAAGTTTACATGGGTCTGATATAATAACGTGTTTCTTTCAGGTACCAGCAAAATGGCAAGATATCTTACTGAGCTATGGTTTCCTGCCTTTCCAGATATGGTCCCTGTCAGCTGTTCACTTTCCCTCTGCAGCTGGAACAAGACTGCCAGCCATGACGATCAGAAGTCAGGAAAACTAGCTTAGTACATGGTTTCCCTAAGCAATGAAAGGGACATTCAGGCACACAGAAAAATCAGCAGACATAATGAGATTAAGATACTCCTGACAATTTTGCTACATTTTCTAAAACACTGCTTTTGTTTGAAAACAGTGAAGTTTATAGCCCCCTTTAATGCCTTCACAATGTCAACTGACTGTGGCCAAACATTCTGAAATAATAGCTGTGTTCATTTAATAGGGTGTTAGCTTTGAAGTTTAATTATCAGGGACAGGAACTCTCCACATTCAGGGAAATGCAGACTGAAGTATGAAATCCACTTGGCTGCAATCATTTCTAAACCATGTCAGTGCAAGGAGGAATTTCAATTGCGTGCTTGCAGAAGTGAAATCAGATCTGTAGACTGTCCTTGTTGCCTCTCACAATCACAACATCTGATCCAGTCCATACAACCTCTCACTGATTTCCTTCCAAACCCTGACAATTTTTATTCCTGTTTCCCCAAAGGGGCCCCTGGGAAATAGGAACTTGATTGGATTGGATTTTTCATTTCTACTGCTGTTTGTACCACCCTTTGGAGCATCCAGCATTGCAGCTTTGGCACAGACATCAATAACCACACAAAAAAATCCTGAGACTTTAGGAACCCTCCCAACTACCTGAGAACTCTCCCAGAAGATGGAGAGACTTTTCTTTGCTGTTTAACACATTGGGCACTCCTCTCACCTCCATGAATGGTAACACACTCTCCTCCTAGGGCAACAAAAATTGTCACTTGCATTGCAATAACGTAAATTGGGTTGATCAATCCAGCTGGCAGATCTGACCCATTCAGTCCATCCATCCTGCTGCCTTTTTTTTCTCATGGCTTCAAAGGAGATCAGTAACAGTTGTTAGGATGGCACACAGACTACAAAAGCCATTTGGAAACCTCCCGCACTTCTAGGACATGGTTGAGTATTTGGAGTTATGAGTAGCCACAGCCACACCGGGCATGGAGACAGTCCCCAGGCTGGCACTCAACTCCAGCCTGACTGAGAAAGTTGAGAACTGTTGATTTTAATGTTCCCAGGGAGGTATGGAAAGAACAACACAAATCACATGCCTGCAGCAAGGCAGATCTGCCTGGGAAGAGACTTACTCCTCAGGATTTGGGGCTCTGTGAACATTAAGCCTAAGGGTTTATAAACTGGATTCCAAACCTTCTCTGAAAATGTCACTGCACTTCATCCAAACAATCCAAACCTGCTGACAATCAAACCAATCTTTTCCAAATCCTGCAATGGCCTTTCCTCACAGTGTCCATTCCCAGCTTATAGGCTTAAGTGCCAGCTGTTTTTCTTAGAGCTTACTTCTCAAGCAATGCTTAAAATGCTATATTTGTGAAAGCACAAAATAGTTTCCTTTTTGTTCATCTCCAATACCTCAAAAAAATAAAGGATTTCATTTAAACATTTCAAAACTTAAATGAGCACCATTAAAATTTTTCACTCCTGTGCCAATAAAATCAATTAGCACAACTTCTCACACAAATTATTTGAAATCTCAAGAGTTGGCTTTTTTCAAAGTCATTGTATATAGTTGAAAAAATACAATTACTTTGACTAAGCTATCAATTATATGATAGTATCTTACTGCAATTTAGGACTACAATAGATGAACCTATAATAGTGATATGAAAATACAAGATCATCAAATTCAACAGCTTCACAGTGACTTTAACCAAGAATTTTAAAGCATTAATCACAGTACTGATTGCACAAGAATACGCAGCAAACTGCCCATTCAGTGTTCATGGTAAACAGTTTTACACCTTGTCCCCCAGTATTAAAAGGCCATATAGAAAAGCAAATATTTCCTGGAAAAAAAAAAACAAACCCAAAACCCAAACAAAAAAACCCAAAAACAAAACAAATTTTAAAAAAACTCAATTCTGACAGATAAATCCCCTTAAGCTAAAAAAGAGGCTAATCGGATGCAATAATTAGGGTGAGTTATCCAACATGCAAATCAGTTCCCATGGATTGCTCAGGAGCTGCTGAAGGTTATACAGCAGGTTTATCCAGAGACAGTGGATTCCTTTAAAAAATATATGTCCTGGGAAAAAGCCACAATGGAACAAATGGGCCCTGCCCTTTCACAGAACATCTCACTGACATGTAGCTTGCTAAAAGAGTGTAAATGATTTAAAGAAAGGCTAAGCAGAAATGTACATCAAGTGCCATTATTTTATCACCCACTTTAATCACAGGCTGCTGTTCAGGATGGTTTGGGATGTTGGTTGTTACAGAAGAGATTTCTGTACCATTATTAGTACCTCTGAACAAATGCAGTGAGCATGGGAAAAAAAGACAGCAGGAGGGAGAGAGAGTGAGAGTGAGAAGGAAAATGTAGCAGCGGTTAAAGCATAGTTTAATAACTCCAATCTCAGTCACTTTTTTCATATGTATTGTATGTGCAACTCCATAGTACAGCATAATGTGTCATAATTTGGCCTCCAATTCTGACAGCACTGCTTGACTTGGGCATTAAATCATTGCCCCGAGGAATTCACATTCTGGCAATTCCTGATGGTAGGGCTGTCATCTCCTCCCACACATGACCTATCATTTTTGACATGATTGAATCAAAATTAGTCAGTACATTTAGATGTAAATTAGAGACATCCAAGAATAATAATGAGCACAAAAATATAGCTCTATGTAATTGACACGGCAACAGCTTAGTACAGTCTTCCACAGTGTCCTCGAAATTATTAATATCATAACAGAAGTACTGTATCAAAAAAGTGAGAAAACTTTTCCTTTTTTTCTTTTTTTTTTTTGGTAGAAGGGCATATTTAACTAACCCTTAAATCCTAATCCTGAGGAAATCTGTTAGTGTTCACCCACTTGCATTATCCGTGTGGTCCTAACCAGAGACAGACATAACTGGACAGCCACGGAGCGCGCGAGGGCTCTCGCATCCTGCCCCACTCATGTCCCATCCTTTCACCTTCTCCACCCATTCCCCATTCAGCCACTGGTCACTGCCTGCCCTGCTGCCACCACGGGGCCTGGGGGGGATGGCCAGCCGCTGCTCCAGGAGGTCATGCCTTCCAAAACCATCAGGACTCCTGTGCACTTCTCAGTGCTGCCCCACAGCAACATTGTGCCCAGCATTTTCCCCCTTACAAACTCCTTTTTTGTGTATTTTACCAACCCAGACAGGTGACACTGTCAGGAAGATGCCAGAAGCCACCAACACACTGCCCTGTGGGCCCAGCTCGCCCCACACCTCCCTGGACAGCTCTGTCCAGGCAGAACCCAGACCACCCTTGGGTTCCATCACCCCTTCCCAGACCTGAGGAACAGTAGGGAAAATCCCCAGTTAGTGCACAAGGGAGGAGGGCTGAAACTCTTGAAGATAAGCTGTGCTGGTCCTTCCCCAGAGCTCCTTCCTTCCCTGGGCAAAGGGCTCTCCATGCCACCAGAGCCCAAGGGAGCACCCGCACCCAGGGTGGGTATGAGCAGTACAAGAAACAGCCACTGACTTTAGAGAGGAGAAACATCCCCGACTCGCTAAAGAGTGGGGGGTATGTAACACTCCTAAAGTACTCTTCTGTCAGGTGGGAAGAGAGTCAAACAGGAGGAGCTCCTGGTTTTTCTGTTTCCTCACTTCCAAAAGGGTTAGGTGCCCTCAGGACGGTGCCTGAGAAACCTTAAAACCAGATGTGCCAGGCTGAGGCAGACAAAAATAGGCACAAGATTTTGAAACATTTCCAAGTGGTTTCTGTGTTTTCCCTATGAAAATGTCACTTAATGTTTCTGGTGGTCATGCTTTACCCACAGGGTGTACCAGCACTGCTGTCCTGGAGGAAAGGCTGCCCACCATCAGCTGTCTCAGAGCCCTGGGGTGCCTCACAAGGGGAGGGCCTGATTTTGTTCCCATGTGCCCAACAGGAAAATAAATAACTGTTTAGAACACGAAAAATTCAAATTCAATGAGTCTCTCTCTCTCTCCTTTTTTTTTTTTTTTTTTTAAATATATGGTGGGAGCATTTACATGTGTTAATGTGGCATTCAGTGATCTTGATAACCCAAGTCTGTACTACTACCTTGAAGCAAACCTAAAATCTCCTGGGGTCATGCCAACATCTCAATGGTTGCGTACTGAGTATCTCCCTAAAGTCTTTGATTACCATGTTGCCGGGGGAAAAAAGAAATTAGCTGGAACAATTTCTGTGTCAGTTGTCTGTGATGAAAGAGGAAGTGCCCAAGATTACTATGTCCTCGATGCACTTGCCATACCTTCACTCAACAGAGATGTTAATATTTTGAGGAACCAGGTGAAGCAAGTGTCAAAGCTGTTTTATTGGAATATGTTTTTCTGGAAGCCACAAATCATAAAACCATTTCTGAAACAATATTGGAAACACTACAAAAGTTCCCTGTGCAGAGCATATATGGCCAGAAACTCAGCTTAGTGAAACAAGTGCTGGTAAGAAAGAAAATGTTCTACCCCTTGCAACCAAATTTACAGGGCTGATTAATAACTTGTTCCCTGAACACTGGAGTTTTCAGGTGTCCAGCACCTCTGAGAATGTGGCTAATGAGGGCATACAATTTGTGACACTTAAAGGACAAAGCCTACTGCGTGAAAAAAGTCTCTTTGTATACATGGTCTCACTAGCTCTGTTTAAACAACAAAAATAAAATCCAAAAATATATCTATATGAAAATACAAGCAGTTCTTATGTACTTCAGGCAGATTCTTACCACTGTTTTCTTTGACAAGATCTGAAGATAAAATGCTAGTTTTCTATCTGGTTTTGGGAGTGCCACTGGATAGTTACTGCCTTTTGAGTTTGTTGTAGCACCCAATATGTGCTAAAGTATCACACCTCACATTCATTACAAATTCAGTAAGGGTTCAATTGCTTCTTGGATTTGAGAATGACAGAAAAACCAGAGAAAGTAAACCTAAACCCAGGTGCATCTTATGCCAGATTCAGCTAGATTAAATTAATTCTGTAAGACCTATCAATCGGACTCAGAAAAGGTGGCAGCAACTAAACTCATGGAAAGATTGTGCACTAGACAAACATTCTCATTCATATTAACGAATCTATGCTAATTTAGCAAAAATGAAGGGCATTTCAAAATACTGTTCAGATTTGATGCAGAATGCTACTAAGAGGACTGACATTTGCAAATGCAAAATAATGTTCTCTGGAAGCAAAGGGCTTTGAAATCAACACAGAGTGCCTGGCTTCCCTTCAAGGACTGTACTTGAAAATGGCTGTCATCTCCCACTTCCTCTTAGCAAGGACTGACTTGTTTAAAAGGCCTGTCTCTTTTTTTATAAACTCAAAAGATATTGCTTCTAGTAGAGACGACCACTGTAGTGGGAAGGGACCAAGGAATAAAAATGAGGTTAGAAAAATGGAAGTGGGGTCCTTTATATTTCCCTATGGGGAACTTAAGAAATAGAGGACAAAGAAGACTGGGAGTAAATACATAAAGTAGGAGGTAGAAATAGGACTGTAACGCCTCTTGGGACAGCACTATTGGGGTTAGATTCAAAAGTTTCAGAAGAAGGCAAAATGAAGGAGTTGGCAAAGGTCCAAGTGAAGCACATTCCCCAATTTATGGAGAATGCAGCTGAGGCTCAGTGAAGCTCCAGTGAACTGCCAATGGGAAAGAGCACAAAGAGGAAAGGCCTACATTTTCGTATTACCAGAGGCGGAAATCTAAATTCACCATCTACAAATTCAGGATGAGAACTTCTCACTAAGGTTGAAAATAGCCAGGACATAAACCCCCACACCAGGCAACATTCTATTTTAAGTCCTTATGTTTTGGGAATGTGTTCTCCTAGCTTCTAGTAACACTGGTCCTGATAAGCTCCCCTTGCAGTTTGCACTACATTTAGCAACCCAAAAACTCAGGATAGGGACAGAATTCAGCATCTCCAAGCAGGCACAGAAATGAAACATTGCTTTTGAAGTACTTGAGCAGGCTGTTAAATGCTCCGGTAAGTGCACACCACAGACCCCCTGCATTTGCAATTGTTGTGCTGACTCTCTAAAGCATACACACCTCACTTTTGAGCCCTACCCCTTCAAAATCTTTACAGTCCTAAATCAAGGGCAGGAATTGCCACAGTAAACCTCATGTGTGTTATGTTGTGCTTCCCCATGCAGCAAAGTGGACAATGTTTTCTTCTCAGTGAGAACACATGGGTGGAATGGCCCACATGAAGCAGGAGGAGCGCTCTGGTCGGTGCCTGCAGAATCGGGACCCTACTCTTTAGTCATCCAGCTGGTTGTGTATAGTTTGGCAGATTAATTGCCAAAGCAACACTTACACTTTTGTATCTGCCTTTTTTTCATGTTCTACTCTAATGGTACCAAGGAAACCAAATGCAAAAAACAAAGGTATTAAATATTGCATTATAAGAGAGAGCATAAAGCGCCTTGATAAGGCTGACAAGCCAGCCTTGTGGGAAAATATTACAAAAATAATTCTCTTGCAAACTTTAGCTATGTTCTTTTGAAATAAGTCTTCAAAAATTGAGGCAAATCCCACCTCAGTCTGACATGCAGCAATAATAAAAGACACATGTGATATACAAAATTTCTGTCTGATAAACAGATCAGCAAAGCTACATCAAATTCGGTAATTAATACTTACTTAGTTTGTCAGACATGTTTAGGGGAGCTGCTGATTCCTGAAAGTGTCATTTTGCATACAGGCAAGCTCCTCTGGCATTTCTTTACTTGACCAAGAAAAGCCAGATACAGTTAAAACTCTAAGGTCTCTGAATACAGCTGTATTTAATGATTGCCTCTCCGTTGTATCAATGACTGGTCTAACTAGGACAAGGTGAAAACCCGCCTCCAGCTCTGTAGAGCAGGAAAGCACAGTGTATGTTTATTATCACCCTGGTGAACAGATACTCACAACTAAAATAATAACACATTGTTATAAATAGGGCAACTCAAAATCCACCTGAAAAGAAGAATATCAGTATCTTATAAAAGTGCTTTGGCAAAGTAAATTACAAGCCGCATGAAGGAAATTCTTTGGTAATAGCTATTTTAATCTCCTTTGCATCCATAGGTAATTTTCCTTGTACTTCCACTACAGCAAATGTGAAACATTTTGAATATTCTGAAATAATCTTCATAGAATCAGGGAAAAATTCTGTTACTACAAAGCCATGAAGAGATTATAGAAAAATGGACTTAATCCCCACATTATATTTTGTTTGCCACAAGTAACCAGGCTATTTGAGTGGCAAGAAGCATTCAACAAAAAGCATTTATCTTGAAAAAAAACAAGTGAACAAGTAAAAACTAACCAAAATCCCCAAAATGTCTTCCTCTTCCTACATTTGAAATTAACTGGCATTTTCTGGTCTACAGAAATTATCACAGAATGTGTCATTCTGTGACATTGCAGGATTTATGCAACCCCTGATGTCACAGAAGACTGCACTCTGGAAAGTTGTTAGCAAATTAACAAACACCTGGAGGATTCCACAGCAGCAAGAAAAACTAGAGTTTCATACTCAGTTGGCTCCTCTCATAAATTCCTTAAGGTGGTTCACAAAGATATTCTCTCTAACATTAATTACATTGTCTTTTTAGCCCCCATTTTCTTCTATCTAAAACACAGAGAGTACCATTTGTTGTCCTGCTGTACAACAACATTTCACAATCTCACATATATTCTTTATGTACAAAAGTGCTTTTTTGCAAGGACTGGTGCGCATTTAAAAGATTTTTTTATAGGTAAAAGGCTTGTATAGGAACAGTAATTGGCTTTATTTGCAATGTTCCAAATAAGAATATCTTTTTTAGACCATATTAGGTGTTATCCAGATTTCAAAATGTCCTCTTCATTCGCACATAATCAACAAATTTAAGGGTGAGCCTCTGGAAAAGATCATCCTCTAACTCCCTGGGCTACCTTGGAAGATAGTTTTTTAACTGCCAGATTCTCAAAAGTTTTCCCTGAGCCCTTTACACACATTGTCCATCTGCATCTCTAATACCCTCATTCCTGAATGCTGCACCTGCTCTTAGACCAATGACACAGATGTTTTTGACCAGATGTTGAAAAAAAAACAAATGTTCTCAATTGGCTGCAGTACAGTTGGTCTTGCCTTCGATTTTTTTTTCTTTTCTTTCTTTATTTATTTGTTTTACTTTGTTCATTCCACAAGTCTTTCATCTAGAAATTGAACGGGGAAAAAAATTAGCAGTTTACATGAGCTTTCTATGCACATTTCCGGTTAGAAAATGAACTAGACAACATAAGCTCAAGACACTCTGAACAAACATGCATCTCTTTTTATTGTAAACATAATAAACGAAAAATTACCCAAAGTTACATTCTTATGAGCATAAAAAAGTGGAACCAAAACTGTCTGACTGTTTAAGAACAAGTTCCAATGTCCTCCATAGTAGCAAATATATTTTTTTATGAAATACAGAATTTATCATGGAAATATATCATGCCACACAAAACAGCCACTTGCTATGTTTTGAGGTAAAGGATCACAGGGCAAACAACAATCACATACTCTAGGTTTTGAAGGCTCTAACACAAACCCCTGTTGATCACTTTTCTTCTTGTTTCTTGCATATTTGATCATCAGTTAAATAATAGCATGAACTCTGAGACAGTCATCATTAGGCTTCAGAGTCAACAAGATATTGAAGTGAGAGGACTGAATATAGGGCATTCTGAGCTGCTGTCTCCAGTTATTACAGAAGCTAGAGGCAACATGGCATCAATTTGCTGTCAGTCCAAGTGGGGAAGGCTATTTTTGCAATTATATGCTAGAGGCTATTTTTAATGAAGGATTAGAATTTGGAGCACAAGATGACAGCTTCCTAAAACAATAGGGCTTGTTCAGCTGCTGTGAGCCAACATCATTCATCTGCTGAGTCGTGGCCCTGATCCGTCAAAGCACTGGATCTTCAAGGAGACTATTTGCATATTTTTCCGTTTTATTACTTGAGCACCTGGGAGCTTTTTGTCATGGGCAGGAATGCCACTCTGAAAGACACTGTATGGACACCAGCAAAACAGCCCTGTCCCGAGCAGCTTACAGTCTAAGCTTTCTTCAAGTTTAGAGTTCTGTTGGATCGAGGACTCCCTGTATCTCCTAATCCCATTCTAGTAACACAGATGTTATGAGACAGTGGGCAAGCACAGTATTTCTCTTTTCCAAACTGCACCAGTTAAAAAAAAGGGTCAGGGAGAAATATTAATATGATAGTAGGAGATCCTTACTTGGGCTAGAATACAAGTAGAAAAATGCAGTTTACCAGCCCACAATTCTGAATCCAGGCTGATAATTTTTGCACTTAAGAATAAGACTGTGCTCTGTAATATTCTATTTTAAAAAGTGCACTCTCTTCTAAGGATTCTGAGTTTGGCTTCAAAAGTCACCAAGTTTTTTATTATGTAATTAATTTACCCCATTAAAGCATACTGGAAATTCCTTGGCTGAAAGCAACAGACTTATTGAAGGGGTAAGCTGGATTCTCAGCTGCCAGCCCTTAAGCTTAGTGAAGTAACGGAATTAAAATGGGCTTAAATTGTCATTTTTGGAAGAGCTCTGTTTCTCTTAGTGTTTTGGCACATCACAACACAGACTGTTGACATGCACAAAAATCTAATACAACATGGTGAGTCAAATTATTTGGCTAGTGTCACTCTGCAGAAGTCTGTCACTGTGTTAATATCCAGATTTGATAGATTTTGGAAAAATGTCATTGTATATCCAGTGTTCAAGCTCTTTCTGCTGGGAGTGTAGTGAAAGCTATCAGACTTCTTATGTTACATAGACTACTCTAGCAGGCACTTACCCTGAAGTTTTGTGGTCATAATTTAGCATGCAACTACAGAATATTACTCAGAAATGTCTGCAGAAAAATTAAAATAAACAAACTCCACTGTGAGTACAGCTCAACAGGAACCCAAAGTGTCTTATGGTGGCAAAAAAAAAGAACAGCCCTTATATGCTTAAATAAAGAATGCAGGAACAAGAGAGGATTTATGACAATGGTGAATACATGTGTTGTCCATTCTCTAAGAAGGAAATGGAGAAAATAGAAAATGTGGAGAAAGCATCCCAAGAGCTAAAGAAAATGCTTTACAATGAGACACTCTAGGAGCTCAGTATACTTATTTTTTTTTAAGCAAGACTGAGAAGTAACATGATTTCAGTAAGTAAACACCTTCTTAGGTAGCAAAGACTGCGAAAAATTCTAGAAGAGAGAAGTATAGCAAGAACCCAAAGGCTGGGAAGGTTGAGATTCAGATCAGAATGTATCTGGAGTTTATGCTGCAGAAGGGTGATTAAGTTTTGGAACTCTGTACCACTAGAAATAGTAGTATTCTCTTACATTTTTGGACTTCTTCCACATAAGACTTATCACCTTTAGGAAGATATTTTTTCACTGAAGCACAAGTTATTTGGATTTTATATCTGTAGTTTGGGATATGTATGGGTCCCTGATAATACAAAAGCTTAGATGAGATGATCACTTCCTGGCCTTCAACTCTACATGTTCTGGGAAAAAAAACAGATATAATTTCTTCAACAAGGATTTGCTCTCTACATGAAAATATTCACATTTAAAATAAACTCATTTTTAAGTCCCCGATTCTGTCCACTGAGCAACATGGGAACCTAGGCTGGCTTACTCATGTCTGATTATGTAATATCAGATTAGAAAATTCAGCTCACTAGTAGGCAAACAGGGTCACCATTCCATTCCATTCAATATTATATAAACAGGGAATACCAATAACAACTGCTCCCAAGAGCCCACATTTCAAACCTGACAAACAAGGGAAAAGTATAGCATTATGACAGCAAATGTTCTGTTGATTCTACAATTATTCTTTATGAAAGGGCAGTCTCGTAGGGATATTACCCTCCTAAGGATAGAGCTACCTGCTTTGTCTGCAACACTTTCAATCTCATCAATAATGAGGGAAAGAATTACTGCAAATAGGTGGATGCCATACCCTTCTCCCAGTACTACTTAGTGTTCACTGGCCAAAGACATTTAATTCAGTCAATAAGCTATCATGGGTTAAAAGGAAAAAAATAACAGTACAATAAAGCATAGTTATCAGTCCAAGTTCTACCCAACTGGGTCATTCCAATAATATTAATTCAGAATGTCTGCATGGTATTACAGCAGTGCTACGGCTCCAGTGGCACTTGTAAATTACTCCATACAGATTTTCCCCAGCTAAAAAGATGCATCATAAATACAAAATCCCATATTTGCCTCATACTTACGGGGTTTTTTTTGCATGATACATGATCTAACTGGTTATGACAAATCAACCACGTCTAGAAACGGGAATTGTTGATATCTTTCTGTACCATATTTGCCCTGAATGCTTTCAGTGGCTTCCAAGTTTGCTAATATATTTGCCTGGTGCAGAACCTTTAGATTGAATGTACATTTCTAATGTGTGATTGTGTATAGCATATGGGGAGATACACAGAACGTTAAAATGTTGTAAAAGAGAAGAGTTAAAATACATCCAGCTAAACAGGAACAAACATGCATACAAGACCAAAAAAAGAATAAGTGTGAAGAAAAATACACTAATTTTAATATGACAAGACAAAACAGGTTTTCTGTAGAGACTATGTCCCCCAGGGTGTACCCACAGAGCACCTGGGGCACCTGGCTACTCCTAGAAGATGCTGGGTTCACCCTTAGAGGATGCCCAAGGCCCCACATCCTGACTGCAGTGAGCGCACTGGTCCATGCAGTGCCATAGCAAGGAAGGTTAGAGAGAGAATTTGGCTGATCTCCATCTGTCCCATCACTACAGATGGAGGAGCAGACAGAGTGGTTTGCGCCTCCATAGATACAGAGGGAAAACTAAAAACTTTGGCAATTCACTGCTGGTTCCAGTTGGTGTTGCCTGAGTTCCACCTAGATATTTATTTTCTCATCAGACACCCCGAAGCTTCATATGGCATGCCTCTTTTGTGGGGTTTAAGCCACAAAACAAATTACAATAGACAAAAAACCAATAATGTTTTGTGTCCTTTGAGCGCAAGGTTTTCAAAAGTGACTAGTGATTTCGAAAGGTTTCCATATGACACACACATGTCCAGCAGAGACCTCTTTAAAGTGTCCCAATTTACAGAGGTCAGATACTCTGCATTTCCTTAAAGTTTAGTGCCTTTCAAAGGCATTGAGATGAGCATTCAAATGCTGAGAAACCTGAAATCACTAAATTGCTTTGGAAAAACTTGAGCTAAAAATGTACCTAACTGCAAGAGATTGATTTCAGCTGCTTGACATCAAAACCCAACAGTTGCCTTTTCGGAGGCCAAGAGCAAGGCTTACTTTCTCTGATAAAGTGTTCTCCAAAAGGAACTCATTGCATCTGACGGAAAATTAACACAGGGCATAGAAGATCACAAAAGACTATGACCTTTCTCCTATATAAATATTTAATCAGGTACTTGACCTCACCGGATTACAAATTAACAGTAATTGGGACCCAAAAGGTTTCCTCCTCTTAACAATTTTTTTCAATTGAACATGTTATTAAATTGGTTCAACTATTTTTTTTTTAGTAGAAGGGAATTTGTTACTTATGAAAAATATATTGAGGGACATTAGGAAGACTGCCATGCTTCTTACCAGTTTTCTGAATCCATGTGCTCATTCCTCTTCTTCCACACAAAGAAAGTCACCCATCTTACCTAAGTTTCATCTGAAGAGATTGTAGACACAAGGCACGATGTTGCTTGTCCTGGACCCCAAATCCCACACAGCAGGTGACATGCTTAGAGACCCCTGTTAATATCCTTATTCACCTTGTACACGTACGCAACAGAAACAGGGAAACTTCCACCAGAGCTTTTGATCATTTTTCAAAGCACCAAAAACGGATTTTGATCTAAGCTGGGACTTCAGTTCCATTTAAGACAATGACTTTCCAGCCTGGGAATTTTGTTTGCAACCATCCTATTAAATAACATGCACATGTCGTAAAGATTATATGAGCATGCCTGTCCACTCACAGAGCTCATGAGTCCATAATCTGCACTCAAGCAAAACTACCACTGAAGTTTCCAAGAAGATTTTCATTTGTCCCAGGCTTTCTGACTCTAAAAAAATGTTTCTTTCTTTCTTCATTAGTGTAGCAGTCTCCACGACTTATGCTATATTTTTATCAACAATGCAATTATTCTCCCTGCATTTTCAAAAGTTCATAAAGCATACGGAAAAAATTCATATGAAAGGAAACAGCCAGCACATTTATGGGAGAGGACTTTTACTGGACATAAAATAATTTGGTTCAGCTGTGTGCAAGTTAAAAGAGAAGGAAAAACAAATATAGCAATTTTGTGGGATTCATTGCTTTCTCTTTACATCTGTAATTCAAAAACAACTTTGAAATGACAATTCTCTGCTAGCACAGACTCATTCTTATCTGCAAAGTGCCATGGGCATTTTTGGTACCCTGCCCCACTGGAAAAATCCCCATGTCACCATGATCTCTGCCCTTCCGAACAAGAAGGCCCTCTTTCCCTGAGACGGAAAGAGATACACATGCATTTTCCATTTCAGCAGGTGTCACAGGGCTTAACACAGCTCAGTTGCAACCTTTCAGGTCTAAAGAAACCTCCTTTGGATGGCCAGAGACTGCCCTAGATACAGGAAGTAAGAAGGAAGCCTATGGAAGAAAAATCTCAGACCAAGCCTGTCAGCAGCAGCAGGAGGCAATTTTATGTGTGAACTGGCCACAGCTTAAGTGAAAAGAGAACTCAAAAAAAAGACAGTGGGAAATAGGCCCTCAAATTAATCCAACTATTTGCCAAATTGATTTCAATGCCAGGGCTGATGGAAGTACAAAGGTGACTTTGATCCCATCCTTGACAGGTAAGTACTGGTGATCAAAGAGACATCTCATTCTTGAAGATTTTTGGTGCCTGTTCATCATGTCACAATGACCAAGGTCATGCTGACCTTCACCCTGGCAATAGCCAAAACCACATAAGTTTGGTCCCTACACACCACAAGTGCCGTACCTGACTTGTGCTGGGATGGGTAATCAGGGGAATTTTCCTGTTCTTTCATACAGTGACCTTGTAGCTCTAATTTAAAAGAACAGGGATATCAGCCAAATACTAAAATTTAAATAACTTTTCCTATAAGCCCAGTACTGAGATGATACATTTGTCTGAGAAGTCCATTCACTGGCTCAAATCCCAGAATGTAAACCAGGTGATGTATCTTCACTTCTTTTTTCTGACAGCAGTAATCTTGCCGAAGTCTGTATTTCTGGGCTGTGGCAAACACCTGGTGGCTGTTACAGTTCCATGTCCATTTTGATTTCTCTAAGCTGTTTGCCAAAATTCACAGTTATACATTGTTCTTTGATTCAGGCTTGTTTCTGTGTCTCAGGTACCTATGCAGACTTGTATGGCTGATTTACCTTTTTCTTTTCCCCAGGGTTCTCTTGTGCCAAGTGTTTCCGGGGCAAATTCTTCCTTATGCAGAGAGAGTGTGCTCTGGTGTGCCTCTGACATCTATGGTTAAAGGCTTTCTAGGGTCTGTATGGGTACATATGGGTACCTATGGGATTTGAGATGCCCTAATGTGTCCACCATGGCATCCAGCTCACACTGTAGTAATGCACAAGTTTCCTTTAAGTCCTGCATCATCCTTTGTGGATGTTTCAGGTATGTCTGTGCATCTTAAATGGAATAAGAAGCCTATACGTGGGTGAGTGAATCAAGCCTTTGATATCTTATGTTAAAATGCATACGCTGTAGAAACATTTGGGAGTTCAGAATTTTTGAAGTGAAGTACAATAATAACCATTCCCTTTCTTAACAGTTATGCATCAGTTGTAACACACTTGATCACAGCTAAACCTGTGGTCTTTTCAATTAGTTATATGCCATTGAGAGATGCTATGCTTATTCACATAAATCATGTTTCACTTCTGATTTTGGAACCTGGAATATATCAATAATATAGGCATTACAGGCTAACTTACAGACATCTACTTGATGCAGTCAAACCAGTCCTCATTTATGTACTCCATTTCTGATACCTGTCTCATGTGTGGATATAGTGCAGCTTCCCTGGTATGCTTTTTGGCTAGTCATTCCAAGGTGTCCTCCTTGATGAACATCTTCCCTACGTTTTATTTTGCTTTATTGTGGTAACAGCCATTCTTGTACTTTTTGTGGCTGATCTCCAGATGATCCACTGTGAGAATGAGAAATGTTTTCATGGTTTTTATCATTCTCTGTTTATAGTTCATATGACTGCTTGCATAACTCATCCCACATCCAGGGTAAATACAGAGCTTCATACATTTGTAGTAGTCATACACGGTGTTATAGGTCATTCCAGGTGACCTTCTTGCTTACAGTTACTACATAATATCTTAGCAGGACCTCCATATTCAGTCTTCTCTCAGCCTTTGAAAAAAAAAAACCTGCAGTTAGCTTTCTTAGTTATGTTTCACCAAGTCCTTTCTTCTGTTTCATAAAAAGTGGTATATGCTTGATGTCTTGCCTTTTGATTCCAGACAAAATCACAAAACTGATTTTGTCTGTTGCATGTTTGTAGTTGCACTGTTTTAGAAATCCTTCTGTTCTTTCTCATGGAGAATAGAGATAAACTGCACTTCCTGTACTTTCTTAATCTCTGTGTTTGTGTTAAGTGCTCTGTAGCTATGACCAATGATATTGGGAGGTAGATTTTTTACTGACCAATGGTTGCTAGATTATTAATGGATATATAAAGAAGTTTCTGTAAATAAAACTCTCTCTTTCGCCATCTTGGGGGTTTCTGCCTGCTTCCTTGCCAGCTTTCTCTGCCCGCAGCCGCGAATATGACGAGATTCATCGTGATACATATTCTACTTAGAACATGCATTCATACACCTGCCCTATGTCACTGTCATAGCCCTCAAAGCCTCTGCTAGAGATGAGTGATTGGTTTTGTGGTCTACTTCTCTTATTAGCTTGAGTTTGACAATTTGGAGTTGTTCAATTTGAGGGTGCTTCTTCTTGCAATTTTTAGTATTCTCCATAATCATTCCTAACGTTAAAAGTGGTGCTGCTCATTTCTCTTGTGTCATTCACATGTATTTTCACCCCGGGAGACCTCCTAGTGTTTGAGGTGTTTTTCTGCAATATGCTAAATGGATTGCAAAAGGCAATCTCAGGAAGCAGCATCTGCAAAATGGTGATTTGAAAGCAAATTTTGAAGTGTTCAGTGTCCAGGGGAGTCTGCCAAAACCCTCCCTCTGTATCTAATCTTCTGAAGAACTTGGCTTCTGCCACCTCAGCAAACATTTTGTTCCTTGAGAGCAAATGGAAATGTTTCCCTTTTTAAATGATCTTGTTCAGCATCTTGTGGTCACTGCAAAATCTAAGACCAATCCTTTTTGCTATTTTTCTCCACAGCTACAAAGAACAAGCCTGTTTTATTGCTCTGACTGATCCTGTGAATGAAGCCATCTGTTGTCATGTTTTGCTGCACTTTTATTAGTGCCACATGTAAGGCATTCTGCATCTTCCATTAACTGTACCTTGAATGTCACCAGGTGACCCCTTTTTTCTGCAAGCACACTTCACTTCACGCATTGGCACATTCATGTCTGGTTCAGGTTGTTCCCGGGGCTATGAATCTACTGGGCTTTGGCAGACATTCCAGTGATGAGACCAAACTTATGCCCGTGGACTACTTGCTCTCCTTAATGCATTACCACAACGTCGTGTTTTACTCTCTGTGCCTTTGAACATTAGTGACACTTCACACTTGGCCAGGCCTGGAATTTGTCCCTTGCTTTCAGATTTCAGTCTCACCTTTGACTTCTCCAGCTTCATACTTTCTTTTGAACAAGTGTGTTTCAGTTTTTCTCACTTCTTTCATTTGTGCTCCTGGGCCTAATTTGTGCATCACATGGAGGCCATTTGTGCTTTGTTTTATTAGCCATTCTTTTGACTTTGCAGCATCTTTCTTTGTTCAGCAAATGCACAGCTCACCTCTGCACACTACTTATTCATTTCATTACCTCCTCTAGTCTGAGTGATTTTGCAAATGCATGGCTTGTTTTCCTTTCTTGATATTGGCACATATACTGGACTGTTTTATATTCATTCGCATCAGCTGAAAAAGCTATTTTTGTCCTTTTTTGAAAAGAAAAAGAACTTGCATTTCTCCTACAGACCCATTTGACTGGTGTTCACAGACATAGGCTCAAGCATTTACTCTGAGCGTTCAGAGAACTTTCTATTGATTCACCTCAAAGTGTGTAGCTTTGAACAGGGGCACTTTTCACTGCCCTAAATTCACAAGAACTGGCTAGTTCTGACTCTGTGCAAAGTTAGTCTCTTGTTCCATCTACATTATCAATAATATCTCTTCTAGAAGATTTGCATCCCCTGATGGAACTTTGAAGATCAAATGTCCATTTGGTTCACTTCGCTCTTGTGAGAAATGTGGTTCTTCAGTTCACCAAATTCGGTCAAAAATTGTGGTCCTCTCATGTTTTATTTGACTTTACAGTATTCAGATAGCCTGTACACATCTACTTGAGCTTTCTCCTTACCTTTTCAGGATTTGCCATAATTTTAAAATATTGAAGAATTTTATCTATTCTCGACACTGGTTCTATAGCAGGGAGAAAAATTAATTTCTATTTTTCTGGTCATGAAAAGCTCAATCCCACTTGGCTCTTCTTTTGTTTTTGTTTTTCTAGACCCCAAAATAGATCCTCTTGGTGGCCTGCTGATAAAATTGCTGAGCTACCACAATTGTGTCTCTCTGTGATGGAAGCAATATCTCCCATCCATAAGTCAGAAACAACCCCAAAAGCCACCCTGTGAGCCACTGTATTTCCAGTCCTTATGTCTCTACAGGCAATTACAGAAGATTTGCAGATCTGCCAGCTCTCCATCAGTTCGTGAAAGTTAGTCCTAATGAGGATAGGGATATGTCACACCAGATTACTCTTCCCTGGATTTTTTGCCAAATCCAAAGCACTCTGTTTTTCTTCCCTCTTCCTCTTACCATTTGTGCTCTTTCTTGGACTCTCTACACCCTGGTTTGTGATGCATTGTACAGGCAGACCTTCAGATTGGTATGCCAGTAAGGCAAACTACTAAATTTAGAGCTGCAGCTGTTATGGCAATGTCACACAACAGGCATCATGTAACTTCCTACTTTTAGCAATGTATTTTCCAGGAAATCTGTGGCATTATTTTATAAATCAAGCAAAAATGGCCATGAAAAATGATGAATCTGTGTAACAGAAGATTTGAAAGACATTTGGACCCCAACAAATGGTCAAGTATTTTATATATGGCAGCTAACCTCAGCAAACCTAAAGGAGTTTTTCTCTCCCTTTCTCTGAACCTGCCTTGCCAACCTTCCTGCCAGGTTTTATGCAGAATCATTTTGAACAGAACAAAATTGTTTTGTCTCCTCTGCTAGGTAAGAAAACACCTCACTGACTGTAATCTCCATTAGTTATTTCCTGGAGTTCTTTCTCTTTCACCCATGTCTCTCCATATGGATAGAGAGTTTTCCCTCATATTTGCTATTAGCACACAGATGGAAAGTTGCATAGGTGGACCAGAAATAGTTGAGATGTTTGAGTTGGAGTTGGGTTTTTCCCCCCATTTATTTCTTCCTTTTTCTTTTAAATGGAAAAATTGTTCTGAAGGTGGTTACTAAGTCTTAACAAGCCTGGTGTAAGCACTCTGAAGTTCACTTAGATCTGAATCCTCAGGACTAAATTAGGCAAATTAATCCTGGAGAAGGCCTTATTTAGTCCTAAGTAGTCCAAAGCTACTTGCCATGTAGCTTTGGGACTTTACCTGTCATCATGTTTGACAATAATGTAGCAGGCAGCTGAGGGCTGAAGTATTGTATTCAGCCCTGTGAAATAGGTTCTACTGCTCATACAAAATTGAGCCTGTCAAAGGCGCCTCGTGGAATGCTGTGGTGAGAGGGAGATAAAGTTAGGACCATTGTATTGTGTTGAGTTGAAACTTTATCCTAAACATGAAGGTTTTCTGGTCTGCAGACTGCTCTGAGGAATCATACTTCTGATAATTTATTTTAAATATATATGTATGTATTTTTTAAAAAAAACCCCAAACATACTTCAACATCCTGTTTCAAAGTATGTATGCAACAATGATCCCAAATGAAAATACTGATGGTACTCTAATTCCCTTAGAGTAGTTTGCTCACTTATTTGCTTTTGGAAATGAAAGAAACACAATTCCATCTTTATACATGAAAGAGTGCCTTGTCTTTAATGTTTAATTCTTTATTCTCATGGTTTGACTTTATATTACGAGTCAAATATTTGTATTCAAGAAAAGGTATTAATCTCAAACCAGCCCAATTATGTACCTATGCTCAAACACAAAGGAATCTCATTCTTGGGTACATCATACAAAACCACCCAAATTACTTAGGTTCCTGCATGTATTGCCAAGATGGAATTGAAAGATCTGGGGATAAGGGAGGACTCTGGAAACTCCATCCAAAAGGTGGCATCAAATTTAAATTTTGTAACCAGAATCAAACCCAAATTTAAATTTAAATTTCATTAACTGTAAATATTTTCAATTCAAAATAAAAAGGATAAGTGGGAATTTTCTCAAAGCCTTGACCATCCAGCTGTTGTAGCAGTAGAAAAATGGGTAAGTCATGAACCATATAAAAAGAATAAGAAGCAAAAATGTGAGATTAGCTGGCCATACATGTTATCCGATAGGGATGGAAAAAACAAAAGCAAGACAAATGGTGAAAAGACATTTTCCCCAACAATTTTTGCCTCCTCCATGATATTTGAAAAGTATTTTTTATTTTATACACCATTTTATCCCTGATAATTTTCCCATAAGAATTGTGCTTAATTTTAACAGTACCCACAGTCACACCCTTTACGCTAAAAATCCTCTTCCTTTGAATGAGCCTCTTCTGCTAAAGTAAAAGTATGCCACTGCATGTAAGCAGCCCATCCCACTGTGCATTTCACTTGTGCATTGAGTGTTCTCTGTAAATAAGCCGAAAAACCTACAAACTCTTAGCATCCAAACAATTGTTTCTTTTAATGTAGAAACCCAAGCTAAGGTCTAGAATAGGCAGATATTAAACTTGATTAGTCTAAATATATGCCTAAGGACAGCTTTATGGTAATTCTATGTACCGCCCCCTCCGCAGTCCATTGAGTTAAAAGCAAAAGCACAGACATGAGGCAAACATGGAAAATGCCATTACTGTGTTTTGAGAAAAGCAGCAACCCGTGTCTATGAAAATTTAATAACCATTGACTTTTTTTTTTTTATTTCTTACTGCAAATCCAGGACAAACTTTTATTTGACAACCATATGTCCTTTAAAAGAGATCCATAAGTCTTCAAATAAACCAGACTGTTCTTCCCTCTCTCTTCCCCTTTCTCTCTCTCTCTCAATCTCTCTCTGTCTCCCCTTTTAATGCCCACATCTCCACTATCAGGAACAAATATGATTTCTGATTGAACATCACTTTATTTGCCAGTTCTGTGGTCTTTTCTTATCTTGTTCCACACTTCTCAGGCTTTGTGGTTAAATTATGTATTAAGGTCAATGTCAAAACACGGAAGATCTGTAATCTACAGGGAGCTCCCTTTTATTCGTTATTACAGTGAAGGCTGAGCACAACTGTCAGGGAGCTTGGGATGTGCTCAGCATGGAGGCTTGCTACACAGCAGGGCTCTACAAAGCCTCTCTCCTTGTTCTCCCAGGACGAACCCTTGATAGATTTACCCAGATAACCCATCTCACTTTAAAGCTCTCTTGTCTCTGCTTCAATCTGAAAGCTGTCAAGTGCACCTATATAGTAATGTCATAAATCAAACGTAAAATGTGTACACTGGAGACACTGCAAGTGTCATGTATTCACTTGTACTTTGAGATCTTCTAAAGTAAAATGGTGTCAGAATAAGGAAGGCTGGGAGGAATGTTTTTTTCCTTAAAAACGACAGAATATTTGAAAAGGTTGGCTGTAAACTTTTTTTAAAAAAACTTCTGTTGTTATAAAGCCAAATTCTGGTTTATCCTAAATTAATCAGGGACAGCTATTTAGCAAATAATAAAAAATAATTTTTTTTTTTTAAAAAAGTTTCAGGAGATCTATCTGTAAACAATGTGATTTAATGCAAGACTATGTATTGATTTTGTTTCTTTGGTTTTCTTCTTGACAAGCATTTGTCAACATGGATTTGTATTAGTTCCCAGGTTTGTTTATTAAAGACGCATCATTCTTTCCCTGAACTAGAAACAATTCTCTTGCAACAGGAATACCACTTCAGAGGGATCCTAAAACAAGATGCCAAGCATGAAAAGAAAGAAAAGGGGCCCTCTATGCAAAATGTGCCATCACTGAACTTGATTTGTTTTATATCTTTAGATAAAGAGAATTTTAACTTTTTAGTACCAGAAAAGGTTTGCTATTTCTTACTTAATGGAGTCGGCATTTTATTTTTCTTACAGGAGGAAAGGGTTGCATTTGCAACATTCATATTTCCTTGTAATCAGATAACTCCTAGCAAAGCATCCTACAAAACTGGTTATGCAGTTCAGACTTTCTTGACTTAAATGTTCTGCCTCAAAGCATTTCTGTTTTGAGGCCAGTCTGCATATGACACTTAAGTAAAGGAACCTGTGAATCATACTGCATTGAGAGATCATTAATCTATGTGTTCCATACTGTGTCTCAAACGAGTTTACATCATTAATCTGCAAAGAGCACTAGCATTACTGTGAAAGAATCTCACCCATAGAAGCCCTAAAGAAGATTGTCTCTGCTTTTAAATCATTTGGAAGTGAAAAGCATCCAGTTCAGCTGGGATCCAGAGCGTGCGCGCTTTCTGGTGAAGGGCGAGGTGAGGCCCAAGAGGTGTTCAGCTCTGGAGACAGATGTGTGAGTCTGAGCTATAAACCAGCTGGTGCCAAAGGTCAGCCCAGAGGGTGCCAGATTTTTAAGGCTGCGGAACCAGTCTGAACAGGATGTGATACTAGTTTTTTTCATCCCCTTTCTTAGCATGGATTGCAAATCTCCCCAGCTCTTTCACCAAACATACCTCTGGTCTGCTTAGGTTCGTGGAGGTACTTCGATCTCTTGACGCTATAAAATCATTCATCTTTATTTCTAATATTTATGATATTACATCATGTAATATTTCGAAAGGTTTTAGGTACAGGCAGTGACTTTTCCTGTAGTCCATACTACCGACAGAGGTATCTTTACTATGTGAGGTGTTACTTTTGCATTCTCCTAATCTATATATTTTATCTTGTTTTCATTTAAAACAAAGGCCTTGCTGTGCGGTAATATCTCCTTCATCCTCTTTCACTCTGAAAATGATGCAGAAGTGTTTCGCCACCAAGGTCTCAACATGATCTATCTGGAGACGTACTACAAGAATATAAGAGTGACCGTGCTGGGTCAGCTCAGAGGCCCTTTTGCCCAGTTCTCACTGGGCGCACTTTTGAGCAGTTTACACAAGACCCATGAAATGGAAAAAGTGCAGAGGAATGTTGAAAAGAACCTGACATAAAGGAAGCCAAGAAGCATTAGAGACTGTCTAGTCTTGTTGTCATCATCTGGAATATTTTGATTATTCCAAGCAGGAGAGGACTTTGTGCTTTTTACTTTGGAGTGTAACTAGATCTACAACTCTATTAGTGCTGTTATGTAGAAAGACAAGACTTTATGAGGAGAGCAGTCCCAACCTCTGCATCTCCTTTACCAGGAGAAATTTTCCTGTTCCCTCTTAAATATTTCATTCATCATTATTGAAGATGAGAAAGTCTGAAAAAAGTTTTTTTCCTTACATTCTTCAGCCAGATTCCTTTGGAGTAATTCCCAAGTAATGGCAATACTCTGTGTTACTGAAATTTAAATTACTGTGATCTCACCAGTTGTATCTCTGCATTGTAGGCTTAAATGCAGCCAATGGAGGCATTGGCTATGACAAAGAAAATATCTTGGCTTTATGCTTCAGTGTAAGAACCTTTGTATAACTTTTCTTTCTCAGGTGGGTAACGTTCTACTGACACTGGTTTTTACTGGAATTAAGGATCTGTGTGTTGAGAATCATGATTTTCCAGACTGTTGAAATAAAGAAAAGGTAAATAGAGCTGTGCTTTTAGATAAATGTACAGTTTAAGATATCTATAGAAAATACATTTTTCTCTAAGAAGAAAAGAAATTGAAATAATTTCACTTTCTTTAACTATCCAAGACAAAAAATGCCAACCCGTGTTCAGATTTTACTCAATCCTTCTTCACTTGTAGCCTCTCAAAAGTACCTTTGGATTGCAAGAGTACCTTGAACTTATCTGTTTAATGTAGTAACTATTCTAACACAATCTTTTTCCCTTTTTTGTTTTTAAAAACAGACAAGTAGGTTTGTTGTTCAGTGTTCTTTTTGTAGAGGTCAGAGGGTATACCCTAGAAGCTCATGGTTACATTATTATCAGCAGAAGCTGATCAAAAGAGTAATGAGCATTCAGCAATACAAATCACATTATCATCCATATTTTGCACTTTTAATTATTTTCAGTGTCAACATTCCTAAGTTGCAACAGTAAGGAAAGGAACAGTAAAGAAAAGTCGCTGAAACCCCTGCAGATTTTTTAACAGGTCACTCCAGAGAGCAAGTTTAGGGCTTTCTTTAAACCCTTGTTTTTATATTCACAAGCCGTTGAGTGTCAGGCTCGCCACTGCTCCACTTTGCATGTATGCTTTCCACTTCAGAAGGAAAAGCCATGATGCATCTGAAGCAAACCCTATCTGAAGAGCCATGAAAATAACTTCTGACTACCAGGCCTAATTAATGCCTCCATGCTGACCTCTACATCCAGCCCATATCAAAAATGTTACAGCAGTGCTGATTCAACATGAACTCAAGATCAGGCAAGACCTGGTACTAATGAATACTAATGAACAGTAATTACTGGAACTCTGCCACAGAAACCCACTGCAGAGACATATGCTAATGGGCTTTACACAATCAGGCACAGGACTTCATCTCCACTAAGAAACTTCTGCTAGACTGAAAGCAAAAGGAACCATATGTCACATGCAACCCCGTTGCATCCATTTCCTCCCTTACTCCCTTGTACCTGACATCCAGTTTCTGTCCCCCATACAGGCCAGCTCAGTTCTGGTTTCCTAAGCAGGCACACAGGGTCATTTGCATCAACCTGGTGGCAGAGTTTGTGTTTCTGCTCTTGTTTCTCCCTCAAGATGAGCAAAATTCTCTCCCTCAGGACAGAAAGAATCAGGGTTGTTAAGTTTGGAGAAGAGAAAGCTCTGGGAAAATCCTACTGCAGCCTTCCAGTATTTGGAGGGGACCTATAAGAAAGAGAAGGGCAAACTTTTCAGCAGGGCCTGTTACAGCAGGATAAGGGATAAAGGTTTTAAACTGAAGGAGGGTCTACTTAGATTAGGTATTAAAAAGAAGTCTTGTACAATGAAGGAAGTGAAACACTGTGTGGTAGTTTTGCCTGGCCCAGTTTTTGCCAGTGAACAGGGTGGGGTACAAAGATGGCTCCTGCACATCCTGAGTAAAGATTCTGGAAATTTTCCATCATGTCCAGCAGAGCCAGTCTCTGACGGCTCTGAAAATGATGGACATGCTGCTGGCCAAACCTGGGCCAATTAGAGATGTTAGTTACGCCTCTGTGAAAACATATTTAAGAAGAAATCAAAACAATGTGAGCACGCACTTCTTTTTAGCCAGGGAAGGAGGAGGAGGAGGTAAAAATATGTGAGGGAGAACAACAGGGAGGCACCAAGGTCAGTGGAGAAAGTGGGGGAGGAGGTGCTCCAGGCGCCGGAGCTGAAAATCCTCTGCCAGCCGTGGTGAAGACCATGGGGGGAGCAGGTGGTCCCCCTGCAGCCCATGGAGTCCAGGGGGATGCAGAGAACCCCCACAGCCTGTGGGGAGGTGCCCACGCCAGAGGAGCAGATGATGCCTGCAGGAAGCTGTGATCCAGTGGGAGTCCCAGAGACTGAGAGTTGCAAAGGCCTTGCA
>VZRL01006743.1:831880-880032 GCA_013397895.1 Origma solitaria
GAGCTGAGAAGAGGTGCCTTAAGAGGGAAAAGGGGGGTGAGTGAAGAAATGGTGTCTTAAGAGCTTTTTTATCTCCAATTTATCCTCTGACTCTGTTCGATTAATAAATCACTTTTCTTTGCAACTTTAAGTTTCCCTCCTGCGTTTGCCCTGAATTTTGTGCGTCCCTTATCAGTGATCTTATCTCAACTCATAAGTCCAGTGTTTTGTGTTAGTTTTTCCTCTCCTCTGCATAGCTGCAGCAGGAGAGAGCATAGAAAGCAAACGTCATAGGTGCCTGTCAAACCCACGACACACTGGAACAGGTTGTCCAGAGAGGTGGTGGAATGGAATTTCCCATTCCTGGAAACCTTTAAGGTCAGGGATAGATGGGACTATGAGAACCTGACCTAGTTGAAGATATCCCTGTTCATTGCAGGGGGGCTGGACTAGATAACGTCTAAAAGGAGCCTTCCAACTTAAACCATTCTGATTCTATGAAAACATAACCTAAGGGAAACAAATTTTAGACAGATCTTTGTCTGTAACAATTGTGTAGATAATATTACTTGTTAGTGGGAAGATATAATGGGAGTACAGATCAGCGTGTATGACGTCTGGATCTCCCCTGATATATATAATGAAAAAATTATCTTCCAGAAGGAACACATGAGATATTTTTAAACATGATGGTGGTCAGTCTGACAAGCATCCCCACTTCTGTAATGTCCAGTGATGGTTCTGCCCCATTGAGAGGATACCCTGACCTCAGTGAAAATTGCTCCTGACATTACTTTGATTTTCTTCTAATTTCTGAGGCATAACCCTTGCAATAAAGGAATAGTCAGAGGAGTAAATGTAATGTAATCAAACCCCCACATGAGATGTTTATGCAAAAAATTTACTGCTCTGGGTAAGTGCAAGAGGTAAAGTAATGAGTATACGAGTAAAGTGATCAGGCTTAGGGCAGGATTCAGCATCTAAGGTTCTGAGTGTGGGGTTAGAATACCCCAAAATGAAGATTGAAGGGGGATTATCTATTCCTCCCTGGACTCAGATATTTGAATCACACAATCTCTAAAGTACCTATGTTTTTATTGAAGCCTCAGCTCCTGGAATTACATTGTTAGAATCTGAATTTTCACTTTACTTTGTAAGCCGTTTTCTAATTCTGATGGGTATGGAAAAAAGCTTGCAAATATGACCCACATGAACACTAATAGCTCCAAAACAGAGTGCTAATTAAAAAAGTAATTTCAAAATCTAGTGTTCTTTGACTTGGTTTAACTATGTGATTTGAGATAACCTCCCCTTTGGAGCAGGTGTTGAATTACAACACTTGGTGTTTAGGACTATGTGCAGAGTTTACAGAGATAGTGCTGAGAGTGCTGCCTGCCAAAAGATTTGCACCCATCTTTGAGCACAATATACAGGGACTGGCCCTGGTGGCTCCCACTGAAACACCTCAGCCACCAGGACGTTGATGGTCATAGCTCACTCAAGCTGTTTAACATGCCCTGAATTTGCCATTAGCTTCTGTGCTGGTCCTGATGTCCATAAACATGAAAAGGAGCTTCAGGAAGAATAAAATAACCAGCCTTGTCAGTTCCCACGGGGACAGAAAGAAAAGAGAAGGGACAAAGACATGCAGCAGGTTGGCTTCTTCACTTGACTGCATGCTCCTACCCCTCTTCAAATAGATTTGTGCAGGTTCAACTTTCCCGTAGCAAGAGATGATAGCACAGCACATGTTCACCTGACATAAGGAAGAGAAATGACTGACATGACAAGCAGCTGCATGTTGGGCCCTGTAGGGTCATGAACACTAAGGAGCACAGGCATCTGTGGTTAGCACTGCCAGTAGCCAGCCACTAGCTTACTGTCACTTACCACTCTATCAATTCAGATTTGTTGCTCTTTGTGACTTTTTGGTGCTCAGTTATTCTCCAAGGGTATTTTCTGTCTCTGATCCTCCGTCCTTGTTTTCTCCTCTATTTGCCCCCGCTGAATGAAGAGTTGTCCTAGTAACTCACACTTCCTCATAATTCATTCTTCCTCTGACTTTAGTGTTCGTTATTCGGTGAGTTGGGAATGGAGGGATTTTGGTGTTTTGAGGCATTGTTTTAGCTGGTGTGTTCACTCAGAAAGAGTGATAGCTGGACCTATTTACATTTAAAAGTTTTTGTCTTTTAGGCCAGAACAGAAATATTTCAGATTTTTCCCCTTTAAATAAAATCCTAAACTCTACAGAATCTGAACCTACCATATCACCCAGAGGAATGCATCAAACAATAAAGAAGAGTCCATGGATGAGCTGTTTGACATCTCGTTCTTACTTCTGCACCTCCTCTCCAGCCTTCTCCCTTCTCTTATCCCTGCTGCATTCATATCTTGCTAACTGAAATTGAACTAAACAGGACATCATGATGAACCCATAACAGGCAGAACCAGAGGTGTATTTATCAGCTGTACTGTTTAGGAAAAACACACACCTGCCAGCTTGACCTTCAGTCTGAAAAGGCAAGAAACAGAGTTTGCTACTGCCCAGTCAATATATGAAAATCCATATTCTTTGTCCTCTAAGATGTTACTGAAGTTATCCCATTTCTAGAACTAAAGAACTACGGAACTTTCCTTGTCTCCTGACCAGCACTTTTCTACCTAGCACTGCTGAACAGCCCTTGCTCATTTAAGTACCTCCTGAAATTCCCTGGGTTGCAGAGTTTACAGAAGGATATATTCCCTCTCGTTGTTGGGGGGTTTTTTTTCCAAGCAGAAATATGATTTTTTTTCCTCATTGTCTGTTGTTCAAAATTAAGAAATCAATTTAACTACAGGTACCTGGATATGACTGCATTATTTCTGGAAAAGATCCACAGAATCCTTAATTAGTTACTACAGGCAGAAAGAAACAAATGCAATGTCTATCTGCTTTTGTTGTAAAACTGCTCCTCATTTGTTCATCAGAACAAAAGGCTTTCTCTCAGTCAGCAATCAAGCT
Source organism: Origma solitaria (assembly GCA_013397895.1). Taxonomy (NCBI): domain Eukaryota; kingdom Metazoa; phylum Chordata; class Aves; order Passeriformes; family Acanthizidae; genus Origma; species Origma solitaria. The sequence goes on from VZRL01006743.1 coordinate 834,861, forward strand.
GTTAAACTAGAATTGGATTTTCTCAATCAAACATCTTTTTCAGAATTTAGTACATCAACATTTTTGGTCATCTTCATCAACACATCCTTTTTTCCATGTTATTCTCATATGATTTTCCTGTTGATGATATAGACAAAGAAATTCTCAGTGCTAGTAGTCCAGATTTCAGTAACACAAAAGATGTACACAGTGTCAGCTCTCTCAATTCAACCAGAAAACATTGTAAGCATTCATTAATGTTTTTCAAACTATTCAAGAGCAAACAGTGAGATACACCACCTAGTAAAATCAACATTTAAACGCCTGCTGATTTCAGTGGAACCAGAAAGTATATCTGAAGGAGAGTGCTCCTGCCGCCAAGGCCATTGCTTCATCGGACATACAGTCCCCCAGCTTTAGAGTTCATTAAGTCACAAAAACCAAGGGTTTATGGTAACTTTGGCACCCATACCCTTAAGATCCTTTAAAAATATATTGTGCAGGTCTGGAGTTGAAAAGATGTGGGTTCAATGCCTTGAATACTTTGATATCAACAGTGCAAGAGCCACATATGATCAGGAATATATCCGTTTTCACATTCAGCTATAAGCTTTGCCAGAAAGATTCCCATCCCACCTGGTAGTCCTTTCTTATACCAGAAACATACCACTTTTCTAACTTGTCTTGTGGAGAATATGCTGAATTTGAGAGACTTAAAAGCTGGCCTGTTTCAAAAGCTCGTCTGCCATTTCTGAGATCTTGCTTTTTACATGTGGTAAAACTTAATGTGTATTCCTGTGAAGTATTCCAGGTTTCAAGGAGGCTTGGAATAGCTATTGCATCATTCCTAACAAGAAGTTTCTCTGAATGATTAATAATCCATTGCTTTCTACCTGCCGTGTTCATCAGCATTTGAGCAGTCTGGTAGGTACCTGAAATACCTGAAGATTACAAAATCCACCATCTTTTCAGCCTGAGTCTAACAGCTCCAGCCTTCAAAGTCAAAACAAAACAAACAACACTGGCAACATGTAGCATTACTCCCTGCTGAGCCTGCAGCCCATGTCATGTTCTTCAAAGAGCTGCACAAACACAAGCAAAGTTCCACATTTCTCTGTAAGACCAGATATGATTATGGACTTTTAAAATACCATGGAATTCATGAGGGATGAAAGAGTTAAGCAATGCTAACCACACAATACATCAGTTCCAGATTGGGACTTGAGCATTAAAACTTCAGAGAATCAGGTTGCAAGTTGGCTGAATGCATCACTGACAACCTCTAAAATATGTGGTAAGCATAAAAACTTTCCATGTCCCAGCAATGGAAACAAATCAGTGAGCAGGATTTTACTCAGTATTAGTCAAGAAGCACTTGAGGAATTCCAAGTTTAATGAACAATGACAACAGGTCCTGTGTTTGCAACTTGAATCCCTAAAGACCAGTCCAAGGTTATCAAGACAGAGGTCAAGTCAAGGCAAAAAAGCATAGATCTTGCAAGGCAAGTCACAAAGCACAGCAAAACTACAATCCAAAGCAGAGTAGAATAAAACATAAAGTATGCCAGATGTAGATATTTTAAAAAGCTAAGGAAAGCTATGATCCTACAAATCTTTGGCTGACATCACTTCAAAACCAGTAGAATCCAACATACCCTTCCCATTACTAGCCGGTTATGGGAGCGTTAAGCTGTTAACAGTTATTACATCATCAAAGAAGACGTTGCTTTAATATGCTGTCAGAACAACATGCACCCCTTAAATATTTCATAAAGAAATGAGAACACCACTGTGAGGGGAAGCAAATGGTGTTTTAAGATACATCTTGATGGTATCCTTGTATTGCATCATTCAGGGCTCAGTGAGCAGGTGCTTAAATAACATATTGAATAACTGAAGTTTCTGGTCTGGAGGTGGACCAAAAGGAGTGCGTCATGAAAATTAATCACTCATCTTTCATGCTTTATTGTAAATAGTAGTGAAAAAGATCTGGACTTGATAATCAATGCTGAAAATATTCTATGAATTCTGCAGATTTAGTGAATGGTACGAATAGCTGCTTATCTTGGTGCCTGCTTGAAGAGTGTTGTTATATACAGATGTTTGCCTAAGTGAGTTTTTCCACTGACTTCACTGCACCATTGAGCAGGGCCTACAGTGCTGCAGTCTAATTTAGTTACAGGCAGATTGGAGAGTTTTTAAGTGAATCTTTAAAGACATGCTAACTCAGACTCAGTGTTACCATGCATCTTTATTCAATCGTAGCTTGGCAATATTGGTTTTTACTGGTTTTGGTGTGAAATGTTATGAAAACATTTTAAAAATATTTATAAAGGGTGAGATTAGGAGATTGTCTCCAAATTCATGCAATGTTCAAATATCCCACTTAAAGAAAAATCATCTCTTTCTCCATTAAATCCGTCATCTTTTTTCTTCAATTTATTTAATTGTAAATCTGTTGTAGGAAAACCTCATCTTGAGGTTTATATATGGTTATGATATATGCAGTAATTTGCCAGACAGATTATTTTATACTGGTGGTAATTTCATTAAAGTTGTTACCCTACAGTGTTGGAGAAGTTTCTAAATCACAGGGGAGTAACTGTGCAAATGCTTATCTGTCAGTAATGCGGGAGGAAGTTCTGTTAGTAAGCCCCAGATTTTCAGTTTTTCGCAGGAAGAAGCTACTAAGAGTGTTACTGTTGGACCAGGAAACTGCTGGATCTTGCAATATCCCTTCACAGAATCTTGCTTACATCTTAAAGCCTTTTCCTTTGATAGACAAAACATTTCATAGCAGGCAACACAGGGACAGCCCCCAAGAATCTCCGTATTTCTGCACTGAAGACATGCATGTTCATTGTATTTGTTACTCATTCACCTTCACCCTAATGAGGATGGGCACCTGTCAGCATTAGCAGAGGAATTGCCTTTATATACCCATACACGCTTACATTTATGGAGGTGCAGGCTTCAGATAAACCTGTTGAGCCAAATGGATAAAAATAAAGATCATGCGTGTGTATGTGAACAATTATACTGCCAATGAACCAAATTTTGGTTGTTATGTACTACAGCAGAACCTACTTGAGGTTCTTCCTCTCTCCACCTTCTATAGTTAGCTCCACCAGCCACATTTCACTCTTTTGGACAAGCTGTCCAGTAGCAAAGCAAAAAGTTTCAAAATACCAGATTTTTGCTTTCACCTCTCCCACCTCTGTTGGAGTATTGGTGAGGTGAACAATTATATTAAAGAATGTGAAGGAAAAAAATCCAACTGTTTAGTACTCTCTTTTAAATACAAAATCAGAATAATTTCACCATGCTTTCCCTCCACCCCTCCACCCTGTTAGAATACTCAACTGCTGGAAAACATAATTGCCTGTTGCTCTTTCTGGCATTTCTCAGCCCTCTTACTGAGAGCTGTATGAACACACAGCTGTCTTCTAAGAGGGGCAAAAGGCAAGCCAAGGAAATGAGAGGCAAAATGGCTCCTGAGACCTTCAGAGAAAGCTTATGGCAAGACCAGGATGAGAACTCTCCAAGAATTCTCTTATTTCCAGGAGCTGGAGATATGATCTATCAGGTATGTGTTTTATCTGTTGATAGCAGCATTTGAGTCAAAGAAGTACCTGACCAATGGCACCTCCACATCTACAAAAGAAAATTAAAGAAAAGGTTAAGGTTTTGGGAGAAATCTGTCATTGCCTGTAACCCAAAGCCACTGAGGAGCAATATATTCCCTCTTTGGTTGTGCAGCTGTTCAGCTTGGTCTCCCTTTTTAGTTTTTGTTTCTCCATAATGCTCCTGCCCTGATCCAGAAATGTCAGTGTCAACAACAGAAATCTTCAGAGTTTTTGGCACTGAACTTCAAGGTTAACACCTCCCTTTACCACTACTAGCCTTACTGCATGCCTGAAAGTACCATGGAAAGAGAGCACAGACAGTGAGATCCTGCCTACCAAAACATAATGGAGAAAGAGCAGAATTTACCTTTTAGTCAATCCCTGGCAGTACTGTGTTGTCCCTGCAGATACCATTCTGCTCTTTTCCCACTGTATCCATATTGTCAAAAGTGATAAGACAGAAGATTTCTTTTGTACAGCTGAAAATATATATTTCCCAAGTCTCCCTTCAGATTTGATTGTACCATTTTTATCACAGATGAGATTAATGTGTATATGCAAGAACTCTTCATTCTAGATTCTTTATTTTTTATTAAAACAACCATTTCTCAATTTTTCAATAACTTGACAAAATCTTCCTGATTCACTCTCTGTTTCTTTGCTGAACTCAAATATTCAATCCAATTAGATTATCATCTTTATCCAGTATTTAACATGAAAAGTCTCACTGTTTAATACATACAGTCATGTATTTCTTCTGACCAATGCTTAGTTTTTTCTTCAACTGTTTGTACCTCAAGGAAGATTCATATTTCATCAAAAGACCCAACAACACATTAAACACATACCCCCTCCTACCTTCAAAAGATCATATCTAACCCCTCTCAGCTTGTTGAGGTATGCAGCCTTCATCCAGATTCTACTGAAGACAATGAAAATATAAATTTTGTCTTTAAAGCATATAATTCAAGACCTTGACATGCAACTAGAGCAAATAAAGGTAATAACCAGAAGGAGACATTAATAAATGGAGGAAGACACCAGTCTTGAAGCTATAAGTCTCATGCTCTCAATGTGCTTAAAACCCATTAAAACTACTCCTTTAAAGAAATAGAGATAAAAATCTCAGAATATTATGACACAATATAATCTACCACAGCAACAAATCAAAGATTCTGATTGTGATTACAGATATTATCTCTTATTACCTGCAAAAGAAAATATAAGCCAGATATCCTATTTTGTATCCAGAATGTCTCTAGCGGCTTAGCAGCTTTCTAATGAATATCAGCTTAAAATAAGCTCATCTCCTTAGAGAAATGCTTCTGTGAAGGCAATATTCCCAAAGAAAACCCGTGACTGCTAAATAACCTTTGTTATACTTATATGGCAATGATCTATTGGCCTAGGAAGCATGTACATTTTGTATAATTCTCAGTAAAAGGTAATTTTTTCCCTGGGAGGTTTTAAGAAAATATCCCTTTTAAATGTTGATGTAAAACTAATTCTCTTTCCTGACTGATTAACAAAAAATATTGCTGCTGTGAAGGAGAAATGTCAATGAATGTGACAGCAACCTAGGCTTGATTTGAAAAACAGTAGAACAAAGACAAAGACTGTAAGAGAACTAAATAAAGGTACTTTCAAAACAATCTGCTTAGATGATGTGAAAGCTTTTAAAATCTTGTATGTAAAAAATGATTTTTTGTCACTTGAGTGTATTTCACACCAATTTATATTGAAGAATCCTCACAGGCTTATGATGTAATTCTTATTCACCCCATGAAAGCTATTAGAAAGTTACCACATAGCACCTTTTGCTAAATAAAGCAAATCAAAAGAAAACCCATTATTATTTGAATACACTTTTTTGACAGCTATAGTGCAGTAATGGGAAACTTTTTCAGCAACTAATCTGTATCCAGCATAATTACAGTATTTGATAGTTTAGTTTTGACATATTTGTTACTTACCTCATTATCTTCCTATAAACCTAGATCATCATATTTAATGATATTTTAAAAATCCTCCATCCGTGTTGAAAAGTTTTAAGCAGCATTCTTTCCATTGCTCTTTTAGTACCTCTGGAATATGTTGTTTGATTAGTGCATGCCCTGTCCTCATTTAAATATGCTAAAATACTCACCTCTTCTGATTAGCAGTCTGCCATCCAAAGCCTTTGTGTTGCACTTTCTACTGATTTGTACTGAATTTCACTGAGATCCAAGTATGTGTCTCCTCTTTTCCGCTGAACTCATTTATCTTTGATGGTCAGCCTCACATGTGCATTCGGTGTCAAGTGTGGGAGACAGAAGCAGTCACAGAAAGGCCCCTGCTCCTTACTCTTAATTTTAGTACTGAAGGGAATGTGGATTCAATGCCTAGCAATTGCCTTTCAAGTCAGCAGCAGAACCACAGATAATTATCAGAGTTTGGATTTGAAAATACTGTGCCAGACAAAAGGCTTCTTGACAAGTCTGCCTCTAGGGGATGGGAAAACATAGCAGGAAGAAAATCACAGTGGCCTAGTACAATGAGGGAGTAGTATACAACCAGTTCTTGGGTCAAGATCCCACAGTGGTTTCACCACATTGCTGGTACAAATCCCCACCCAGAGTAGGAGGGTTGAATAGGTGTCTTGTGTCTTGCTGTGTCAGTATTTCTAGAGTTTCTAATAAAACAAAAGTTCTTCTGGCCTTTTTCTTGCTGGTTATCTTTCATTTCAGTCGATTTCAATGCAAACAAAGGGCCAATGCTGTAGTTACTACACACGTTCCCCATTGCAAAAACGGGGTTAAACCTGCCTTACTGAGGCAGTTGACAGCTCAGATGGCAAAACTGAAATCTTCAGCATCCCTTTATCACTGGCACACTTTCTGTGCTAACTGGGCAAATGTGGGAGCTCTGCACTGACCAAGGTGTCCCAGCAGGGAAGACTGCTCAGAATAATGCTAAGAACAAAAAACTGGACTTGCATCTTCAGGTCTTTTATGTATATGCTGAAAATCTTTTGAAGAGCAGTCATTGTGTCTTTACTGAGAGACAGCAGAGCGGAAATCACTCAGGTGTCAGCTCTGAAACTTTAGAATAAACGTCATTAACACTTTTGCATAGGCACACCCAGTTTTTCGGCTATCAGCCCCTGCTTCCCTCAGATGAGCACTCATGGAACAATGTGTGTTAACCCTGAAAGGTACACAAGGCACACAGCACATCCTAACAGAGTCACACCAGCATCTCTGAGGTCAGAACTGAGCCTGTGGGCTTCAGAGCTCTGTCAACATTCTACAATAGCTGTTCAAACCATTTAGTCGCATTGAAAGCATAAGTGAGGGCATCATATTGCAGTCAGCATAATCCATACAAAAAGAACACCATCTGCAGAGCACCCAAGCCCCAATATCCAAATTTAGCTCTGCAGCTCCGTTACAGCAAAGCCAGGAATGGGTAGACTTCCTCTGGGATGAGCAGACAAGCCATCTTTAGTCTGCCCCTATTGCTGGGAGGTTTCTGGTCCCCGTGGCTGCTTTTCTAGCGCTCAGAACTTGTAACACTTATGCCCCAAAACACATCCAGGTGATGCGGAGAGGGAACAAAGCTCTCTTCAATCCTTCCATCCCTGAAGGCAAAATCAGGTTTGGCCTTAATGGACAGTCAACTAGATGCAATTAAGGAGTGGGAACGGTGAGTGGAAGAGGAGGGAATGCCATCCAAAGCTCACTGATTACTCTGTGACGAATGAATGTGAATGGAACAGGTACTGGGGAATTCTTCTCAGAGGAGAATGCTGAGATCCCACAAGGCACAAAGGGACCTTTTGGGAGGGAAGTGTTGGCAGCCCAAGGACCCAAATGTTTCCATCTGAAGCTATAATTTTTCAATGTGTAAAAACAATGAAAAAAGAGGAAGTAAAAGAAAACACTTTTCCCCTAGTAAGGAAGTCTGATAAAAAACGTTCTTTCATCTAGCATTTGATACTCAAATGCACTTTCCCATTCACAGTTGGATGGAGATTTTTTTTCAAGTTCAACCCTAATTTATTTATCTTAAAGCAGGCAATGTACTGTAATTTTACAATAAAGGACTCCCAATCAAAGCTTACCTTATCCAGAGGTAATTAATACAAAGATTGTTGAATTAAAGATGTGAGTCTTGACACTTTGGCGGGGGGTAAGGGACATGGTCTCAAAGGCACAAATTATGCCTGAAACAGACCAATTAACACCATGTATCTTCTTTTATGTTAACTTCAATTAAGGTTTCTTAAAATTTTTAAAGTTATTTTCTTCTTTACAATCTCAGAATGTCAGAAATGTACATCAAAGAAAAACACTTCAGTATGAACACCATAGGTAATGCTCATTTGCACACAAATCTGCATATTGGAAAGGAGTTCAGAGCCCATTTTGCATGAATTATTGCCAGATCTGAGTCAATGAATTAAACAGCTAAAAAATAACAACCATCTAAGTGATTATAAGCTGCACCTACTTATGTTGACATAATGAATTTCAAAAAAAAACCACATCAGAATTTGACTTAAGTTTTCGTGGAAATAAAAAGGTGATTTAAAATACAATGCTAGTCAGGCCTGTGTATTTTACAATACTTTCCAAATTCATTTTGCTTATCACGTTTCACATACCCTGCACTGGAAGAGGATATTTTTTTTTACCAGATGAAACAGAAGTGGAAAAAATTTCACACTCTCATGTCTCTTGGTTTTGACAGTAAATCCATTGATTTATTTCTCAGTATGTCATTTATGTAACTATTATTCTGCAGTCACCTAGTCTAAAAGATCACTTTGTCCTTGTACAATTCCTCTTGCAAGTTGCCATCTCTTCATTTGCCACTGATTTGCCAGAACCTCCTTCTTTTCCTTGTGCCAATGTGCAAGCAACATATTCCCGAAACTGTCATAGCAAAAAGAAACGTAGGCTAGCCTGACTACTGCAGAAATAGATTACTGAAGAAAGAGTTGATTCTTTGAAGGGTTAAATGTTAATCACAAATAAATAACCAACTAAAAAGCAGAAATCCAAAGGTTTTTAACATAAAGCCCTTTTTTTCAGTCGAATCTATTACTTCCAGAACCTGTATGTGGCTCCCCCTGATTCCAATGTCCTCACTCCTAATCAGAATGAGCTGCAAACAAGAGACTCCTCTGCTGGGGCCTTTTCTTTTCTCCCTCACGACTCCCCCACTCATGAAGCAAGAATTTTTTTTTCTGAACTTGTATGCTATTTGTAGTTGTTTTACTGATTGCTTTTATTAATATATTTTGGGTTACAGATTTTCCACCAGAATTCAGAATGAGTGCTCCACAGGGCTTTCGCTGTATAGAATTCAAATCCCAGGTTGTGTGAGTGGTTATACATGCCAATTGGCATGCTGCTTCTCTCCTTGTTGGATGACACCCCTCTTGTAAAAAGAATAGTAGCCTGAGAAGTCTGAAGTTGATGGCATTTTTCAAAAATCAAGAAAGGGCTTTAACAAGAAAGTGCTAAGTAGGATTGCAAAAATTCTGATTGCACATAAGGGGAAAACATTCCACAGTGAGAGTGGTTATGAATGGGAACAGGCTGCACAGAGACACCGTGCAATATGTCTGTCCTTGGAGGCATACAAAACGCGACTGGAAAAGCTCTGAGCAGCTTGATCTCACTTGGAACTTAAGTCTGCTTGGAGCAGGGGGTTGGACCAAACATCCTCCAGAGGTCCCTTCTGACCTAAATCTGTACATGGCTCTAATATGTGACTCTACGGTCTCAATATTAATGGAAACAGAAACTGACTGGGCCAAAAGCCTGATGTAGTTAACAGCAATGTCTACATTTTCCTACATATTCTTTCTGCTCTCCTAATAGCTGCCACACTCCCTATGGTGCTTAAGCCATTGACAGTCCAGAACACAAGCCCAGAGCAGAACTTGGGTGTTTTTGCGAGCAGCGTGTCTGCTGTGGGTTGCACTTTTCTATAGGTTACAACATTTATTATAGTAATTACAGCTGCATGTCCTCTAAAGAGCTTTAGAAGTGGAGCATGACCCCAGCTTCCACTACATTAAAAATTACTTAATCATTCCCAACCACCACAGGAACAAGTAATGGTTAAGGTCAAATGCAGGTTTTGTATGTACTTTGCTCTCTAAAGACCCTCAAGAGTTTGGTAGTTATAATAAATTTTACACCTGTATTACCCCCATCTTTTTATGTTTGTGATCACAGGGCAAAAAGAAATAAAAAAGGGAAGAAGAAAGAAAAAGCCAGATCAGCTTAAATTGTAAGGGCTCACATTCCATCTGTTTTAGCTCTTTTTTTTTTTGTCTGAAATGTCAGTATTTTTTAAAGACCAACTGTGATAAAACTTATCTTTGATCAACAATTCTGAAAACACTGGCCCTTGGCCAAAACTCATCTGTTTCTTCAGTTTGGGCTCAATTAGAAGGCTATACTTTTTCATGAACTCCTAAAGAACTGCAGCTCCAATGGGAAGAAGCCATTCTGTAGGGTTACAGGCAACTTGTGCTACCCCTGGTACCTAAGCCTTTTCCCAAAATCAGTCACAGAGCTTGATCCTTCTGAGCATCCCAAATCTTGCCCACTGAGATGAAAGAAAATGCTGTTTGATTAAGAGTGAATTTTGGCCTTAGTAAAGGAGACAACCTAATCTCTTTTGATTTTAAACCAGAAAAATTCTGCCTGTAATTCTGGCTGTTTTGTTCCTCAGCAGCAGACGGAGAAGAAAGACTATGATAGCTCATGTTTAGCCAGCTGATGGGATTGTATCAGCAAGTTGGTATTTTCAATTAAAAACCTGTGTACAGACACTTACCTGCAAGAAGTGCAGGCAGTGTGTGTGCTATTTTAGGATTTATGGTGGACCATTGTCCAAAAAGTGTGGGATCACTGGTTAAAGCAACCACCACTACTACAGAGAGAAGGGCTTGTCCATTTAGCATCTCTTCTGAAGAACACAACATCTGACCAGCAGGCCGAGACATGAATGTTTTACCACCATAATATTGAACATGAGTCTAACTCCTGCTGGTTCAACCTCAAAGAAAGCAACAGACATACAAAAAAAAAAAGAAGTCTTTCTTCTTATGCACTCTTGCCCTATCTGGCCATACATAATAAGGATAATCTATGCTGCCATTAGTCATCTGCAAAAAAAAAAGGCTGAGGCCATTGGGCAAGTAGGATAATTCCTTGCAATATTGTACCAGGGCAGGGAGGTAGAGGAAGGGCTTGTTAGCTATGAATATTCATATAGGCACAAGTCATTAAGGCTATTTAAGCACCTAAACTCCCATTAGAAATGAGCTGTGAGGCACCCGAATTGGTGTATTCAAACCTCAAGAGAACAGTGAATGCTTTAATCTGTGGCCAGCCCCTTACAAACAGAATTGCAGAATTCAGTCTGCAAACATCATCATGAACCAAACCCTACAGAATTCTCACAATTATTACTATTAGGCCAAGTAGTCACCTACAAAGGTAACTGATGGAAGTACTGATACTTGAGTTATTTAAAGCTAGATTAGACAATTCTCCAGGGAATATTTTGGGAGGGAAAAGTGGGAACTTTGTTACAATTAGACTGCGGCTATAAATAGGAAGACATTAATGCAGGGCAGCATTACTGAAACAGCAATGCTGTTTTATGGGGTTTTTATAATCTGAAACTAGAGAAATTCTCACTTCCCACAGCAGTCTCTGCCATCCCCAATCACTCCTTTTACATTGACCAGCCATAACACCTTGTGGCTTTTCATTCATCTGCAGCGCTGTATCTTGTACCTCTCTTCTCAGGAGATGTCAGAAACAGGGAGATCTTGTGCCTTTCTCATGAGGTTGTGTGTGGCTTTTGATTCCCAGGTTTACAGCCCACATGCGTTTGGTTGATCCAGTAGGGCTTGAACCTTAAGAGCAGAAATCTTAGGTGAAAATAAGTGGAGTGTGGCACCTCTGTGCTTCAGAATGAGGAATCAGAAGACAGTCTTCAGTCTCTTCAACGTGGAGCACGTAAAGATGTGTTGCATATCCATTTAAAAGTAGACAGCCTTTCAGTCCATACTTCATAGGCTTTGGAAGGTGTCATGTTTTCTTTTGTGTGGCAACTTGTATTTTGGTTCAACTAGCTGGAAGAAAAAGTTCAAGGCTAACAAGATGGATGCCTGGAAATAGTGGGATGTTTCCTCAGTCCCCTGTCATTGTGAGGATTTACATGTATGTAAGTGAAGGTAAAGCAGAGTTAAAAAATGTTTCTAGTTCAGGAAAATGTGTCCTTTTCCCCCTACCAAAATCTAAAGATATGCACCATGTACAATTGACAGAAAAGCCAAGCACTTCAGGCAACATATGCTATCCACAAAGGCAGAATTCCAAGGGAACCCCTAACCACAGGAGAGTTTGGTGATTTGAGAGACTGGGCCATCTACTTTTTAATGTCTCCCTTTTTTTTATTTTATTTGGGGTGTCCCCTTCCTTTGTCTGATTTTTGCTTGTTTGCTTCAAGAAGAATTATTTCTGCTTCGTCAGCTCAGTCCAGAGGGAGTGAAAGTTGTGCAAGGTGCTTCTTCATCTGTTGGATTTCTAATTCTGACCCATAACCTTACATTACAGGCACCAACAGGCACCAACATACAGTACAGTTTGCCAATAAAACAAGCCTTTTCTGCAAGTGCTTTCTTAAAATGAGGTTTATGTGCCTATCAACATGAGCCAGAGTAGTATGCATGTACATTTCTGAGATCCATAAGTTTGATTCTGAATTCACAGAGTAAATGGGATGTGACACCCAGCATTAAGGGATATTCAATTACTTCCAACCCACCTGCACACTTGGCTTATCAAGGCCATGTGATTGTGCTCTCTGCCAGCTTCTAACATCACCACAAACATCACTTGGCATGAGAGTTTACTTTTTTCTCTCAGACTTTAGTATGCAGGTTAAAGATGAAGCTGAGCAAAATGTTCCATAGGCACGTAAACTAGAACTGGGCAGATGACTTCAATAGGCTGGGTGGCATGCACACATGAAAGCAAACATGCTTGAATGCACATGGGAAAACAATCTGCTGGCCTAATTCACATCCTGCTCTCACCCATTTTGCTTGTGATGTAGCCCTGCTCGTTGCATTTGCCTGCAGGAATGATGGGTGACTTGTGAGGACGGGTATGTGAAATACCTACAGAAGTGCTATCAAGAAAATCACCATCCATGAAAATAAATAATAGCAGCACTTCTGCTCTCCCCATGAATGCACAAGGGGACACATTGTGAATCACATCACACCATTTACTAATTCTTGCCTCAGTTCTTGCCCTAAGTCCCCACTGCTTCTTACTGAATACTAGTCCTTTCTAATAGTTAAAAAAATCCTTGGTACTGTGGCATTCCAGAAAGCACAAGCAAAGCTCAGACCCCTCTTCGAGTGCAGCCAACATCCTTCTGCCTGAGCAAGAAGGTATTTTGGTATTTTGCTGCAGCTCACACAGAAGAAAAGCCCAGCACTGCGACAAGTAGACCTTCAGACACCAAGGCCCACCCCTTCCTGCCACTGCTGTGTGTGGCCTCCAGGCTTCAAAATGCTTTCCTTTTGCTGCAGATGCTATATGTTTTAAGCCAGAATTTTGTGCTAGACTTTTGCAAAGAAAAGAATGTTCTTCTAAGTATTGTTCAGGCACCCAGGGTGAGGTAGAATCTGTGCAGATGATGCTACAGAAATTATCGCTGCCCTGTTTCAGCCACTTGCAGACACTGCACACAGAATTGCTTGTGGCATCTCAACAGAAGACAAGAAGCCCAGAAACTGGCTAAGGAGGAGAAATAGAGGCACTTCTTTTTTTCCAATCTGAAAGAAAACTTTTTAAATGCAGACCTGCATTTCACTCCCTCAGTCTCATACATCATCAAAGTTCCTTCAGTAACAATAACTTGATTTTAAGCACAAGAATGCACAGAGCACTCCTCCCCCAGCCCCAATCTGCACATACAGATATGCTATAAGATATTTTCCAAATCCTTCCTGCTGAACCTGGTTTAAAATCAACACACAAACAGCAGAACACAGACTACGGTTTCTGTCCACATTAACAGCTTCTTGTTGAAGACAGAATTAGCAGGAAGGCAAGAGGTAAAAAAATCACCATTGCATCGTCCCTGACACAGACTCTGAAACACTGCTGCATACCTCTGATCACTTTTATTTCAATGATTTATTTGAAGAATCTCTCAGATCAGTCAAATACAGGTGTCCAGCAAAAAGCAAGCAGACTATATAGTCAGTGGATGCACTCTCATCCCAGCTTAGTCTTGCCCAATATATTCATTTTTCCATTTCCAGTCAGCTTTATGGACACATATTGATTATTCCCCATCATTCTAATTAAATACGTAGCATTGATATCTTCAGAGTGATATTCCAGGACAACATTACAAAGAAAAAGAAATTCACGTAAGTCTCAGGCTAAAAACATTCGAATCTCCCAAGTACTTATTTAGTGGTGAGCATTGGTGTCAGTGTTCTGTGTAATTGCTATGCTAGGACTTTGATCCAAAAATGATCTTACAGGAGGCTGCCATTATCAGTATCACATCATTTGGCAAATTTTAAAGGTGACCTTTGGAAGGCAAAGATAGACTTCCGAATGATCATGTTAGGAAATGGAAGCTCTTCCTGGAGACTGCCTAGCCTGTTTTATTGTACTGCTAATTCTCATCCCCTTCTGAGGATTTGCATGTGACTCTTCTCAGCTATTCACTGCTCTTTATCACACAATTCCTGTACAAACCTGAAATTTTAGAGTGGGAAAAATATCTTGGGTTTATTGTGTCATGTTTGGGTGGCTAGATTCTTTGTTGCTTTTTATGATAAATTGAAAACCTGTGTGACAGCTGACTCCTGTGATAGAGCACTTCATTTTTTCACAGTGCTGAGCAGCCTACAAACAAACGTCAGCTACAAATAAAGATGCAGTAATCAAGTAAATTTTAAAAGTCCATTGGCTTTCGAAGTAATGTTTTCTACAAAAGCTGTGTAGCAGAAGGCAAACTAACCCTCAGGTGACTGTCCCAACCACATCTGTAACAGCAAGGCTGCTTCTGTCACACAAGCAACCTCATATTCATTGCATTAAGTCTCTGCTCAATATGTTTTGGATAAAACAGCGCAGTTTCAAAGCTGCAATTGAGAAAGTTAAACACACACACTAAAAGAGTGCAAAAAAGATTTCTGTAATTAGCTGCTTTTTTATATTATTCAATATTTTTACAGAGCACAAGGCAGAGGAACAAGCGAGGTGAATACAAGGAAGATCATTGCTTCTGTTTATCCAAAAAGTTCAACTTCACACTAAACCCTTTTTCTTTAACTCTTTGGTAAACAAGTCATTAAATAAGAGCAGGAGATAACATACTCATGACTCAGATTAGGTTAAAAAGAGTAGTATACTTTCAGTCTCTTTTTACACCAGTTTGCCAGTGTTTCCTTGGTGTGATGCTTATCTGTAAAGCAGCTGATTAAAAGGGTCCTGATTCACCACTTCTTTCTCTCTTTCAGACAGTGATATCTGAGAAAAGCACCATCAAGCCAGAAGAACAACATACAGTGAAATAACTACTAGAGATGCCAGACAGCATTAACAGGAGCTCAGGGAGAGATTCAGAAATTAATTACATCTAAGTAATTAGGAATGTCTATTTCTTGCAAGCTTTTTCCTCTAGCACTTGCCCAGGACTTGTGGATAATATTTTTGCCCTTCCAGCTAATAGCATTTAGGGTGGAAAAAATTAAAGGAGATAATTTCACATTTTGTTGAATTCCAGTGGGTTCTGACTGGATCCAGCAAAATAAGTCTAACAAACTGCTCGTGCAAAGAACAAGTTCAATATTATAATGTACTGAAATGCTGATTTAGGTATTGTATCAGTAGATTATACTGTCATCTAGTGGCAACTACTTAACTTGCATTCCAAAATACTGGAAACCAATCTACAGACTGCAGATACCTTGCAAGGAATTTTCTTTTGACCAGCTCTCAAAACCAGCCAAATGTTCAAGGAAACTTTCAAGTGCTATCACCATAATAATAATGGAAGTCTTGGACATACATTGTGACCTTGATCCTCCTGCACATGCTGAAAATAAAAAGTGCCTAAAAACTATCACAGAAGATGCATAGCCCACCTAAACTTATCCTACTTCCTGAATAGTGGAAGGCAAAAATCATGAGCTGAAAGTTAGAGAAAAACCAGAGCCCTCTATCAAGATGCAAAGGAAAGCACACTAGTCCCTAAAACATCACATTAGGGACTATCTGGTGCTATTTTACTCTTTTTTATAGAAATGCATTTTACTTGGATATCACTGACATAAGAATGCATTAAGTCAAATACTAACTTGGAAACAGATTAAGCAATAAACTCAAAGGAACTTCCAGATGTTCAGAGAACAGAAGTAAATGGAAGGAAAAGGACAAAATCATTACTAGATTAATATGAGCAGTGGTTTAAGCATGATTAAGAAACCACAAGCTTGTTTAAGAGCCACAATTCTAAGCATCGACCCCATTCTAACATAAAACTGCCCATAAAATAGTTGATTAAATGATTGTTACAATCAATCCACTATTGACAGAGCCAGAGCACAGTGGCATGAAACAGTTTGCGAAGCTAAAGTACTGACCAGAATGCTCAGAGAAAACCAGCAGTTTTTAATTTTCCTACGTCACCAGCCAAAGCAGATAGTCTCTGCTTTTATTTTTCTGAAGGATGATACAGATATGAAAGAGATCTGAAAAAGAACTCCAAGTAGAAGAAGAGGGAAAACAGCAAAGAGTGAGCAGATTGAGCGAACACTGAAGGAAGGGCCCTAGGGAAAAATGCACAAGACCTTAGGGGCCAGATGCTGAGTGGAAGTGAGGAGTGTGGACACGGATGCTGTGTTATTGCTCTTTAATCAGTCTGGTATCCAGAGACAGGGATGAGTAAGATTCTGTGACCTTGTCCTGCAACATGAACCCCCTGCATCCCTCTCCTATAGATAACAGCTCTATCTGCCCAGGGAAACTGGTGTTTGCACACCCATATTTGCACTCAAGAAGCAGCTCTTTTTTTGCTCAAAATACCACAGATTTAACCTGCCCTTTTGAAGAGGGGTCATGACTCTTACAGTCAGGTTCTACCTGAAGCACTCTGCCAGTGTAACCATAGCTCACATACAAAGTGTCTGTGTAAGAGAAAGACATGAAAAGAAACTTCCAGGCTGCACCAAGAAAAGGCAATTTTTCAAATGTGTTGCTGTTACTGGTAATTTTTTGTTGGGCTTTTTTTTCTGGGCAGATGGTTACACTGTTTATCCAAACTGTTTTATATTCCATTTCTTGCACATCCTGATATTTTGTTTGCTTTTGTGGATTGCAGTGGGATAGATACTAATGTTTGCTGGACTAGACCTTTGGGTTGGACTTGTGCAGATGTCCTGGTTGTGAAATCTTGTGCTCTCCATTACCTATTATCCATCTCCCAAGCCATCCAGTTCTCCAGTGAATTCTATTTTTATGGCTGTAACAAGTAAATTTTCTGGCTTTCACAGCTCATGAGGAAAGGCAGTGTTCCACAATTTATTTATACTTATATTTTTGCAATTTGCACAAATGAAATGATCTACAGGAAAGGATTCTCAGTAGTATAAATATATGTTATCACAAAGAATACATTTGTATAACAGCATTAAAGAAACTTCAGAACTAAAAAGCATTTTGATTGCAGCAGGCCACTTAATATGCATACCCCTCACTGAAATTAAGCTACATTAGCTAATCAGTGAAGAAATAAGAGAAGCAATATCTTGGTTTGAATTAACAATGCTGGCTCTGCAAGACAGTTAATGATATCTGAAACATAGGGAATTACAAACAAGAGACCAAAATATTCAGAACTAGAACACATACTGAAGTTTGACAGGACTCTTACTTAACAAAAAATTTCTTATTTTTTCATCAGAAAGGCATGACCAAAAAAATCGAACACCAAGACATGACAATTCATTCATCTAACTGCATTTGTAGCTCAGGTTTCGAGATAAGAGAAGTGCTACAGGAGGGGCCATTTTTTTTTATCCTGTGTTTCTAGACCTGTATTATCATATCGTTACTGCTACAAGTACTCCCAGCCACAAGAGCACACAGTCTTGAAAAAGATATTCCTGTGCAAGGAGCGGCACAGGAAGACACAGTCCTTCCTTAGATGCCATTCAGGAGACAACAGATGGATGGAGATAGACCGTGTTCTGCAAGGACTTCAGGGCCAGGCAGGAGCAATCCTAGAGCATGGGCAGCCCAGCTCCACTCTGCTTTGAGAACAGCACTTAATCAAGGATAATAATAACCTCCACATGGGATAATACGATGAATTGTCTCCACTTCATAGATGGCAATAGGATCTCAGAAAAAATACTCCTTGACTAAGCACAAGTTGTATACATATAGATGATGATGATTACTGTGCTGTACCGATGCATGTCAGTGGGTGCCTGTGGTACCCCACAAGGCTGCCTCAGCTGTCCAGTTATGATGTCCAGAAACCAAAAGCCTTTCAGGATAAGCTATGCACACACATCTCTTCCACGTTCTGCACTGTGCCCAGCTCATGACAGAGCAGGGGCCTGGCTTGGGTCTGCCCATTCTCAGCCCCTTGCCTTAACTAGTGAAGATGGCAGCTCTGCAATGCAACTTCTCTTCTAATAAGCTTATCATTTAAGACACACTACTAGATAACTTCAATTTTAACTGCTGTAACAGCACACAAGAATTACATTCTTATGGACCAACTTAATGCTCACTTTGTTCACTCTTACAATCTTGTACTGACTACACAGTTCACTTTTTCATTATTTTTTATATGATTAACTCTCTATTGCCAGGGCAATAGAGAAGGCTGGATAACGAATAACCCAGATAAAGAAAGAACATGGGTAATACAAAACAGATGCAAATTAGGTTGTAAGAATCAGGGTAGATATATTTAATTTTTTAAAAAATTATTTGAAGAATGACGCAGTAAATATAATGAAAATAAGGTTGCAGGCGGAAGTGGTTAATCCACAACTCAGTCTTCACACAGCTAATCAAAAGCTGATTGTCCATGCTTAAACCTGCAGTGAGCTCCATTGCTGCTTTTCTGATCAAAAATTCCAGTCCTTGGCTTGCTTGCACCTAGGACTATGGCAACTGGGGTAAAAAACTGAAATCTGATCTGTCTTGGTAAGGGACATCTTGTCTCCCATGGATGTAGTTTCTCAAATTGTAATTAGGAAGGTAGAAATCATGACTGGTACCTAACACTTTTCAGGATATAAGATCTCTAGCAGAACGCAGACCTAGGGAGATGGAAACTAATGGAAGGCAGCTCCCAGGCTGCACATGCATGATGCACTTTCTTCAAAGCATCCTCATCCATTGTTGGACTGAGACAAACTCTAGACTGCCTAAAGTCATTTTTGTGGCACTTCTGCAAAATGAAGCTCTGCTTTATTTTCTCAGAACTTGTTAAGGAAAAATAAAATAAAAATACTTTTAATTTTCCCGCCACAGCCGACAAGAAACTTTGCCCCATCTCTTCACAATACAGGTATCAGTTCCTCTGTCCTACTACTGCAGTCACAGACGGGGTTTTGTGCTCTGAATTTTGTCCTAACATAGAAGTCAAAGTAATAAAATCAGAAAAGCCATGGAGATTTTGTGACATTTTGAAAGCTGCTCTGAAAATCAGCCATTCTAAAAAGATATTATGTCCCATCCAAACCCTGGTCCCCAAGGCCAACCCTCGAAAACAAGGCCATTGAAGAAGAACATAGTGCCTGTTTTCAATACTGACTGAGAAGGACAGGGGAAAAGTGCCACAGGATCAGTGAGTCTGGAAGATTTTAGAGTTTGAGGCTTCTGCTGCAACACAAAAACATCATTTGAGAGCTCCTTCTTGTTTCTGACCCAAAAAGAAATAAAATAAAATAAAACAAAACAACAACTTATTTGCTTCAAGAGGTTTTGGGCGTTCCCAAAGAATCCGATTTATTCGTTTGCACTGCTCCAAAGAGTTTCAGAATAAAACTGGAAATGTGCCTGGTGCTGGATATAATCTCAAAGAATTTACAATCAAAATGGATGAGACAAATGTATTCCAGTTCTACAAATGTGAAACCAAAGCCTCAAATTACACAGAAAACCCATTACAGAGTTAGAAATTCAATTGACATTCTTGAACCTGATTTGAAGCCTTACCTACAAATATCTGTCCTTTAATTGTACAAATTTACTTTATAATTTGCCTCATTTACAAAGGTTATTAAATTTGACACCTGAATATTAAAAATTGACACAGTTTAAAGAATTAGTAGGAGATCAAACAACGCAGTCTTGTGTCCAGTGCAGATTGCTACAGCCTAACGTCAGCAGAAGTTCACCAGCACAGGAGTTCCTCTTGGCTCGGCACCAGTGCCAGCCAAGGGAAAATAAACAGCATTCATCTGGCTGAGACTGGGACAAAACCAGTGTGCCCATAACTGTCTGCTGAGTATATCAAGACTTGTCCTCGTTTAGACAACCCCTCTTACAAGAATGAATGATCTTGAACAGTAATTTTAGTTATGAGAAGACTGAGAAGAAATGGCAGAGAAGAAGCAGAAGCACCGGTGACATTAATACTGGCCATAGTTGTGGTGAAGTGCTCTCCACTCATTCTGTCACTTCCCAAGCACTGGGGCGGGGCAATGCAAAATAACTCTCCTTTATGTGTTCTTTAGGAACGTATATGCTTCCACAGAGCAAGATCTTGTTGGCTGCCACATCTCACATGAAGGGTGTAGGGCAGGTGTTGTGCATTGCTGATGGATTTTCCCTTTCTTCTGCTATGTAATGTCACCCTGCTAATGAAAGAAAATGGAATAGCACTTTCTATTTAGGAATCCCAGACTGATATGGCCATGAAACTCACAGTGCTGCTTCATTTTTTTCCCTACGCTGATTGCAATATGTTTCCTATTGTTCTACAAAATTACATATCTTTAAAGTAAGTGCTTGGAGTAGATTTAGATCCTAATGGTTAATGCACTATTTTTCTCTTGATACACCAGAGAGACACAAAGTGACATCCTCATGGAAGTTTTGTGCTAATGAATTTCCAGACTTTAGTTAAGTATATGTAAAGGATAGATCTCAGCAGTTTGTTACCAACTGGAGATTGGTCTGGACTGTGAAGGATACAAGCTTTCCTTGGGCTAAATTTGCTGTTCAGTATGCTCAAAGGGATTTGTTCTTACTGCAGAGCTCACAGATTAATCTGGTCTCTCTGAGGCATGGAGAAGATTTGAACCAGGCCCTTCTAGTCAAATAACACATTCCACAGCTACAAATCTTTTATAAGTCCCCAAAATCATGTCTCCTGCAGAATTGATGATATGTTCTAGTTTTAGGCAGTCCTGCAAGGAGCAGGGAGTTGGACTCAATGATCCTTATGGATCCCTGCAAACCTGATTTAAATTACAGATAAAGCATCTGATACATTAAGCATCTGATGCATCTCCTTGCTTATGAACCAGCTCTTATTTCTACTGATGTTTTTGTTCATAAATTGCTGCAAACAGCCTGGACAAACAGGAGGCGGTATGCCTGGATCATTTACTTTGAATATTTGACATTTGTAATTTACACTGGGTGATTCTTACATCAGATCAATACTCAGACATTTGTCCTTCTTGATTAGATGATAAAATTTAATGAGAGAAGATACAAATAGATAATGAATAATAACAGCTCTTTACATTAATATTGCATTACACATTACTCGGCCCCAAACCCAGACATTAACAAATCCGATGTAATTGACAAGCCACAGTTTAAGAGGCCAGAAGACATTGTCAAATGCAAGATGAGTGTAACCAAATTTTTTCCAAGTCTTTACATTGCAGCATCCAGGAAGCTCTAGCCAACAATGCCATGGTGTCTTTAAAAAAACAGACTTATTTGTATACACAGTCAAGTTTTTTATAAGGCACAGAGACACAGAATTGTAAGAGTCCCATTTTTCCTATCTCTTTTTCTTTCACCTAAAAATTATACTCATTCAGTACAGAATTATACTCATTCTGCAGAAACTTTACTAAAGATTTTCCTTAAGTACCTTTTTGAATAAGGGCCAAAAATCATAAAATTAAGAATTTAGGACTACAGAAATAAAATTAATAAGCTAGTGTGCCTGGGGGAGCTTATAAGAAACCACCATGAAATAATAACAGTAACGATCTCATAAGAAAAGGGGGGGAGGGGTGCACATGTATGTGTTTATATTTATATTTAGCTACTCCTGGAAAGGTGTATTGTATAAGTCAGTAAAGCATCCACGAAAATTATTTCTAGGAGGCACAATAAAGACCATACTGAACATACTAATATTAATAGCTGCTAGTAATAATTTCGTGGATCAGGCACTCTCTTTCTCACATCATGTGCATCTGATGGCTTGCAGGACTGCACACTGAGGGCATTGATGGGCAATGAGGGAGATGCAAAGGTACGAAAGTACCAAATGAAGTGCACTCCACGTTCCTCTGGAGCTGGTTAAAAACCCCTTACATGGAAACTTACTAGGACCTCTGTTACGCATAACTTAAACTCACACATAAAAACTTTCAGGGTCCTGATCCAGAGTCCACCAAAACAGTGAAAATCTCCTCTTCTTTTGATGAGTGTGGCATTGCCTTTCCTCTTTTTTGCTGAGTTGTTACCTTTGTCAAAGTCCAGCTCAGCCCTTAAATTGTATGATGGCAAACCCCAGCTTCATGAAACTTGTTCATAACTTCTAGATATTAATTTTCTATCTAAAAATGGCAAGGTTTGAAATAGTCACAACATGAGATGTTTGCATTCTGGTCTTTAGAGACCATAGATTCAAATGTACTTAAATCCTATTTTTAAGTTTTCCCCACATCCCTAAGACTTAAAAAATCATTCTGCTTTTGTTAATGAAAACAGGTTCTCTTGCACAGACACTTGCTCCAAGGATCTAAGGCTTTAAGATAGACATATTTAATGAAAGTACAATAGTTAACTTGTGTTGTCTTGTGGTTAACTTTTGTTAACTATGTTAAATAAGGCTGAGCCATAGATCTGCAGGAAATAGCATCACTAAAAAGTAAATTTGCCATAAACTGATTTTCTAAGGAGTGAGAATATTTGTCAAGTCAAATCAACTCTTACAGACTGTTTTAGACACAAAAAAATGAAGAAGAAATGTCAAAAATGTCAAAACACTTCTCAGTATTTTTTCGGAAATATCGACATCTTGTATCCTCATTTTCCAAATAAGACACTGATATTTTCTATTTGGAAAGGCACATTTTCCTTACAAATTGAACTGAGCTTCATAAAGGAGATGTAAGAAAGGGTTAAATAAACTGATAATTAAACACAAGGAATTGCCTGAAGCAAGCTGGTCTTGGCATTGTTTTTAAAACCAAAATCTTCAAATCTGTTGTAACTAGCTTCAAGGAAACCCATAGCTTCTTAGCTGTGAGTAGTTGAAATTATTAGGAAGGATTTGCCTGCCTAAATTTGATTGCCAGTTTTGACAATGTTTCCTCAATGACCTTGAGTACATCACTCAACAATCTGTGCTTCACCTTCCTTGTCTATCTCCTTGGATTTTACTTGGAATGTACTGAAATCATCTCGTGTCAAGAATACCATTTACCAGTATAGATTGTCATTTACTTATCAGTTTATCTGTTGACAAGGCTGCCCTGTAATGTCATTGTCATCTTATTCACTGGGAAAGTAGAGCTTTACATGTATTTTTATCCCAGTATGGATTATAGCAGCTTGGTGTGGTTATTTCCATTCCTCTAAGTAATCAAGTGATTTTTCTAGCATGTTTGTAAGCATTTCTAAACTGTTCAGCTCACACTTGCCCCTTGGTGTTTTCTTCAGAAATAATTTTATTTAACTGTGAAAAACAATAAAGAGAAAGGTTGTTGAATGCATAGTGCAGCACACGATTCCTTCCCTGCTGGGGGAGGTTTCTTGCCCAACCTACTGCCTTCTCATGCTTTTTACTTTCCTCTGAAGGAAATTAAATGAGTTTCCACAACTGAGCTTTAACCATCAGTAACATACCAACCCTCTGGCACAAGGCGAGGCGAAGCAGCTCACACAGAAGCAGGTACTTGTGCCTAATCTTTGCTCTGGGACCTCTCAGAAGTTTTGCAATATCGATTACTGGGGCTAAGTCGTCAGGAAGGTTTTTACACACAGCAAGTTTCCAAATACACTTGCTTTGTGTCACACTTGGTGGCCACATGGGCTTCCAAGTGGCACGGGGACAGGGACAACATGAGGCCTCTGCTCCCAGGGGACCCACGCGGGACAGGGCCTTGCTGCAGGGCACAGCAGCAGCCACAAGTAGTGTGATTTCTCAAACATTTGATGACAAAAACTCTCTCTTCCAACAATAAGCACGGAGCAAAAATATTGGATAATTTCCAGTATCCATGAGTTTCATTTTGTAGCAAATGGAAGAATTTTGATCCTTAACTATAAGAACCTGAATAAATGTGTTTCGCTTACATATAGATTATTTTCTACAGTGCAAATGACCTCTTGCCACATTCGCACTGTTTCTAGGACCAGGAAAACCTTCCAAGTCTGTCCTGCCTTAACTCCTAAATAAAACAGCCCAGAAACTTCTCTCTCACATCCTCACCATTAAACTCTCCCCAAGCAGGATAGAAAAATCCAAATCATCTTATGACAAAAGCCCCAGGCAGACACTGGGCTGCCCAGCAGAGCACCTGCCTTCCCCAGCCACAGCCCACATCCTGCCCCTCGCTGCGGCTCCAGTTCCTGTACTGCCACTGGAACACCTTGAGGGCACCAACAAACTTATCTGGGAGGGAAAGAGAGAATGACACGGCCACCATCTCATGGGATGCTAAATCACACACTCAAGGGTGCAGCTGTTACCTGTGGGAGAGGCAGACAGAGGGCCAGGGCACTTTCTGACCACCTCAGCACTTTTGTCACAATGTGTCTTCTGAAAATTAAGAGCCTCAGTACATATCCTGCGGTCTCTCTAGAGTACAAAGCACAACCACACCACTTCAAAAGCATGAAGGGGTAAATCTTCAGTTAATGTGAATTTAATCAAACTATGGCAATGAGTACCAGGAGAGGGTGTTGGCCACAGTCACAAGCACTCACACTCGGATGAGAAACCAAGGTCACCTGCAGGACCTACCAACTCTCAGTGGAAGCACACTAGCTACTAGAGATTGGGTTTTAATAGGTGATTTCATAGCTCAAAGATCATCTGTTTCACAATTTTCCAGTTTGTGATAGCAACAAATGGAAAAAAAAACTTCTTCCAAGCAGAAGTACATATGTATTTTTGGGGATGTTATTCGTTAAACACAGTAAATTAAATTACGTGTGGTTGAGGGTAATGGTTTATGTATCTTCATGATTTTTATTCAATTCCAGCAATGATACCTTACAAAGTCTTAACAGGACCCCAGTACATGCTTAGCTGCTTTGCTGAACTGAAGCGGGTTTTTATCCTCCATCCAAAGACAAGCAAATGATTGAATTTGCAAAGCAAGTGTCTTGAATTCTTCCTGGAACAGAGGCCAGAAGCATGAACCTCCTTTTCAATCCTAATCCATATTTCTATTTTAATAATTGTTTTTATTAGGACCTGATCCAGATTTTTCTGTTCCTTACTGAAGCAGCCACAGAATGTCTTCTTTCATCTCATTCCCTTACAGAAATAAAAAGTATGCTTAACTCCATAAAAATATGTGTTTAGCATGAAAACCCATAAATTTGACTAGACATTGTTACATTTGTTAATACATCTTTCAGTGCAGGAATGATGTTTGCAGATGAGGGAATCTGCTCCAGTTTCCAAACTATTGACACATATTTTTAACAGGGCATTGTATTTTTTTTGTAAAGACTTTGTTTTATAAGGTGATAGCCTCTGCAACAGTAATACAAGCTCTGTTTTAAAGACACAAATTCAATTCCTGTTGAAATCTACAGCAAAACTGTGATTGAATTCTGTGCTAAATGTTCAGCTCTTGCCTCCCTTCACTGCATGCCAGTATGGACAACCTTTCATTCATATACTTAAACTGTGTTTAGAACCTCCTCTAGGTGTTCTGAAGATACCACAGAAGACTGATAACCAGTTTACATGCTACATCTTTTCCTGGAACTCTAAAGCTGCACATGGGGTATTTGCAGGGTTCTTGTTTGCCACTGCTAGGTACCACCACATCTGCCTTCATTCTTGCTGGGTTCTTCCTGCTATTATGATATCCAGGTTTTTAGCATAAAAACACCTTGATTTTAAAAAGATTAGAGGAAAACATTTTGATCAAAAGACCGAGGTTTTTTGTACTTTCAATGAAATAAGTGAATTTGAAGCATGAAGTAGCCCCAGTCTTCAGAAACTCCATTTCCTATGAAGGGATATCTCCCAGAAGCAAATCTTACATCATTTTTTCTGGTCCATTCCAGGCAAAATCCCAAAGAATTCAGTGGAAACTCATCTTCTTTGACTCTAAGGTTTGTCCTCCACTGATTCAATTATATGGATGATCAAGGTATCAGAGATGTCTGAGGAAACACACACATTTGCTGAGGCAGAATGGCAAAAGCAAGACATATTAACACCTACACTGCAATTTCTGTGCACAGTTCAGTAGAGAAGATTCTTAAGCAAGACAGATTTTTTTTTGGACATTTTATTTGTCTCAGGCTGGCTTAAAGAAGATTTTCTCAGAGCATATGCCTCTTTTTATTCTGTTTTTAAACAGTCATAACCACAGCAATCCCTCTGCAAGAAAAATATGTGGTAAGAAAAAATATATTTGAGAATTTGTTTTCTTTTGAAATTCAGTGTTATCCAGAACTGATGGTGATTTTTTTTTTTTAATTTGTCTTGAGGAAGCACTGTTACATGCATTTTGACTGGTTGGAAAAACGAAGCAAGAATGTCTACTAGATATTTGAAATGCTTGCACATCTTTTCCATTACACCAAGATGAGTACTGCCCTCTGCTATAAACACAGGGTCTGGTTGCATTCCCATCAAAGTTAGGGGCAAATTTCCCATTGACTTTAACAGTGCAACAGAGGGCCTTTACAAAACAGACAGGGCACTTTTGTATTTCTGAATAGGAAATAGAAAAATCCAAGTACCAAAGTTTCTGATCAAAAAGAAAACAAACACATCTTATCGGCTTTTTAATAACTTTTTCCCCAATAAAAAATTATTATACCTGTTTGAACAGAAGGCATACTTTCTTTCTAGCCAGGCTAGCTATCATTCAATCTATGAACACAGAGATGTAATATAAAGTAATAAAGAGGAAATACAACATAAAGTAAGATTCAGACATATTAAATTGCTTAATGAAAACACAATTAAAAAAGTGAGTAGAAAATATGGTTTCCTTTATTGAGAAAAATTCCCCTTCAAAAGCTTAATCAATAACTACATTCATGTTTCCTGACTTATTTTTTACATTTTTTTTTTAGAAAATTGTTAAATATCTTTAATGATTATAGATTGTCATCCTTCCACAGCCTGGCCTAGCAGAATCCTGGATAGATGGCTCTCTGCTTACTCAGTTTTCCTTATGATGCTGACTGCTCTAAGCAGCACGTTTCATAATTTCATTTCAGATCATTCTTGTCACTGAATTCTATCCAGTAAATGTAAATACATATTTGCAAATGCACCTCGGGAAAAGGAATTCCTGCAGGATCATGCTGTTGGTAATTTGGAGATGAGTCAAACACTTGTTAACATTTTTATAGTCTTGCACTACAGAGCAGATTGAGGCTATGAGAGTATTGTAGACAAACCACCAATATTACTGTTTCCATACTCATTGACCCTAATCCACTGTCCACAGGCTACTAAATATCTGGAATATAGTGACCAGAATGGTGTCCTCTGGGAATGAGGTGGTGGGCACAGAGAGGGGAAGGTGCCGGTGGCTCTTAGCCTTACAAAGATGTTAAAAAGTTTGACAACTCCCAGATTAGCCCATTTCTTCTCTATTTGTTCTATGACCTGACATCAAGACAGCAATCCCTACATGTATGGGAGAACTGGTGTTTTGGACAGCAGCTATCAAAAAAATGAGACCAGGGCCAGCAGACACAACAGAAAAGTTGTGGAAGTTCAAGGTGCTTCTGGACTGCTGGCTGATTTCCATCTGGGAGCCTTCCAGCGTGGCATCTATGCTTATGTTACACTTATTATCTGGCAACTGGTCTCCAGCCAATTTTAAAAAAAGGCTTTCATGCTGACAAAAGCTTCCACAGGGTGCATGATCGGCAAACAGCCAGATCTCCACATTTCCCCACCCCAAACCAGTGGAGATGTAAGCTCAAAACTCTTCTTCCCTGGATGATACCCATGAGTGTCTCTTCAGGGATTACTAAAAATTAGTGAATGTCATCTGAGGCTCCTTTAACTGCACTTCATAAATAAGGGGCAGGAAATTACCAGTGTGCAGAGTGCAGTGTCTGGTTTGAGCTGCACCCAGGGCTGAGCAGCAGCAGGCAGGTCAGGGGGCTGTAGCCCCCACATACTACACATGCCACACAACACCAAGCTGTAGGGTAGGAGCAGCTCCTGGAGATGCTTTGGGTGGTTGTGCTGGTGTGAAGGAAGTCACAGAAGGGGGTCAGACAGACAGAGAGTAAAGCACTACAGAGTATAGAAGTATTCTTATTTACATATCAGAGTTAAATATGGCTAGTTTATGGAGTATCACTCCACACAGTGTGCATGTATCATCTGGAGCATCATCTCCTACCATTATAAACCTCTAGTGATGGTTTATAAACAGAAATGCGGTCAAGCTAGAAATAAGCTGTCACACAAAATGCTGACATCTCTAAATACCAAGAGTATCTGAGAGATATTTTTTCTCATTAAAAATATTGCATTTGTTTTTCTCAGAGGAAGTAGAAATCACAAGCAAAATCAACATTACATTACCTAATCTTTCTCATTTTCATTTTTAATTCCCTCAGCATGGGGCTAAGATACCTCTGCTTCTTTGCACCGAGTGCCATGACAACCAACAGAGCTACCCGGTATCTGCACTGCCATTCTGCTTGTTACCTCAGGAAAAATGTACATGCCAAATGCTCAAACTCTTTTTAAACCTATTAAATATAAATAACTAATATGATTTGACCTAGATAGCTGAATGTAATGTAGCATAACATCCCAATACAAAAAAAGACCTGTAGTGTAAACGCATTTATAAACATTATAGAGACTAAGTAAAGTTGCTCCAATGAGTTCATCAGTTGTATTATAAGATAAGCTTTCCTTAAACAAAATGTTTTCAATATCAAAAACACGAGCATAGCATTCAAAACGTTAGGTACTAATTGCACACTATAATTACAAATTTCCATGAATAGTGTAGTTAAAGCATTTCATACATATGTACTTTCATAAATTACATACATCATAAATCTGGATAATTAATATCCCCAGAGAAAAAGTGTATTTTAAGTTGCCCTTAAAGATCTAGTTTTTGCACCTTATTGGAACCTAAAACTCAGAGGTAAAATGCCACAGCTTTTAGCAGTATTTGTCTACAAAACAAGCTGTAGTTACATACACACTCAAGCACAAATAAGCAAAATAAATATATATTAATTCCTTGCCACTACCTATGACACAAACACCACTTATGAATAGGTATATCCAACTCAATCATCAGTCTTGTGGTTTTTCATCATGCAGTTTATCGATATATGCTAGAAATTCCACATAGCAAATGTCCAGTTTGCATTTGATGTGCAAATATTGACAATAACCCAGTTTTACTTCCTCACCTTATAAAATACGTTACAATTTTCACTGACAGTTTATTTAAATGTCCTAATATTTTCCTAAGAAGCACCATCATTCTGGCAGCTGGCCTTTGCAAGAGAATGTACGATTCTCATCTGAAAAATTACAGAGAGTTGTTAAGACCAAGCTTATCTCTTCAGCTGATGCAAGGCATTAATTTAATTTGCACATCTTTATCTCTGCCAAATTTAACAGATTGCATCTCTTGTTGATACAGAAAAAAGGGCTAGCACTTGCACCCTTAACCTGTAACTGCTTTAAAGATTAGGGGCTTGGAGTTGTCTGGCTGATCTCAACTTTAGTCAGGTTAATTCTCATGTTCTCTAAACAGTATTATCCCATTCTACTGCAGCTTTCTCCTCAAACATTTCTTCAGTCTTCTTCCCTTTTATCACTGAATTACCAAAGCCTTTATTTTGTATTTGATTTGATTTTTGTCCCTTTAATGTCTCTCGAAATACTTAATTGCTTTTTCAGTTTCCCAGATAACATCCAGAGACATTCAAACATTAATGGCTTTGCTTCCAGCTACTGACCAGCTATATAAATCTGTTCACACACCACAACTCTGTTCATGAAAATTGGGTTCAACTCTGTCCCAAACTTCAATACAAAATCTGTTTGAAATCTGCTAATTTAAACCAGTGTGCCACAAAAAAACACAGCTGTCAATGCAAACCGCCCACCTTCATGACCCTAATGTTTTGACACATTTTAATCTGTCAGGAAGTGCAAAACAAATGAATTTCATTTGTAGCTGGGAGACAAATAAAATTCTTTTGGGCGGAGCGTTCCCTATAAACTAATTCCATTAGATTCTGCACTGCCTTTCATCTAGTACCACATTCATTCATCTTTTGCTCAGAAACAGGAAGAGGAGGCTGCTGCTTCTGCCATCCTTGATTCAGACCACATGAGCCCCAGCAAAGAGGCACAAGTCAGCTTGAGGCTGGACTTTGGCCCACAGGAGCTGACAAAGTCACTTTTTTTTCTGCTCGAGATCAAACTACTCTCACAGACGTGCAGCAGAAAGGACTGTAGGAAAATATAACTAAACTGCTTGTACATGTTGTCCTCTGCAATGTTCTACAATCTATTATGTTCTTACTTCTCTCCTTCATGACAGTCTAGGAGAGGAAAAAAAGGACAAACATTTAGCTAACATGTGAGGTCATCTCAATGATTTATTATTGGGATGGTTTTGTTTGCTTGTTTACAGCTGTTGCAAGAGAATTCCTTTCATTGAAGTATCACCTGGCAACGATTTCCAATAGAAAATATATGAACTGGAATTAACTATGAAGACTACCAGGTATGCAGAGATGTGCTATAGAAATGTATTGTTATCTGATCATCTCCTACATGTTACATCAAATTGTTAAGGTTTAAATGAGTGTCTGAAAGAGGAAAGTGAGAGTATAAAACAGAGGAAAAAGAAGAAGAAAAAAAAGTAGTAAATAATCCCTGTTGAAGGTATTTCTAAACAAAAAGAT
Organism: Origma solitaria; assembly: GCA_013397895.1. Lineage (NCBI taxonomy): Eukaryota > Metazoa > Chordata > Aves > Passeriformes > Acanthizidae > Origma > Origma solitaria. Next base: position 865,912 of record VZRL01006743.1, read on the forward strand.
AACCAGATAAATGAAGTGCCATATATGACTCAGACTTAATTGCACCTGATTATTTTTGAAATATAGGTGCGTTTCTGTGAGTAAGAAGAGAAGCATGCTTTCAGCAAGGGAGGAAGACTGACTGAATGACACACAAGCACCATTAGCCACAGCCCCTGGGGACCCAAATCAAACTGATCATTGCTCATATAAGAAGAAGCAGGTAAATAGGATATAAAATGTAGAAGTTTGACAAACTACAAGACCATGGTCTAACACTGCAGAGGATAAAGCAAAAGCAAACAAGGACAGTAAGTGGTCAGAGGTAGAGAAATCAGCTTCATGACATGCACAGGCAGAGGTGCACAATTCTGGGAATTCCTTATTTTGGAACGAACAGTGAACTGTTTTTGTTGAACCAATGGCTACCAGCTCTAGAGTGGTGTTCCCTTTACAGGCATGCAATATTTCTGAACTGGGTTTCAGCTGAGGGTCTTGACAAAAACCAGCAAGGGTAACACGGGTGGATCCACTCTGGATTTGTTTGCAGAAGCACAGGACAGGATACACATGCCACCCAAACTTCCCAAACCTGACAACCCCACGTGGACATTGTAGGAATCCAATGCATGCCATGTTTTCATTTCAAATGCCAATCGTGTATCCTGCCCCCTTCTTCAGTGAATGAAACCACAGGAAAACAAGATGCCAACAGAGCTGTGTTCTTGCATTACAGCACATTAGTGTTAGGGGTTCTCTGCCTCACCTGCAGCAAAGTCTTGAGTCTATCAGTAGGAACCCCTGTTTGGGGTTCAGACAAGGGGAAAAGGAGGCTTGGTATGGTATTTGCTATATACAATGTATGTGTGAGAAAGATAAGAGTCAATTTCTACTGCATTTAAGGGTACAGACTTTGGTATCTTAATTTTCCTCCTCCCTCTATCACCTCTAGCAGGCCAAGGCTGCTTTTAAATGTGTTATTTTCTGTCTTGTTTTTTCTTCATTTTCAGTGCACTATTCCTCTGCCATTCTCTCTATCACAAGAATCAATAGATACTAATACCATTATTTCGGCAGGAGTGTTAGCTTTGCAATAATTTCTGGACACATAGACATGCAGTTTATAATTTATCATATCTTATCTTTGACCAACTCTTTTCCCCTTTGCTCTTTTGCATACTTCCCAGGGCCTCATGTTAAGGCCAGACAGTGCTGAGAGCCATAATGCATGTCTTTGCTTTACGTGAATCAATTGGAAAAAGTTTTCTGTCTATACAAATATAAAATCACCTTTGCTAAATACTACATCTACTTGTACAAGGCCTAAGAATAACAAAACTTGCCCCTTTGTTTGTGAGACAGATATATGTAACAACATTTCTACTCAAAATTTAACAACTAAACCCACTGTGACAGTAAGTTTTGCCATATGGAAAACTGACTTCTTGTTTCAATGGTATCTTTTCAGACTGTACTTCATATGCATTGCATTACCGGAAACAGTTATGTTGCAAGAATATTGTTAGACTGCCTTTTATTGCTATATTATGAAATAGTGCAAAAGGAAAGGAAAATGCTTTTTCAGTAGACCACCAAGACAGCATTGCACTTCAAGAGAATAAATAGTCCAGACTGATGCAGCATTTAAAAATCTTTCCTCTGCACAGTCATGGGTTTTATTTGGACATTCAGAGTAACGAATATTGTGTTGTAAGAGATATAGTTGCCACTTGTTACTGGGAAAGAAGTCCTTCACGAATGCTTTTTAAGACAGTTTTATGTGTCTCCAACACATCATTTACCTGATTTACCATAAATACATTGCTGTTTCCACTACCTTGAAAACAGTAACAAAACCCAACAACACAGTCAGTCAGTCACGGAGATATACACATTATTGCCTCACAAGTAGCTCAAGGCTGAAATTTCTGTTAAAAGAGAAAATAATTAAAGCACTAGATTGGAATTTCTCATTTTAATGCTGCCCAACCCATCACAAATAATACAAAATTTCTGTTGTGATTTGGAAGTCTCAACACATTTTAAGCAAATTAAAAAGGTGATGAAACATTACAAGGAAAAAGAGAGGCAGGCATATGTCTTTTTATATGATAGAAGAGTATTTGCACTGTGTCATTATCATTTGAGAGGGAAAGAGATAGATTTATCTGATGCATTGGTTTTGATAAGGAGGAGAGAGGTGATCCTTCAGTGAATAGCTAGCTTAGATATATACAGATTTTTCTTAACTTACAGCTACAAATATACTGCATGTGTTCTCCTAATAGCTGGTGATGCAGTTTATAAGCTTCAGTTTAGAAAGAGCAAATCGAATAACCGCAGTAAATGATCAGGAATTTTGTAGTGCTGACGACGTAATGTATCACGACAAATACGACCTAGAGGCACTGCAGCACGGCAGATACAGTATGTGCACAGCCTCTGGCATGTGCAGATGCCAAAGAGAAGAAGCAAGAAAATCCTTTCCCTTTAGCACATTCACATCATTCCCATTTCCTGAAAGACAGGATTAGGCACATGTCAGTTACACCATCTCCTACAATGCAGGGAAACAAAAAGGGTCCTTTAGCTGCAGCAGTAATGGGAGACACTTTATATTTTTCTTCACATCAAGATTTGGAAGAGCTGTCTTGCAATTGAGATCAAGGTTGTAAGCGAGGTTAATGTAAGTCTCCAACTGTTAAGTGAAGACTCCTGGGAAATAGAGAAGAATCTTCTCATACTCTTTCAAAATAAAATTCACCTATGACGCCTTTGGAGACTCTAGTGCTTCACCTCTTCAATATGGCTAGAAGTATTTCATCTTGTTTCTACACGATGAAGAGGAACAGGTAGAGGTAACATACACAGATCCTTTACAGCTCAGGTTATTTAAAACAGATGAATTTGAAGTTTCCCTATTCATCCTCAGAGGAGTTGTCTAAGGAGTTCAATATTCACAGTTATGTATTTTTAAGCAAAACACTTAAAATTATATCAGTAGCATACATGCTGATGGGTGTTTTATGTTCTGTTCAAATAAAAGCCCATTCAAGTAAGTCTATTTCAGCCTTTGGGGATGGTAGGAAGGGAGGCTTTACTTGATGAACTGCACAGAGCTACCACTGAGGAGTCCCTGCACACATCTCTAGCAATATAATTTTCATGTTCTTTCTTCAGCAGACAGCAGCATGGTCATTAGAGAATACAAGAAAGAGTTTTCCAAAGCTTAATAGGCTTCTGCTTTCTACATCTATCAGTACCTTGCCCACAAGAACAAGCTTTTGTACTTGGCTATGGACCCACCAGTATGGGTTTGATCTACTTAGTTTAGGTTTTCTAGTTTTTCCCGCCTTTCATGTCCCAAGAGGATGCTTTGAAAGTCCTACCCTGTACAACACCACCAGGAGTTCAAAATTCAAAGAGTTTTCACCTGGTGCTTAATTTTTCCCTTTCACTTTCTCTATCCAGAATCTCCCCTCCCACCAGACAAGGATGACAAGTCCATCATCATACATATGTATTATCCTCAGCTGAACTGTGTCTTTGGCAATCAGACTGTGGTAAATAAAAGGTATGGCCTGAAGAGGATTCTGCTTTGGTTCTTATTTGCTTGCAAAGCAGAGAAGAAAGAAAGGGATGATTCTTCTCTTTTTTGTAAGAGGTACCCAAAGAAATAATTTAGTGCGGAAATTCTGTATCTACCAGTCTGGTATTTTTTCTAAAACAGACTGTTCTGCAATACACTCATGTAACCCAATTATATGATTTGCTTTATCTTTTTATGTGCACTTCTTTCTTCCCGATGGCAAACTAATCATTGGACTGCGCACTTGTGCAAAGCAACCTCTTGGACAAATTCTACTTGAAAGTTTTACCAAATTATAGCTGTATTTTAATAAGCCCATGATCCAACAGACAACAAAGTAAACAGGAAAAGCTCTGCTGGAGCCAGACTCTCTCTGGGCTTTTCAGCTGTTTTTATATGTAAAATGAATAGTACATGTTTACATATTCATGCATGGGAGAGAACAAGTTCAGATTTAACTGTCAATATATATATGTGCATACCACAGTAACCAATTTGTTGTTATAAAAAAACCAAACAAACTAATAAACAAGGCTTTGTGAGTTTACTTTTCATTAGAAAAGCTCAATAAACACAAGTGCTGGCTTTCTCCTAATCTGCTCTCAGCAAATAACCTCAACAAAACTTATTCTACCCAGTGAAAATTTTCACTGTTTATCAGTTTAAAATTGATCGCACTTTTCTTGTTTACTATTGCAATAATGGGTCTGCAGCTGAAAGAAAATAGGTTTATTCTTATAAATAAAAGAAACACAGTCATATTCATGTTAACATATTTCCCTCATATTGTAGAGGTATAAAAATGGAGAAGGGGGGAGAGGGTTGTCACTGTGCAGATTTCTGTTAAATAGATGAAACAATTCAATGAAATATGGCTACCCAGTTCTGGCAGCTTCTGCCTGCTTTTATTTTGCTTATATTTTACTGAATAAAATTGTCTTCTACTATGCCTGCATCTCTAACTGTTCTGGTAAAGCAATATTCTGCTGGTCACAACATGAAATTTTGCTGTCATTGATATCTCAATGTGTCCAACATCTCATTTAGACTCTGATCCAAAATATACTGAGAAAACAGATACATTCCTCTTACCAGAGTATGTTTCACATCACAGTCAGCTGGGCAGACCCTTTTTCCACCAGATATTCTGCAACACTCTACACTATTTGCACTGAACTCAACTATTCAGAAATCATGGTGTTGACATGTGGCTAGGATATTCTCTTATACCCAAGGAGTACACAACTGCACACTGCCGGCTAAGGCCATGCACCCTTAAAGTCAAAGATGACTCTTCCAGCAATATCAATTGGAGCTGGAATGGATAATTTGGTTGGCATACCCTGGCCTACAAAACCAACACTATCTGTAAGCTGCTAAAGTTGAAATCTTCAGAGAAAAAAAAGATTTGTATCACATGTGCTAGCACAGTAACAAAAAATTTTCACCTACTCAAGTGAGTTGCCTCCAAGTGTCCTTCTCCAAAAATATCCCTTCTACTCTTTGTGGACTCTTCTAAATATCTGGCTTACCTAAATTTGCTGCAGATAAAACAGAAGAAAATTAAAGAACTGCATTAGAAAGGGTAGTCTCATCCTCTTAAGCATTGATGCTTATTTCATGGGTGTCCAGCAGAGGTCATGTGAGGGACAGTGACTTCTAATACTTTTACCCCTCCATTCTCTCCCTTCTCCAGGGGCCACATAGTCTCAGACAACAAAGGCTGGAGTTAGAATAGCTCTAAGAAGCCTGGCTCATCCCCTAGGCAGCAGTCCATGATGTAGAATGGTCAAAAGCAATTGAACAAGCAACTTGTCTCCAATGATGTCCAGAACCATGGGGACAGACAATTCCACACGGACATGTTGGTCTAGTAAAGTACCTTGTCTCCTGCTCCATCTGTGTAATCTTTTCTCCACGGTGAAAAACAATAGGGCTGAGCTGAGCTTACCACCATTGGGAACTCCTGACTATTGAATGCCTAATATCACAGTCTTAACACGGTGTGGATAAGGGTTTTGATACTTAAAAAGTCTTCCCAAAGGTATTTGATTAAGTAGGTCAATCTCTTGCCTAGTCAACACAGATCCTTCATGTTACTACAGAGCAACCATTAGGCTGCACTTTCAAGCAGTGTTTTCCCATTTAAATTATCTGTCTGCATTAAGGTAACAAATAAATACATGTGGCCTCTAACTGATTGTCTTTGGCCTTTTACATCACCGGTTTGGCCTTGCAAGTGCAAGCTGGTACTCAGCCTTAACTCTCACTGAGTTCACCTGAGCTGAAGATCTCCACCCTCTGTCTTACAACATACACACAATGCAAATCATCCTCAGAGCTTCTGTATAACCCTTTTCCTTCTCTGTTGCCTACATCTTCTGACCCATCTGTTTTTACTGTGATACCTCTGAGGGGAAGTGAAGGTTTGCTGTTATACCTTGCTTCTGCCCAACTGCCACTCTAGTGCATAACCTCTATTTTGCTGCATTCTCTAACAGTCCATAGAAGTTAGTTATAAAAGGAAGCTCCTCTCTGCAGTCCACGTGGTTGATACTGGTTTTAGTTTCCTTTCCCATATCATAGGATTTAATCATCAAATTTCTACAGAAGAACTATCCCACAGTACTTTAATCCCAAACTTTAAGGCTTTAGTTTATTTTGGAAAACCAAGTGCATTTTGTATTTATTTTTATATTATTTTGGTATAATAACTTTTCATTCCAATAATCACTTGATTTAATTTTCTGCACTATATATATTTTCTTTTGTTCCCGTCACCCAAGTAGCTGTTTAATGGTTAGCTACAAATTCACATTTGTTTGATCTCAGGTATCTTTCTGCCTAAAGAATTAGTAGTACTTTTGATAATATATACTCCAAAGATATATTGTTTTGAACAACTCTTTTGACCTACTTGTTTCCATAATGTTTGAGGTTTCTGTCAATGTGATTTCTCTTTATCATTTTTCTTCCCTTCCCTTTACCAGAGGCTGATTTTCTTCTAACAACCTATTTCAATTCAGTAAAACTCCCTTTATTTTTTAATTTTCTTAGGTTATTGAAGTCCCGAGGTTCCAAAAACATTAATTTTACATTTTGTCAAATAGAAGGAAGTTCAGTAGATTCAAACAGAACTGGACTGAATAATCTTACCTATGCAATGTCCTTTTTCCTTCACTGTGAAAAATTCAGCAGCTGTAGATGAAATTCTTGTTCCTGTGACAGGCTGAAATGAAAATTAGAGTAAGTCTTATTTCATTAGATAAAAAATATAAAACTCATTGTCACTTTTTAAAAAAAATAAAAATTATTCATATCCCATTATATAAGTAACATGCAGACAGTCCTGATCCATCTAGTAGGCACTTTATTTTACAAAGACCCCAATCTTGCAATCCAATCTGAACAGAAGAGCCCTTTCACTTCCACTGAAGGCTGGTGAATCTATTAGGCACTAGGCTTATAGAGGTGTTCTGGCACTTTAAAACGCAGACAGGCTCATAACAAAATCTTTCAAAAATGTACAGAAAGTGAATTCCCACTGAAATAATTTCACTTCAGCTCATTTCTGTGTCTGTAACACAGCCCATTATATTTTAAATGAAACAATGCAACAAAATTGAAACATAATTTTGGTTTACATTAAAAAAAACAAAAATTAAAAACTAAAATTTCTGTCCCATGGAACAAGAAAAGGATAATTTAGAGAATGTTTGGGGCATTTGTTTTAAAGACCTTTGAATCTGGGAGAAAGCACTTCAATCTCTCTGAACTCTGTCATGTGTTCAGAGATGTGATGGGTACTGGATCACTGTTTCTACTTCCAGACAACACCAACTGAATGTGCTCACAAAGGCTTCATTTCACATCTGCATGTACAATCCTTGCACCACTGGAGAACCAAGGCTGGGATTGTTAATTTCAGTTTTTCAAAAGAGACTCTTTCGTAAAAAGGCAGAATAGCTTCATAGTCAACATAACATGCTTTTAATCATAGAATCATAGAATGATTTGGGTTGAAAGGGATGTTAAAGACTATCTAGTTCCAATCCCCCTGCCATGAGCAGTGACACCTTTCACTAGACCAGGTTGCTTAGAGCCCCATCCAGCCTAGCCTTGAACAATTCCAGGGATGGGGCATTCACAACCTAATAATTATACAGTATTGCAAATACACCAAAAAGGTAATTATCATATTCAAGTTATTACACTGAAGATTTTCTTTCCAGGTTACTTCTCAGAGATGACTGCATTTGTCTTCAAGAGTAACAACATTTTCAAATTACTTTTATAGAATATATGACAAACTTCATTAGGTTTAAGCCAACATTGGAGAAAATCTAAATTCAGAACTGGTACTTGCACTATGAATGAAGGGCTCCTTAGAAGTAAAATATATTTGAATGTTTGGTTATATATGACACTAGCTATTCTAACTAGAAAGGCTATAAATGGTTATGTAATTATAAATTATTAAAAAATGTTACTTATCAAATACAGAAAGGTTTCTGTAAATACCACCATGACTTTTTCTAGGAAAGAACAAATGTTTAGGAAATTACTGCAAACTAAACAAACAAGTACAGACACAGAATAAAAACTCTTGAGATAGCTCAAGGTAATTTTACAAATCACAGTGTCATTTATAGAGTAAGTTCATGAAGCTGCTAAATTAGCATTCCAGGGTATCACTGGAAATCTCCTTTCCTCCGCCATTACCCTCAGCATTAGCTCAAATGCCTTTATCAAGAGGACACCCACCCTGCACACACAGTGCATACACAGCAGCGACACAAGTCATGCAGCCCAGAAGTGCGCAAGCACAGCAGCTCCTGTCTAGATCACAGCCTGTGTCTGCAATTGTTAATGTTTCACAGTTGGCTACACTGGGCCAAGTCTGGCTTATTTTATAAGTTCTTGGTATCTACAGTAAAACAAATAAAGAGAAACATTAAAATAAAGAGAAAATTAAGCGTCTTTATGGCATAACACTATCATGCTTCTACAATGATTTTGAACATTTATCGCTTAATATTATGAGTTAAGGAGGGAAAGTGCAGAAATTGTTATCATAAACTGTCTTACAAGGTGATTACAAACATTTGAGAAATCCTTCTGAACAAGACAGTCTTATCCATATAAATTGTTGTAATTAGGTATTCATTATCTGTCCCCACCAGAGATGAACAAGCTAAAACTGCAATGGTTAAGGCTATGAAGAAATGGCCATTCCATGTTCATATGGAATTTTACTATCTCTTTATAACTGATTGAGAATGTTTTCTGATTTATACTTTAAAGAAAAAAAAAAAAGTTTAAACTGCTTGACAAATATTTCATTGTCCCTACACAGCTCACTGCTGCCACTTGTTTGGAGAAATGAAAGGTAAGTTGAAAAATGCACCTTTTCCATTTTCATCTCTAATTGAATTCTCTCTTGACCCCCTTATTCCCCATGGCTGTATTTCAGGTTTTGATGATAAGAAAAAGAATTTTGTATTTGGATAATACAATTTTCTCACTTGCCTTCAGCGACCTTCAGCTCAATTTCCTCTCCCCAGAGACACTGTATATTATAGAATTGAATCAAATTCCTTATTCATAGAAAAAAAGTTCCAATTTAATCTGAATATTCAGCATTTTACACTGGTCAGGGTGATGGATGGCAAATTGAAATGCTTTTGGTTCAGGTAATCAAATGGTAGAATTCAGACTTGTATTGAAAAAAATAATGAAGTCTATTCAATATTCTCATAAGGTGAAAAAAATGCACATTACATGGTAGAACTGGGCTTTTTCTTATTACCTAACCAATAACATCTCCACTGCAAAAAGTATAGTAAAACATTAAGAATTTATGTAGGTTAGAACATGTGAAAAGCAGACACCTTTGGGGGAAAATGCAGGCATCCTTCTAAGAGTGCTCAGATGAATGAGTACAAAACTGGAGGAAAACCAGACCTGTTCTCAGTATGTACCTGCAATGTTCAATGGTGGCTTACTGAAGCCTTTTAATACGTTTTAAATGCTTTTTGAGGAAGAAACACAGCCCTTTTAATCACTTCAAGTTGTTTGATATACTAAAACACTGCAATGTTTTATTTCCATCCCCAGAAGTTTTGTCAAGTAATGTCATCAGGTATCTCATTATTTCCAAAGGACTACCATTTCACTTTGGAAAACTCTCTTGCCTCTTGTGAAGTTCAACCCCAAAACAACAAATGATGTAAACAACGTCAGTTTGGCACCATGCTATTGATGAAACTTACCTGGACCTTTGGGCTTGGACAAGATGTCTCCAGGAAAACAAGAGGATAATGGTGCTGCATAAATTTGGTTCGGTTTAAAAATTCCATCAGTAATTACTTTCTTCCCTTCTAGTGGTGCATGGAATTATGCTGCTTGGTTTTCAAATACTGTGTACCAGGGGGTTTTTTCCCTAATTAATTGGAGTATTTAGGCCACAAGGAATGCCTAACTGTAGGCACCTCTAGCATTTCATTACAAATGTGATGCAGCAACCTAAATGTTAAGGAAGGCACTGTGTTAAAAATGAGTCCTAGGCTGCCCTTACTCACTGTTCCATACTACAGTTTTTGCCTCCCCCATGTTTCTGCTCTCACCTCACACACACCAGCCTGGTGCACAGGCATTATCCAGGACAGCAGGATAAGGGGAACTCCTGTTCAGAGTAACTTCCCATACCTGGCAGACACAAGGTGACCTTCACAACCGGGGAAGAACATTTTTCATCATTTTCCCTTCCTCCACACCACAAGCAAGCAGTGCTCAGACTTGACCCTGTGGAAGCACAGAGCTCTGCATGATGCTAGGCACACAAATGCTCACAGGGCATTTGTGTTCTCTGAGTAACCTATGGGTGGGGTTTCCCTCATCAGCTTGTGCAGTTTCACAGCCACAGGGTAACAATGGGGTGTGAAGAAGGTAGAAAAAGTATTATGCACAGAAGCACTCTCAGGAGCAGGATAAGTGCTCAGACTATGAAGGATAATGGCATTTTTTCAACCTTTCCTGTAAGAGCAGTTTAGGAACCAAACATTACATGCACCACTGTATGGTGTAAGGGTGGTTCTGCAATGGACGCCACTAACAGGTACACTAATGAACAAGAAAACAGAGCCCAGCTACTATTCCCAGATCCCTTACATCTTCAGGACTTGCAGGAATAGAAGTACTTAAAATGCAATATTTTACAGGTTAAAGTGAATAGATACAAAATAGATACACAAAGTTTGGAGTGCTTTACATAATCAGAAATACAAAAATTAACTTAAGATGTCATAAAAGAGGACTTAAGCATGTGATTTTGAAGTAATTCAAGTAGAAGCTTGCCCTCTGTCTGAACAGGATAGAAAAGGAGTGCATAGTTCTGACTAACCTATTAGCTGCATTTCAAGGTCCAAAACAATAAGGACATTTGCTGCATGAGCTTACTTCTGCTGAGAGTTATTTGGAATGTCTTTTGTGAACACCTCTACAGGAATATAGGAAGTGTAAGACACATATGACAGCAATTTTTACTACATAGTACAAAGGAAAATTAGAAAAATATTTTCATTTTGTTGAAAAGTTGCATTCCAATCTTGATCCTTCCAGAAGAGTTCTTAATACTACTCCTTGTAGATGAGCTAAGTACTGAGTCAGGACAGTAAAGCTATGTGAGGAGGTGCTTGAAAGTCAGGAAACAGCAGCATTGCAATACTAATACAGGCTGGTTTCATGTTACCATGGGGACTATTCCCAATGGCCATATTAGCCTGTGGCCACTAAGCCCCATGGGGGAACTTTCACAACCAAGGGATACCAACAGGCTCTTCCGGAGAGCAGTTCAGATCAGGAAACCAGCTCCAGCCCAGAGGAGTCTGCATCAGCCAGATAAATTTAGCCCCCTGAATACTCCTCATACATTCAAATTACATTCTTTAGCTGCAATTATTTTGCCCAGGATCATGTGGAACATTATGCAAGCTTCGTCTTCTTCCAGCTTGCACTTTTCTCATTTCCATAATAGTCCAGTATTGGATCTATACCTTGGCAGTTGCTGACTGCTGTCACATTCACTTCTTTTTTCAGCTGGTAATATTAAAAAGTAAATGTTAATTACAGGGACTATTTCTCTAACCTTGTCTCTGGGACAGAATATTTCGTTGGGAACAGTATCGTTCATCACAGCTGCAGCCTATTTGATAAATGCTTCTTAAAAGCCAGACTCCTTGTCTGCTGGATATGCTGCCTCACTGATGACTGGGGAGGCTGGCAGCTCTTAAAAGGAGTAGCACAGCTCAAGGTAACCATTTGTTAGTGCCCCTCCAGTGCTCCTTTCAGACCAAGGAACAAACATGGTTGTGACAGTGTGCAAAACACTCTAGCCCAGCATTCAAGGGGTGTTTGTTCTTAGTCTGTGTGCTAACCCCGGTGAGCATGGAGAGGAGTGGAGGTTCCCATGTTAGCTGGCATAGCACGCCTGAGCTGCTGATACGCTGTGCTTTGCTCACTGTGAATGTACGCCAGCTTGGGTAGCAATTTAATAAAGCAGCTGAAGCTAATGCCATTTCTTGGCACCACATAAGAGAGTTTGTTGTAGGGTCACATATATGCATATAAAGGGTCATGTACCAGCAAATTTTCAGGAAATAGTAGACATGCACATTATTAGACTGAATTGCTGTCTGGCTCCAATATCTAAAATATGTAGCCAACTCTTAACCCTAAGTCTCAGCATTCTGATGCACTTAAATCAGAAAAACGTGTGGAGTTTCTGTGTCTTAAGTGAAGTTTCTAGAGTAGGAGAAGAATATCAAGAAAGTAGTACCAGATTCTATACAGAAACACTTGAAGAGCAATACTGCTGGAATTAGTGCCACTACTGACACAATATTTTGATTAATAAACACTTTTCAAAATCCAAGATTGCCTTTAAAATCTTGATTTTAAAGAAATTAATCTGGGGCTCTTACTTTTTTTAATTAGGATTTTTGAACCATTAATTTCGTATTGCCAATGCTTTCTTTGCAAGTACAAGGACTCCTTTTAACATGCATGTTTAATGGCAGATAACATTATTTCATAATCATGGGACTCTGGAGCTTTATAGGAAAAAAACACTAAATCTTATTAAACTTGTGATAAAATTATTGGTGTTGGCAACCTTGCAGACATATGCCTAGAGCTGCACAGTGTTTTCCTCCTATAACTACTGTAACTAAAAGGACTTTAATGAGAGCAAAAGAATGTGGCTCTGTCTGCCCAGAATCTTTTGGAATTTTCACTTTTCCCTAATGAAAATGAAAACAAATACTTTTCTTTTTTTTTTCCTGTGAGCTTTTACGGACATCTGAACTGACTTCTGTAATGAAGAAGGATTAAGCAAACTCAGGAAAATTATAAATGTGGTTTGTATTAGTGTACTAATTAGCTCATAAATTTAGAAATAGTTAATCTTTTCGTTTTGCTGAATGAAAATAGCAGTCAAATCGCAGATCAGATCTTGTAAATGGAGTAATGCAGTGGTGAATTCAACCCCCCAGAGCATAGGTGTCTGATCTCATAGCATTATGAAAACTGGAAATCTTGCTACTGGCTTTGAAGAGCACCAGGTGAATTTAGCCAAAGTTGTAAAATACTACTCAAGCAGCCAGATACTTAGCAGATAATAATAAAAAAATACAATTTATTAGGTGTGTACTTGTCATTGTGTTGTAATCCAACAACTAACTATATTAATTATTTTTAGCTCAGTGAGCTAATCAGAGGAGTGGTAGCTGGCAAAATTCTGTGGTTTACTGCAGTTTCTATTTAATGTATGTATATATGTACATGGATATTCAAAAGACCCTGCCCTAGAAATATACATGTTATTACAGAAACAATTGTGGGTACCAGGTGATAAAAATATACTTGTTCAGTACATGATTTAGATTTGTTTAGAACTGCCAAAGTAGAAAAAGAGTAAAGGCACTGTTTTATGCTTGATAATCTGGTGAAGACTGCTCTGATGAAAAAACGAAAAGTAGATTCTATCCCAAAACAAGTTTAGGCCTCAGTTCTTCAGACTGGGTCCTAGCCAGGTGATGGAGATGCGAGAGCCAAGCACCTGGGCATGGTAGCAGACAAGTAGCTGGCAGACATTGCAGGCTGCTGGATACAATAGCTCAGAGTCTTCTCTCCCCTTTAATGACTGCACCAGGACAAGGTTAGAAGAGAACTGGGCTCAGTAACATTCAACGTGCAGAATGAATGGACTCCCATTCTCACACCCCATAAACATCCTCACGCACACCTTGTTAAACACCACCCCAGAGACTGCATTTCAAGCAGTTTTCCATAAACTCCATGTGACCTGGATACAATGCTAGATAAAACCATCAGATAAAATACAGCACTAGAAGTACGTGAACCTGGGATTAGAAGATCAGGGTGACTTAATGCAGAACCAGTCTTCACATCTGGACTGCTGTAAACATTGCTCAGCCCAAGGCCCCTGTGGAAAAAAAACAACACACCAACAGTGTCACTTCGAATCTCGTAAT
>VZRL01006753.1:0-23477 GCA_013397895.1 Origma solitaria
CCTTCCTCAGCTACGACGAGGACGCCAAGGCGGGCACGCTCCGGGTCGTGGTGTTCGGCTCCGACCGCATCTCGGGGAAGGTGGCCCGCGCCTACAGCGACCTCAGGTGAGCCGGGCCGGGTGGCCGCGGTGCCTCCCGTGCCGGGATGCGCTGCTCGGCCCTAACCCTAACCCTAACCCTGCCCCTCCGCCTCGCCAGGCTCAAGGAGAGCTCCTGCCCCTCGCTCACACGGTACTTCAGGCTGCAGTTCTTCTACGTCCCCGTGAAGAGGAGCTGCGCCGCTCCGTCCACGCCGCAGATGCACCACCACCCCTCGCCGGCCCTGGGGGACACCCCGCCCCGGGCACAGGTCGGTGTCCCCTCCCCGCGGTGCCACCGGGGCTCTGCTCGGCCCGGGGGTGCGGTGTGAGGTGGGGCAGGCTGAGGGGGCCCTCGGGGTGACCCCAGTGTCCAGTTTCAGGAGCCCTCCCTGGCTGGGATGGAGAGCAGCACCAACGACATCTCGCACTACATCGGCCTGCTGGACCCCTGGTACGAGCGCAATGTCCTGGGGCTGATGAACCTGCCCATGGACGTCCTGTGCCAGGTGTGTGCCACGGGCACGGCGGGCTGTGCCCCTTCCCAGGGGCCTGGGGAGCTGTTTGGAGACCCCCGTGCTGGGGGGCACCACTGTCCCCTGCACGGACACGGCCCCTGGTGGGCAGCAGGAGGTGCCTGTCCCCGGCTGGGGGGGTGGGCAGCTGTGGGCTGGAGGTGCCACATGGCCCATCACGTTTGTGAACCGTTCTGTCACCGCAGTGTGCCAAGCCCGAGGCTGAACCCCAGGAGAACTGCCCGGAGCAGCTGCCCATCCTGGCAGACATGATCCTCTACTACTGCCGCTTCGCCACGCGCCCCGTGCTGCTGCAGCTCTACCAGACCGAGGTGGGCAGGGGGCTCAGCCCCAGCCTGGCAAGGCAAAAGGGGGGTGGCTCTGCCTGTGCCACCAGTCAGGAGCGGCCTGTGGAACCCTGGGGGTGTGGCACAGCCGCCCCGTGCTGCTGGGGCAGAGCTGGGTTCCCTCCTGTCCCCTGGGTGTCCCTGATGCCCTGGCTGATGCTCCTGGCTCAGGGATTGAGAGGATGCAGGTCCTGCCAGGCAATCCCATGAGCAGTTTTCCATCCCAGTACCCTTCCCCATGGCACAAGGCAGTGCGTGTCAGTGCTGACAGGTTTTTCACATCACTGGAAGTCTCTCCAGAGCTCTGTTTCCCACACCAGGCCCCTCCGTGAGGCGAGTGTTCCACACCCTGCTGTGTGCTGGTGGGGAGGGG
Organism: Origma solitaria; assembly: GCA_013397895.1. NCBI lineage: Eukaryota > Metazoa > Chordata > Aves > Passeriformes > Acanthizidae > Origma > Origma solitaria. Next base: position 1,314 of record VZRL01006753.1, read on the forward strand.
TGAAATTGGGGCTGCACCCCCTGCTTTGGGGCTGTGGCTCAGGCCCAGCTGCAGCAGGGCTGAGCTGAGCAGAGCTGCTGCTCTTCCAGGGATTTGTGCTCCCAAAGCAATGCCCAGACCCTGCTGTTGGCTCACTGGGGGCTTTTTTCCGGTGGGCTATGAGTTTTAAGTGAAAATGAGGGGTTTGGGTTGTTTTGGGTGGCCTGTTCAAGCACTCTGAGGTCCAGCTAAAGGCAGGTGTCACCCCAAGCAGCTGCTGAAAGGTCTTTTGGAAACATGGAAGGATTTTCCCAAACTGCCCCATTTCCTGTGGGAAGTAGGGAGAGGGATGAAGGCAGCCTGGCAGGCCTGGGTCCCTTCACCCCCACATGTCCCCTGTTGTCCCCTGGCAGCTGACCTTCATCGGGGGAGAGAAGAGGACCGAGGTCTTCGTCCACTCCCTGGAGCTGGGCCACTCAGCAGCCACAAGGGCCATCAAGGCCTCAGGTCTGTAGCTGCTCCTGCACCCATCCCCTGCTGTGGGGTCTGAAAGGAGGGCTGGGAGGGAGGGGAAGGAGGGCTGGAGGAGCCTGGGCTGCAGGAGGTGTCTGAGCCAGAGGATCCACACAGCTCTTCGCTGGTTTGGGAGTGAAACATCCCAGTTTGCATTCCCGTCTGAGTGGAGCCGTGGCAATGCCTGATTGTTTGTGCTCTTGTTAACTCTGGGATGGATTTACAATAAAACACCTTCAAGCCCTTTTCCTTCCTCTTATCAGAACCTGCCAAATGCAGCTCTTTATCTTTTCTTATTACTGCTTTCTCCTTGTGCTTTGCCCGAAAGTGTCATTTATGAAATCCCACTTTCCATTTCCTCAGTTTGCTGGGCAAGTCAGGTTTGTGTGTGTGCTCAGAGCCTGCCTGCATGTAATTTTATGTATTTTTACGTTATGAATTTATAAAATTAATAATATTAAGGGAGAAGAAGTAGCTGCAGGAATATCTGGGTACCCAGGACGGGAGGCTCTGAAGTGCAGCTCACACAGACACCTCATGGCCAAGCCCCGGCACTGCACACAAACACATTTTTCATGTTTTTAACCAACTCCTTTTGTGTGATCTCGCCTTGCCCTTCTAAACAGAGCCCATAAAATACCCCCCAATGAAGTGTCCCCACCCCTCTCCCCCAAAATCGGGTTTGGGCAAAGAGCTCTTCCCTCTGACTGTAAAACCGCCAGCCCTGACTGTGATGTTTTCCCCTTGGGTTTTCTGGCACCACTTCACAGCAGCAAAAAATTATCCAGGGGGCAAACAATAGTTAGGAAGTGTCAGGCCCAGCGTTTCAAGGCTAATTTAATGTGGGCAGAAATCTGCCTGAACAAACAGGAGCAGGGGGAGCAGTGTGGCCTTTATTGCTCTGTGTTTTCCCTAGAGCTCTGACCCCTCTGCACCAGCTCAGCCAGAGCCACTTTCATTTCTGTGGTGTGGTTTTGTGTTGTAATTCCTCTCTGGATTCTCTGTTTTCTTCAGCTTTAAAGCCACCTTTTCTCTTTTTTTGCCCTTTTGCCCCACAGCTGTGCTCAGCAAGCCCTTTCCCCCTTTCTGTGGGTCCTGGGTGTGCTGCTCTGTCAGTGAAGGGTGGGAACAAAAAGCCCCTGTGTGACATTTGCTCCTTGTTCCCTGCAGGTCCAGGCAGCAAAAGGCTGGGAATAGATGGAGACAGGGAAGCAATCCCACTAACACTACAGATTGCATACAGCAAGGTGAGAGCTTGGGGTTCACAGGGACCAGAGAGCTCAAACCACACCTGGGCTGGGCCAGCAGATCCCACCTGGGGGCTCAGAGTCTGCTGGGGGAGCCCAAATCCAAGGCAACTCAGCTAATTGTCTATTTAATGGCTAACTGGGGGTATTTCCTTTCCTGTCCAGCCCAGTAAAGCAGGGAATGTGCAGCCAGATTCCACAGCCTCCCAGTGCCACTCTGCACTGGTGGCCTCTGCTTCCAGGCAGGAATCTTGTGCTGGGCACAGGACCATTCCTGTTCTATTGGTTCCTCTGCGGTTATTTCGTGGATTTGCCTGGGTGACCTATGGTAAATCCAAGGTGAAATGACCTTTAATGCCCACTCAAACTTTGTGCAGCTCCAAGTGAATCCAGGTGGGAGCCAGCCCCAGCTGTGTGGGAGGTGGGGCAGCACCAGCCTGGAGTGGGCCATGTGTGGGTGGGTCACAGGAGCCCCATGGAATTCCAGCACTGGGGCACAGGGGCTGGAAAGATGTTGGAGGGACACCCTGGGGGTGCTGTGACAGAGGCTGGACAGGAGCCCAGGGGTGCCCAGGGGGGCAAGAGGCCAAGGGCACCTGGGCTGTGCCAGCCCTGGGGTGGCAGCAGAGCCAGGGCAGAGCCCGTGCCCTGTGCCCTGTGCTGACGCTGCTGGGGCACCTCCAGTGCTGGGGCAGCTCTGGGACCCTCAGGACAAGAGGGACATGGAGGGGCTGGAGGTGTCCAGGGAAGGGAACGGAGCTGGGAAGGGCTGAGCCCCAGGAGCAGCTGAGGGAGCTGGGAAAGGGCTCAGCCTGGAGCAAAGGAGGCTCAGGGGGACCTTGTGGCTCTGCACAGCTCCTGCCAGGAGGGGACAGCCGGGGGGGTCGGGCTGTGCTCACAGGGAACAGGGACAGGAAGAGAGGGAACAGCCTTGAGCTGCACCACAGGAAGTTTAGATCAGATATTAGGGAATATTTCTTCCCCAAAAGGGTTGTCCAGCCCTGGCACAGCTGCCGGGGGCAGTGGTTGAGTCACCATCCCAGGGGATACTTAAGGACTTGGCAGGGTTAGATTTAGGGTTGGACTTGACCTGAAAGGCCTTTCCCAAGCTGAATGGTTCTGTGCCTCTGTGCCCTGGTCCCTGCAGACAGCTGCCAGCGGCAGGAGTCACTGGAATGACGTGGAGAAGGTCTGCACCTCTGTCAACCTCAGCAAGGCCTGCAGGAAGCACGAGGAGCTCGGTGGGTGCAGGGTCCTGGGGCGGTGCCGGGGAAGGGTGGGGGGCACGGAGTGGGTGAGGGGGTGGGAATTCGGGAGACTCGTGGGAGGTGTCTGCTGTCCCCTGGGCTGTGCTCCAGTCCTCGGCTGTCCTTAGCACCACATCAGGCACAAAGGATATGTGGGATCCCACTGTTCTAAAGCTTCCAGCTGGGAGTCATCCATTAGGAATGGGGCTGGGATGGCCCAAAGAGCAGAATCATCCCTGGGGAGTGATGCTTTCCAGAGCAGCACCTGTGTGCCAGAGAGGAACCACAGGTAAAATTTGTTAGATGAAGTGGGAGAGGGCCAGGTGCTCATCCTGCACCTACAGCAGCCCTTCCTGAGCTGCTGCTTCAGCCTGCCTCCCTTCCTGCAGCTCACACACCGCTTCCAGCCACCTGCCTTGGCCTCGGAAGCCTTTTTCCTAATCAGGTTTCCAATTAATCAGGCTTTGGAAAGCACTAGGGCTCTAGGTCCATGTGTGTGTGTGGTTTGGTTTTGTTTAAGAACTGCTGGTTTGGCCATCACACATATCCAATTCTGAGGAGGCTGAGGGGGTTTAGTTCCTTTTTCCTCATGTGCCTGGTGGCCAGCAGGTGTTTGTGAGCAGAACAATTCAGGAAATGGGTGTTGTACCAAATAGGAGACATCCCCTGCAGGCTCCCTGGAGCTCCACACCGTTCCTTCTGTCCCTGCCCCATCCATGGAGCCGTGCTGCCAATCCGGGGAGAAAAACACCTGGAATTGGTTTCCCACATCCTCAACTCGTTGAGCTAGGTGTTTCTGCTCTAGCTCAGGGTTTGCATCAGGGGTGTCCTCAGCTCTTCTCGGGGGAGAAACCTCTCCATGAATCTCCTTCCTTCCGAGATAAATCTGATGCCCGGGATTGGCTCCTCTGGTTTCCCCGTTCTGCAGTTTGCCACAGGATGTCACTGTAATTCCAGGCATGAGGAGGCATCTCCAGGTGGGCTCAGGAGAGGCCGTGCTGGAGACATTCCTCACAACCATGGGCAGTGGTTTTCCCGTGTTTGCAGCCTAAGGTGGTTCAGTGTTCTCTCCTGCTGTGTTTGGAAAGCAGCTGGGAATTACAGGGGACGTTTCTCTGTGTCCCCGGTGCTTTCCATGAATTGAGCATGAGGGAAGGGAAGCTGGAGGTGCACTGCCTCTCCCCAGCAGTGGGATCCTGCTGGAGCCCCTGGTTCTGGGATGCTTTGAAAGGTGCAGGGAGCACTTCGGTTCCCAGCAGAGCCCCAGGTCACGGCAGTTTTCTTTTGTTGCAGCCTCAAAGACGGAATGTCTCAACTTAACCATGACCGAGGTGGTCAAGAGGCAGAACTCCAAATCCAAGAAAAGTTTCAATCAGGTAACTCCAATCTCGGAGCTGTTGCATTGGGTGAGATGAGGGCAGCCTGGCCCAGCTGGGAGGGGAGCAGGGCTGGAGAGAGCAGCTCCTTGGGGGATCCCTGTGCTGCTGGCCCCAGTGCTGCCCCAGCTCCCTTTCCCAGCCCACGGAATGCTTCCAGGAAAGCCCAGCTGCTTCCCCGAGCCAGCAGCTCCCTCACTGGAGCCTTTCTTCTCAGCAGATCAGCGTGTCCCAGATCAAAGTGGACAAGGTGCAGATCATCGGGATCCAGTCCTCCTTTGCTGTGTGCCTGGACCAGGATGAGCAGAAGATCCTGCAGAGTGTCACCAGGTGGGAAATGCAGCCAGAGCTCCTGGGGTGGTGCATCCTGACGTGTCCTGGAGGTGTGGGTGGGAATGGGGTCCTGACCTCATGGGGGATCTGTGCCCTGACCCCCAGCTGGGTGCCAGCCCTGAGCTCTGAGCTTGGCTGGGATGGATGGTCCTGCTTACATCGCAGCAGGAGTTTATCTCCATGAAGGCCACAGTCTGAAGGTTGGTTCCCAGTCAGCTCTTCAACCCCAAAGGCTCCTCTTCCTGCAAGAGCAGTCATGAGCCAGAGGTTATGGGAGATAAAGGAGGTGTTGGAAGAGCTTTCACCTTCTAAACCTCCTTTGGGTCAGCAGAGCCTCCAATTTCCAAACCTTCTTTGGGCTGTCCCCTCCTTTGTCTCTCATTCCCATTGCAGAGGGAGCCCATGGTTTTCATGGGAGAGTCTGGGTTAAAGCTGGAATTGTTCACTGCACTGTTCCTCCATCAGTGGTGTCCCCAGGGCACCAAGCTGGCTCTCCAGGTGATGGAATTTCCATGGGTTTTAAAAATGTACAAACATTGTAATTCCATGCTCAGATTGAGCAGAACTCTGCAAAGTGATGCTGCCTCCAGCATGAAAATATTTGGGATCTTACATCTTAAATAAGCCCAAAGAGAAGTGTTTAGCTTGTTTGTTGTGAAACTTGGGGTTGGTGGAGTTCATGAAATGCTGAAGGAGCTCCTTCTCTCTTCCCACGACTTGGGGGATGCAGAAGTTCTCATTTTCCTGAATGAATTTCAGCAAATGCCCTGGGGGGGTGATGCTGCTCAAGGTCCCAATCTGAGCCAGCTGAAAGTCCTGAACTCTCAGTGCTCAGACTCCAGTGGGGCTAAAGACTGGGCTGATTCCCGCAGGATCCCAGCCCCGTTCCCGCAGGATCCCAGCCCCGTTCCCGCAGGATCCCAGCCCCATTCCTGCTGGATCCCAGCCCTGTTCCCGCTGGATCATATCCCCATTCCCACTTGATCACAGCCTCGTTCCCATTGGATCATATCCCCATTCCCGCTGGATCCCAGCCCCATTCCCGCTGGATCCCAGCCCCATTCCCACTGGATCATATCCCCACTCCCGCTGGATCCCAGCCCCATTCTTGCTGGATCATATCCCCATTCCTACTGGATCACAGCCCCATTCATGCTGAATCCCAGCCCTATTCCTGCTGGATCCCAGCCCCATTCCTGCTGGATCATANCTTGCTGGATCATATCCCCATTCCTACTGGATCACAGCCCCATTCATGCTGAATCCCAGCCCCATTCCTGCTGGATCCCCGCCCCATTCCTGCTGGATCCCCGCCCCATTCCTGCTGGATCCCCGCCCCATTCCTGCTGGATCCCCGCCCCATTCCTGCTGGATCCCCGCCCCATTCCTGCTGGATCCCCGCCCCATTCCTGCTGGATCCCCGCCCCATTCCTGCTGCCCCTGAGGTTCTCAGCCCACACCTCACTCAGGTTGTTTTCCTTGTGTTCCAGGTGTGAGATCTCCGTGTGCTACAAGCCCAGGGACAGTGACCCCCTGGCACTGAGAGGGTCCCCTGTGCCTCCCCAGGACCCCTCGGAGTTCCATTCCCTGCTGTGTTTGCCCATTGCCACCTTCAGTGGAGCACTGTCGTAGAGGAGCCGTGTCCTTCCAGATCAGACTCCATCCCGCTCCAGCCCGGGCTCAGGAGGAGGAAAAGGGCACCAGCCCTGCTTGTCCCAGACCTCCTGCAGCTGAGGAGTCACTGCAGTGTCTGTCTGGTGGCTGAGCTGCTCCTGCGCCGGGCTTAGCCCATCCTTGGGAAATGGGATCGCTGTGCTCTGCTGTCCCCTGGGGCTCCTCAGCAAGGGGAGGAAAGTGTTCCTGGGTATTCCCACAGGGATCAGCAGCTGCCAGCACCTGGGTGGGGAGGGCAGGGCAAGGACAGGGGTATTCCCTGCCAGCAGATGGGATCTGGGGGACGGGGTGAGCTCATGGGGGATATTTTGGAAAACAAATGTCCTCGGCTGAGTGGTGCCAGGTGTCTGTCAGTGCCCGGGAGGTGCAGATCACCCAACCCATGTCTGGTGGCATTCCATCTGTAGCAGGTTGAGGGTGCTCAGGACAAGTTTTTGGGATGGGGACACGCTTTCTCTAGGTTTTCCCTCGATTCTGGAGTTGAGTGTCCTGCAGGGAAACAGAGCAGAGCAGGGATCCTGCAGCTTGGGCTGGAGTTGAGTGCAATAGGCCATCCCAGGGCTAGGACTGCTGCTCATGGATCCATATGTTTCCTGTACATCCAAGAGAGGAATTCCTAATTCCTGTAGGATTCCAGCACTGAGTTGCACTCCCTGTCCACCCCCTGCTCTTGCGTTCTGCTCCCAGCACTGTGTGCCAGAGCCAGCCAGAGGCTGAACCCTCAATAGCTGCTGGAATTCCATCAGGATCTGTGCTGATCTCTCAGCAGGGAGGGAGGCACTGGGAAAAGCACCAGGATTGCCTTCCACTCACCTGGAGAGTCACATTTGCTGGAGAAGGACCCAGCACCAAAGGCACTGAGTGACACCTGCAAGTGACAGCAGGATTTGAGATCCTTCCCCCCACAAAGAGACATTCCAACTTCTTCCTTCCCTCTGCAAGGCTGTAGGTACAGAAAGGTGCAATATTTGAGGATATTTTGGGGTAGTCTGACCCCGTGATCAAAGAAATAAGACTGGAAAAGCCTCAGGCTGTTTCTGGGTGTTTTTTTGGGGATTGCATCAATGCTAAGAGGCACAAGAGCTCAGTGCCTGCTGCAGGCTCCAAGGAGCTTTGTCCTGAGGTTCTGTTCTCCCTGGATGTGTATGGAAGGGACCCTTGGCACTGCTGGGGGCTGCAGGGCTCAGCCACAGTGGGGTCAGTTCAGGGGATCCCTTGATCCTCCAGAAAACAGGACCTGGTGGGCTCTTGGCACCAGTTAGGACAAGGCTGGGCTCTGTCCCCAAGGGCTGGTGGCACAGCAGCAGTGTCACTTGAGGTTAAATGTGCCAGGGAAAGGACCAGAACCCTGGGGCCTCCAGTTGTCTCAGAGGAGAGGGGATCAGATTTGTCTGCTAGATTCTCCCACATCCCTCCTGGAGGTATTGAGGATTCCTCCTGTGCCGCTGGCTGCTCCCAGCTCTGCTGGACCTGCGTTCTGCTCCCTCTGTCCCCTTGTTGGGGACAGCTTGGCCTGGGCCCAGGGGTGAGATCCATGGTCCCCGAGTGCTCCCTGGTGTCCTCAGCAGCTCCAGGTGCAGCTCCTGCCAGTGGGGAAATCTGAGATGCGTCCGCCCTCCTGAGGGCTCTGCCTGTCCTTCTCCTGCCCAAATCCACCCTCCCAGGCTGGAACTGCCCTGGGGATCCAAGGAAAGCCCCTCTGGGGGTGCAGCGTCCCTTGGACATGAGCAGGAGCTCTGGCCCCAGCCGGGAGCAGGGGCAGGTTGCTGTCCCAGCAAGGATCCACCTTCCCTGGCCCCGCAGTGGCTCCTGGAGGATCCATCTTTTCCAAGTGCCTGGAGCAGTGTCCGTGCTGGGCAGGGACACCCCGACACTGCCAGGCCCTGCTGGGCTGTCCCCTCCCCACAGGATGCACCTCTCTCCATCTCTATTTTAAGCCCAGTAAGCTCAAGGGATCAGAAACAGATTTTTAGTGGCTCTTTCCATGCACTTGGACAAAGTTTTCTCAATGACTTTTCCTTTCCAAACAGGTTTGTGTTGCATTCTCTCCCGTGGGGCTGGAATTTGGCAGGTGGTTATTTTTGTTCAGGTCTTTAAAATAGCACCTTATCCTGTCAAACATTGCTCTTTGGGATCTTGATATCCATGGCTAAATATATCCCTGCCAGGACATAAATCCCTCTGGGTTCAGGTGGCCCTACAGAAATGCTGGAGAAAATGTCCATCCTATAGGGAAAACCAAGCACAAATTCTTGGGACTCATAATCCTGCAAAGGTTTTCACCTCTGATGCTTTCTGGAAATGAAAGAATTCCGGGGTTCTTTGTGGTCATTTTTGTACATTTGTGTAGCCTCAGCAAATCTGTGTAAAGTTTGTGCTGATCTGTAAAATACTGTGCAGAGAACTTTTAAAGTAATTGTAAAATATTAAAAGTTGATTTATTTCCAGTACCATTGCAGTGCTTGGGTGAAGGGATTCCTGGGCGGGTGGGAGGCACAGGAGGAGGCTCCAGATCTCCCCAGAGGAGCTGACCTGGGAGCAGGAAAAGCTCAGAAAGTCATTTTTGTCATCAGCTCTGTCCCAGAGGCCACAACATGGAGCCCTGTGGGGGTTCATGGAGCTGCTGCTGCTGGTCCAGGAGCGAAATCAGGTTTGGATGTTGGAAATGCCACATTGGTTCCATGCTGGATGAAGGAGAAAAGGAACGAGCAGAGCTGGTGTGTGCAAGGTGAGATCTGTGCCTTCCCGCCAGAGGCTCCAGGACCTTTGCTGTGCCCCTGGGGCCAGGGACAAGGGACAGCAGAGGCCTGGGATGAAGGGTCCCTGCTTGGGGTCAGCAACTGGGGGATTGCTGAGAGGAAAAATCCCTTCTGTGCCTTTGGGGATGCAGATTAGCAGCTGGAAGTGCTCTGAAATACGGAATCACACTTGGGAACATTTTGCTGTCCCCAGTGTCACCTTCTCCTCCCGTGGGTATCCAAGGAAAGATGGGAGGCTGGGAGATGTGAGGGCCAGCGTGCCATGATCAAATAATGAGGGAAAAGTCATCTCAGCTCCAAGGAGCCCAAACCCAGGCGAGAACTTCTGTTATCAGCACTTTGGTATGTATTAGCTCTCTTTTTTTTTCTACCCTGATTGAAGAATAACAAAACATGGTTTTTAACTAAAAAGAAAAGGTCTTTTGAAAAGGTAACCAAGGAAAATACCGTATTTTCCAAGCTGGAATGATAATCTGCTCCTGTCTGTTCTCAACAACAAACAAAAGCTCTAAACCACAAATTCCCCTCTCTCTGTTATTTGCTTTTCTACAGACAAGTGGAAAGAGGAACATGGTATTTAAAATCTGAAGCAGGTTTTTAAAATGTGCCTGATGAGAAGCTTGGGATCAGGGCTCAGGTCTGAGCCCTCCAGTCCTGCATGGATCAGGGGTTTGTTCTTACAAGCACAAAACTTTGAGCCAACAGCTGCTGAGAAAATGCGCCAGGCTGGACTAAGGCCAGACTTTACCCAAACCAGGTTTGCCTCTTGTAGCTGCGGTCAAACCAACCCAGCAGAGCTTTTTGGGGCTCTCACAGCATCAAGGCTGAGCTGATCCATGACCCATCTGTGTCTGTGAGGGTCAAGGGCAGTGGCTCAGGAGTGTTTGGCATTCCAGTCTGGGAACACCGAGTTGCTTCCTGGGTGAGATGTTTTACCCAAACAAATTTGGGGTTTGGTGGGTGTGGGTTTGTCAGGGCTCGGGGGCACTCTCAGGGGTGGTCACCCCCCTCAGCTGGAGCTCCTGGACTCAGCAGAGCTGGACTGGGATGTACTGCAGTGCCAGAGAGATGGGACATGGCTGGGGGCAGCAGCAGGGACAAAGGAGACCCTGAGCCATGAGCGCCTTCCCTGTGGATTTTCCAACAGTTGGTCTCTGTGCTGACCCCACTGTGGTGCAGGTTGAGCCCCCTGAGGAGAAGATGCTCATGGGAGAGGTTCCAAGCAGAAAGCTCAAGCCCCCTGAGAGTTTTCCTGCCAGGGTTCCCAGGTGAACTCTAATCCTAAAGCTGGTGGTTCATTTTTTCTGCTGGATTTTGGTTAATTTTAGTGTGTGCTGGGGACCGGGAGCAATGAGCTCCAGCTGTGGTGGTGAAGGCAGCACTCTGTGATCCTGGAATGCTTTGGGGTGGAAGGGACCCCAAAGCTCATCCCATCCCATGGGCAGGGACACCTCCCACTGTCCCAGGCTGCTCCAAGCCCCAATGTCCAGCCTGGCCTTGGACACTGCCAGGGATCCAGGGGCAGCCACAGCTGCTCTGGGCACCTGTGCCAGGGCCTGCCCACCCTCACAGGGAGGAATTCCTTCCCAATATCCCATCCAGCCCTGCCCTCTGGCAGTGGGAAGCCATTCCCTGTGTCCTGTCCCTCCATCCCTTGTCCCAAGTCCCTCTCCATCTTTCTTGTAGGTCCTGTAGGTACTGGAGAGCCACAATTGGGTCACCCCAAATCTTCTCCAGGCAGAAACCATTCCCTGGAAATTTGTCAGGGAATAAAAGAAGGGATTGAGGGCAGGCGAGGCTTCATCTCTGCATGCTCCAAACCATCAGCTGAGCCCCTGTGCTGGCTCTGGGTGACAGGGCCGTGGGGTTCCTCGGAGCTGTGACAGGCTGGAAGTGGCATCAGCAATCTGGGGTGGGTGAGATGAGCGATAGCTGAGATTCCTCCCCATTTTAACTCTCAGCCATCACCAGAGGAAATGTGTGCTCATCTTGGGTCAGAAACCAATCTCTTCCTGCCCTCAGGAGCCATCTGCACTTCAGTGTGTGACTCAGGCCATGTGCCACCAGCCCTTCAAGGAATTGTGCCAGTCCCACAGGCCCCAACTGCCCAGCCTGGGGACAGGGTTAGGGAGCCCTAAAGAACCAGGGAATGCCATAATTCCTGATGCTTTCTCTGCTTGCCTACTGAGGGAAGAGGAGAAGAGGCTTCTATCCTGCTGGGAAATTGCCCTCCATCCCTCTCTCTGCAGGTGTGGCTCTCAGGGAATATTTAGCCGGAGACTGGAGGTGGAGATGGGCATCCACAGTGTGGATGCAGCCCCTAAAACATTCCTCATCCCTGGAAGTGTCCAAGGCCAGGCTGGACGGGGCTTGGAGCAACCTGGGACAGTGGGAGGTGGCCCTGCCCATGGCAGGGCATTAGGGATGGAAAGGGGAAGGAGACTCCAGGCCCCAGGAGCACAGCAGCAGCACAGGGCTCAGCCTGTGAGTGGGTTAGACACGGAAAAGATGGTCAAGTCCTTGCTGCAGAGGGAAAGTCATCCATGGACAATGTTAAAGGACATTAGAATAGGACGTTAGCAGGAAGAGGCCAGTTGGGAGCTGTGTAAGTGCCACCCCCAGGGCCAGGTGCCCTCATGCACGGTGGGCTCAGTCAGGAATGGTGAAGGTTGTAAATCACCAGATGTGATGAAATTCCTGCCAAGCTCCTTTGGGACCCAGCCAGGGGCTCCCTCTTGCAGTGACTTTTGGGGATAGGTGGAGAAATGGAGGTTGCAAAGCTGCGGGAGGCGGGGGATGGGATGTTGGAGGACACATTTGGGGTAGGCAGGGACAGGACAGGGCAGCAGAGCCCTGGGTGCACTGGGGGCTGCTTTGTGTGCCCAGGCCTGTCCCAGAACTCTCCAAATAAACAATCCTTGGGATTAGGAAACAACCTGCTCTTTTATCTGCCTTTGGAGGCTTAATGAGGATTTCAAAAGCCCTTCTCTGTTCATCCTGCACAGCAGCTGTAGAAACAGCTTCTGCACTCAGTTTATCAGAGCTGGGATTAAACTGAGCTCTTTCCTGTTGTGCATTATCACTGCAGAACTGATAAGATGCAGGAATTGATCTCCTTCCCAAACTGTCACCTTGGTGCCACAGGAGAGCTGTAAATTCTGGGAAGAAGATGCAGGGAGGTGCGAGCAGCAGGCAGAGCAAACCCACAGCCCTCAAAACAGGGGCAGCAGGGCTTCAAATTCGGGGCAAAAAGCCTCCATTCTGTCCCTATTTCCAGTGGCTGATCTCCCCTCGGCACTGGGATGTCCCTGACAGCCCATGTGAGCACAGGCGTGTCCAGCTCATCGGCAGGAGAATTCCAGGATCCACCACAGCACTGGGATTGCTTCCTACAGGTGCTCCAGAGCTTCCTGCTCACAGGTGGGAAACCTGTGATTAACCTGCAGGTAGAACATGCCCAGTCTCTATCAAATAAATTACATTTTCCACCCTCACAGGACATCCTGAGATGCTGCCCAGACTTGAGCACTCCATGGTTTATTATTATTATTATTATGTTGTATCTCCTTTTTCAAGGCCAAAAAAAAAAGGGTTGGAGATGACTCAGTTCGGAGAAATGAAAAAGGCAACTTAAATACCAAACTGGCTGTCAGCTTAGCTTTCCCTCTCCCCAGATCCCCTCATCTTCTATATTTGCTGGACCTGGAATAAAAATAGAACTGGGCTAAAGGGCAGGGTAGAAAATAGAGCTGCGGCATCAAAACAGTGTTTGGTTTGTGACCTGTTCCCTCACAAACCGTAAGGAAATCACCCGCGGATGGGTTTGGCCACCTGCCAGGAGGAGCTTTCCCCGCAGGGTGGGAGTGGGGCTCGGGCAGCCCCAATTGCTTTGGCAAACACCTCTGCTCCCCTCCGAGCCTCGGCTGCCGCAGGAGCTTCGCCATTAAAGCAGCCATGGAATGACGGAAAATTAAAGCATCCCTGAATAGCAACCGGGGCAGGAGAGAGCTGTCCTGAGCTCCCCTCGGCCGGGAACGGTGTGGGCAGTGGCCCAAATAGGAACTGAACTGCAGCGCAGGATGGGGAGGAGAAACAGCCCCGGCCCCGCCAGCCCCGCACGCTGTCACCCCGGCAGTGCCACTGTCACCCGGCCACTGCCACTGCCACCCCGGCACTGCCACTGTCACCCCGGCACTGCCACGGGACCCCGGCACTGCCACTGCCACCCCGGCACTGCCACGGGACCCCGGCACTGCCACCGCACCCCGGCACTGCCACTGCCACCCCGGCACTGCCACCGTCAGCTCGGCACTGCCACCATCACCCCGACGGCGCTGGGGGGGCTGGTGGCATCTGAGGGGCTGCGAGGGACTGTCTCCAGGAGAGAGCCAGCCCCGGTGTCAGTGTCACAGCGCTGTGACCTCAGCAAGGAGCTGCCCCTGGCGGCACGAGCTCCGGTGACAGCAGGAGCTCGGGAGGAAAGAGCTGAGGCTGCTCCCACGGCAGGACAGCCCCGACCCGGGCAGCGTCTCCAGGCTGGGAACCTCATCCCGAATTAGTGCTTCAGGTGAGCTTTTCCTGTTTCGCGGAATCCCAGGATGGCTTGGGCTGGGAGGGACCTGAAAGCTCATCCCATCCCCCCCCTGCCATGGCAGGGACCCCTCCCACTGTCCCAGGCTGCTCCAAGCCCCAATGTCCAGCCTGGCCTTGCACACTGCCAGGGATCCAGGGGCAGCCACAGCTGCTCTGGGCACCTGTGCCAGGGCCTGCCCACCCTCACAGGGAGGAATTCCTTCCCAATATCCCATCCAGCCCTGCCCTCTGGCAGTGGGAAGCCATTCCCTGTGTCCTGTCCCTCCATCCCTTGTCCCCAGTCCCTCTCCAGCTCTCCTGGAGCCCCTTCAGGCCCTGGAAGAGCTCTGAGGTCTCCCTGTAGCCTTCTCTTCCCCAGGCTGAACAATCCCAGATCTCTCAGCCTGGCTCTGGAGCAGAGGGGCTCCAGCCCTCAGGGATTATTTCAGGAGGCAGAACTTTTCCACGAGGAAGTTCCTGACTGCTTCAAAACCTCTCTGCACCCCACCCATGCACAGAAATGACCAGGCAGGGCTCCTAAAATACCTGTAAATGTCAGAGCACAGCAATTGCAGGGACAAGGCCCTGTTTTGTCCCTGGCCTGCCACACAAGAGCTTCTTTCTCTGCTTCCTTTTGGTTCTTCCCTTTTTTTTTTTCTTTTCTCTTTTCCCCCAGTTTTCTGACTGAAGGCTTTGTTTGAGCAGGGTTATACCTGGCTCTTCCTCTCTCCCTGGCCAGAAGCTGATGTTATCTGGGGGGATTTGGCAGTTCCTTGTGCTGTTCTGAGGTTTCTCCCAGCCATGTTTCAGTGTTTAATGACATCGGAAAATATGGATAATTAACCCCTTCCTCCCCCTTCCATGGGCTGCCACAAGGAAATGTGGCCCCGCAGCAGGAGGGGGTTAAGGATGCCATGATAGAGAAGGAAAAGGCAGGAGGGGAAGGGGTAGAGTGATGCTAAATGGTCCCAGCAGGACCCTTTAACAAATGAATTTTGGGGTTGGGATCCCAAACTTGTGTGGGTGCTAGATGTGTGTCATGGACACTGTCCAAGAGAGCTCTCCGGCCTCCCCCTTCTCTGTACAGTGGGACAGAGTCCCATTTTAGGGAAAATAAGGGGAAAATGAAAGCTTGGGGCCTGCAGTGGCCAGCTGAGAGGGGAGGAGTGCAAATATCCCAGAGCAAGGGGGACATCCCAGCCCTGAAAGATGCAAGCACACCCAACAAGGAGAGGCTGTGGAGCCCCTGCCACTCCTTCCCCTCCTATGCAAAGTGTGGGGCTCCCACCCCCCATCCTGCCAGAGCCCTCTGCCCTCTGGAATTTGCACGGAAAACAGGAGAGTGTGGCAGGTCCTGCCCCTGCCACAGCTCCTGCACTCTGAGGAGGGACAGACAGAGGTGGCACCAGGACAGAGGAACAGGCATGGGGCAATGCACTGCCGAGCAGCGATGCCCCAAACCTTCTCCTGGGCATGTTGAAGATACAATTGTGGCCCTGGCAGGGGCAAAGTGCATCCCGTGCGGGGCTGGCCAGGGCCGGGACGCGTGTCCGTGTCCCTCGTGAATGGGAGCGCCCGTGAATGAGACCCCGCAGGGCGAACGAGGATGTTTTCATTGCTGCTGCTGTTTCCCGGAGCCTTCCTGCCCGCGGGGCGGCTCTGGGCGGCGCTGGGGAAGGGAAGGGGATGCAGGACTTGGCACCAGCGCAGCGAGTGGGAATTGACGGCTCGGGACGCTGACGGCCATTGAGCTGCCTGCTCCTGCCGCTCTCTCCCGCGCAGGAAGGAAGGAGGTTATTTTTAAACCTGGGGCCCAGGTATGGAGCGGTACCTAGGCTTTTCCTCGTGTAAAAGAAGATGGGAAGTGATGCAGCATCAGCTGCAGTTCCCACGCTCCCTCCGAAAGGACTTTCTTCCCCCAACCCACTTCCTCCAGCCAAGCTCGGCAGCTCAGACCCTGCTCCAGTAGCGGCTGGGGTGAGGGGCTGATCCAGAAAGTCCCTGGCCACAGGTGGGGACAGCTCTGGCCGTGGCAGTCGCTGGCTGGAGAGGTTGGCCCCTGGGGCTGGGCTGCTCCGGGCTCTGTGCCCAGCACAGCCTGGGGCACACGGGGCTCCAGCAGCTGCCCGGGCTGGCAGGGCTGGGGGCTCATCCCCGCCCTGCCCCACATCCCACGGGGAGCAGCGTTTATTCCATATTTGGGCTGTGGCTGCTCTGCCCAGGCGCCCCTCCCCTGTGCCAGCCCGGCGCTGTGCAAACAGATCTCGGTGTTAGCTCAGTGCCAGGGCACCGCCCGGCCTGGGCAGCCCTCAGCAGCCTCACCTGGGGCCGCTGGGTCTCATCCCTGCTCTCCCGACACTCACAAGTGGTGACAATGACACCCTGCTGAGCACGGCCAGACCTGCTCCGGCCACCACCTCTGCGAGTGCAGAGTCCAGCTGCTGCAGGAACACAGCGCAGAGGGGCCGAACATCCCTGCCCAGGCTGCATCCCGAGCGGGCAGCGGGCGGGAGCTGCCGGGCAGCCGCAGGGGCTGGCTCTGAGCAAAAGCAGATGTGGAGATGCTCTGGGCGGGAGGCGCTGGCAGAGGCACAAACACCGTGCCTGGAACGGGCGGCTGGAAAAGTGTCCTTGGATGGACTCCTGGTCTCCCGGAGCAGCGCTGTGTGTTGGGAGGTGCGGGGTGTGCAGATCCAGGCTGTCTCTGCCTCGCTGGGCGGCGGCAGTGCAGGAATTGTCCCTGTGTGGGATGGTTGGCACAGCAGAGGCTGTGCCGGTGCCAGGGCCCGTGCCAGGGGCGGTGCCAGGGCTCACAGGCTCGTCCCAGAGCAGCCCGACCTGCGGGGCTGGTTTGTGGGGACTGCATCCAGGGCAGGGCTGAGCCTCCTTCCCCTGCTCCCGCCCGTCCGAGTGCACCCGGCGACAGAGACCCACACGGGGACAGCTCTGTCACTGGGGGACTTCTCTGTGAAAGAGGAAGTTGTCTCGAAATAACTCGGCGCTTCCCTTTCTGCTCTGCTCGCTTTGAAGCGGCTGCAGAGCCCCGGGAGCCGCCGGGGCTGCGCCGGCAGCCGCCACCTCCTCTCCGGGCAGGGCGGACCCCGCGATGTCCCCGGCGGGACCCTCCTGTGTCCCCCGCGCTGGCCGGGACCTCGGGGGGCGGCTGTGACTCTCTGGGCCCCCCGTGCCTGCCCTGAGCAAGGTAAGAGGCGCGGAGGGCGCGGCGCTCCTGCCCCGTGCGTGGGGAGCTCTGTGGGAATTCTCAGCGTCTCCCGTCTCCCTGCTCCCCTGAGCGGCCCCGCTGCTCCCAGGGCTCTCTGTCACTCGGGAGGGCTTTGTCTGAGGGACCGGCAGCGTGTGCACCAGTGCTGAATCCCGGGGGATGACAGAACCTGGAAAGCCATGGATGGGGGCAGAGGGATTCCTTTTCCCGGGAAGGATTAGGGGAGGGAGCAGAGATGGTGCTGGAGATAAGGAATGTGCTGCTAAAGGGATATTTGTGCCAGCTCCGCCTGCCAGCGAGCGGGATTCTGCTGGGCGATGGGTTTGTCCTGCAGCCTGTCCCGGGCAGGAGCGTGGGGACTTTGCTGCCCGGAGAGGACACGGTGGGTTTGGGGTCGCTGCTGCTCTGGCCCCGTCCCAGGCCCTCGGCCACCCCGGCACACCCCACGGGCAGCCTGGCCGGGGGAGAGAGTTCCGACCCTGACCGGGAGCTGCTGCAGCACCAGCTCCTGCTGGTTCACTGTTCTGGGCGGGACAGCTGCCAGGGGACACTGTCACCTGCCCAGGGCCACCCCCGGCCACCCCCGGGCTCCCTGTCCGTGTCCCGCAGCGCAGCAGTGCCGGGGGGCTGTGCTGGGGATTTGGGCACGCCGGGGGTGGTGCCCATTGTGGCACTGGCTGTTGGCGCAGTCGTGTGGCTGCCCATCTCCCTTCCGCTGGCCCCGCGCCTCGGCTGTCCCCTGGGGCCCCGAGCAGCGGTGACAGGGCAATAAACAGCGATGGCAGCGGCGATAACGAGCGGAGAGCAGGGCCCCGGCCAGAAAGGAAGCAAAAAGCTGAATGCTCGGGGCCCGAGCTGCGAACAAATGCACACGAGCCGACTGTGCCGCAGGCACGGCTTAGTCCTCCTACCCTGAGTGCTTTCCTCGGCATCCCCTGGATGCATCAAAGCCGTCTCACCGTGACCCTCCACCTCCTCGGGATGCTCTTCCCTCCCGCGGGAACTCTCCAAGAATCTCTGCAGCTCAGCAGCTGCTTTTCCTTTCTGTCTTTCACTTCAAGCTTTGCTTCGGTGATCCTGCAGGTCTTTTCTAACCGAAATGATTCTGGGATTCTGGGATTCTTCCTCTTGACTAAGCATGAACACAGAAACAAATTCCTCTGGGCTTCCAGGACTGATTTATCATCTCTGAGTACCACACAGCCTTTTATGTGTTCACGTTTGTGGTACTTGGGCTGTGGGTGAGTACATAGCTCCCAAGGCTTTCCCAAAGAGTTTCCAAGCTCCTTTGTGGACAGCCCAAATCCAGGAATTCAGCCTTTATGGCTACAGGTGCATCCCCCACCTGCAATGGCAGAAAACGTGGGTAGGTCTGGTGCAACCACAGAGCAGTCTCTGCTCTGGCACAGGAACTGTTCAGGCTGCACAGCTTTGTCTCAAATGAGGATAAAGGACCTGAGGAAATACTCTGAGTCCTCAAAGCCTCCAGGTGTCCTGGCAAGACCTGGACCTTCGTAGGGCTCTCCCCACCAGCCCTGGGGTGGGGCTCAGTGCTGGCACAGGGCCAAACATCAGGTGTTGGGGAGCTGCTGTGTCATTCAGCTGTGATGTTCTTTCTACCTCAAAATAATTCGGTGTCTATTTTGGGGTTTAGTCCTGTTTCCTAAAGAAACAGAGCTATGAGGTGTCATTACCTGTTTCCTGTCCATCATTCTGGGACAGCCAAATTCCTGTCCCTCTGGTTCCAAATCAGACAGGGGAGAAGTCTTGGCCCTGGTGAGGTGGCACAGGCAGCCAGCAGTGGTTTTACTGGAGTTTCCTGCCCTTGAGGGACCGTGTGTTCAGGTTGTTCTATGGCACAAACACTCTTTTCTAATTTTGCCTCAAAATAAGCGAATCTCTGCTCATGGAAGGGCCACAAGTGGCTGCTGTTCCCCACTGCCAGGCATCAGCCTGTGCATCCCCCCTCGAGCAGCTTCCCTGTTCTCTGTTTTGTTCAGAGGGTTCCCCCTGGGATCCTCTGAGCTCAGGGCAGTCCTGCTGGGACGTGGTGTCACTCCCCAGGTGACAGGGGATGTGTACAACCTGTGCATGGCCCTTGGTAGGGCTCGCCCTGTGCCCCAGCTCAGGTGGATCCAGGTTCCCACCTTCCCCCTCTGACAGGTGGGGTGGGCACAGCTGCTGTGCCAGGGACATCAGGACCTTTGATCTGTTGGATATGGTGCCATGTGGGCAGGACTCCTCCCCAGCACTCAAACTCTGATTTTCCATTGGATTCCTCTACTCCAAGTGCTTGGGACAGCGCTGACCCCAGAGGAGCGATGGTTTGGCCATGTCCAGCCTTCCCAAAGCTGGCACAGCTCTCACCCTGCCCTGGGGGCTCTCAGGGGCTGCTTTCCTTGTTGCTTTCTGAGCTCTGTCCTTCTGAGCTCCTTGTTCCTCTCCTGCTGAGCTCTGCTGCCGCTCCTGGCTGCTCCGAAGGCAGGGCTGTGCTGCCTGAGTCACATCTCTATTCTGAGGTGTGACACGCCTCGAAGGCAGAGCCAGCCAGCGAACGTGACTGGGGCAGGGGAGCTGCTGTCTCAGAGACCTGTGCTGGGAGAGCATTTGACTGAGAGGGAGTCCCTGCTGGGGTTCTTAGGCCAGACTGGAATTTTGGGGTGCTCACTGAAAGCAGAGGGGGCTGCTGGTGCCTGTGCATGTAATTAATCTCCTTATTGACCTCTCTGTCCTGGTGCAACCCTAAACCCTTGTCCCTTCCTTGCTAAGATGCCTCCCTGTGCCCTCCCTGCCAGCCGCTGTCCCATCACTCTGTCCCCTCTGTTCCCAGCCTGGTCACCTGCTACCCACACCTGAGGCCATCCTCAGGGTGCTGTGGTCACTCTGGTCACCCTCCTCCTGTCACGCTCAGGGTGCTGCGGTCACTCTGGTCACCCTCCTCCTGTCATGCCCAGGCCACTCCTCTGTGCCCTCCCCAAGTCCCAGTGGCCTCAGCTCCACTGTGGCCATGTGAGTGCACCAAACCCCCAAGGGACAGCCCCTGGCACCAGCCCAGCCGTGCCCATGGACTCCGAGCACAGCTCCTTCCCCCCTGGGAGGTGCTGGCTCCTCAGGACACCCCAAACCTGCTCTTTGAACCCTAGACTTCCTTGTGAGGGTGAACTGAGCTGCTCGAAGGGATGGAACAGCTCTACTGAGGGGAGAGGCTGAGAATTGGGATTGTTCAGCCTGGGAAAGAGAAGCTTTGGGGTGACCCAATTGTGGCCTTCCAGTGGCTGAAGGAGCCTGGAGGAAAGATGGAGAGAGACTATTGACAAGGGACGGAGTGACAGGACAAGGGGAGTGGTTTAAAACTGACAGAGATCAGGGTTAGATAGGATATTAAGAAATTTTCTTTACTGTGAGGGTGGGCAGGCCCTGGCACAGGTGCCCAGAGAAGCTGTGGCTGCCCCTGGATCCCTGGCAGTGTCCAAGGCCAGGCTGGACATTGGGGCTTGGAGCAGCCTGGGACAGTGGGAGGTGTCCCTGCCCATGGCAGGGGTGGGATGGGATGATCTTTAAGGTCCCTCTAACCCAACCCATTCCATGATTCTGTGATTCCATAAGGATTTGCTGCTAACACGGTGCTGTTCTCTCCCAGCTGGGGGCACAGAGATGTGTGACAGTGCAGGGCTGTCCCAGTGACTGTGCTGGTGCCAGTCCTGGCTAAAGGAGGGAATGCCCAGGAATGGGTCTGCAGGGAGGCAGGGAACAGCTGTGCCACCCCACAGCCCCGTCCATGCCAGGAAAGCGCTGGTTCCCTTCCTGCCTCTCCCAGCCCGGCCACATTTGGGAGTCTGAGCAATCCCTGCTTTTATTTCCCCTCAGTTGCACAGCGCTTGCCTGGGCTGTTTTTGAGCACAATCCTGGCAGTGGTTTTCAAATCACACATATTTTTTCCCTCTGATTGTTTTTCCAAAGTCGGTTCTGGGGATGCAAAGAGATGCTAAATCTAAAAAGCTGCTGTTTCCGGAAAACTCATTCCTTTCCTTCGGAAGAATGAAATGTGACGTTGGCAAGGAAGTCTCCAAACAGTCGGTGGTGTCCAGGAAGCTGTTGGACTTCCACAGTTTCAGCAAAGGAGGCTCATGCAGAGCTGCTGGGCTGGTGAACACACACAGCAGAGAGAGCTGGGGAGGTGTCTCATTACTGAAATGGCTCCAAGAGCCATCCTTGCTCTCCCCATCCATGGGCAGGAGTCTCCTGGCAGGGCCATGCCTTCCCAGAGCAGCCAGCAGGCAAATGGAGCCTCAAAGTGATGCCAGAAAGCAGAGTCTGGGCTCGAGATGCTTTTCCTTGGCAGTAAGAGCCCGAGGGAGAGCATCTGCTTTCATCTCAGAGCTGTCTGAAGCCAGAACCCTGCCAGGTTTGGAGTTAAAACCGAAACTCAGAGCAGAAGGGGACTCCAGGCTGGCCCCAGCACACGTGGAGCTCCCAGCTCTCCTGCAGGTCTGTCCACCCCAATTGTGTGTCCAAAGCAGCCAGAAATGAGGCAGGGCATATTTCTGTGGGGTTTGAGTCTCATTCCCAAAGCTTTGCCTGCTTTTCATTTGAACTGAGAGCCCTTGCACTCATTTGAACCGAGAGCCATTGCACTGGGGCAGCTGATGGAAGGGAGATGGAGCAGACCCTGCCCTCAGTGTTTGTCCTTGGCCAGGGTCTTCAGGGGAGCCTGGAGCTGCTCTTGCCTGCACAGCCAGGAGGGCTGGAGAGCTGCTTTTGTTCTGCTTTCCTACCTGAGCAGCTGCGCTGGAGGTCGGGATCCAGGCCAGAAGCAGGGGATGCTGCACTGGCAGATGGACAGGGTTTAAGAGGGAGCAAACAGGATGCACCACCTGCCTCTGCTGGGGTCCGCTGCAGCTCCAGCCTGGCCTGGGGTGAGGGTGTGAGGGTGTAAGGGATTAAGGAGTGTAAAGCACAGAGGGATATGAGGGGTGTAAGGGAATAAGGGATGTAAGGTGTGTAAGGGATGTGAGGGATGGAAGGGGTGTCAGAGATGGCAGGGATGTCAGTGATGTGAGGGATTAAGGGCTGTAAGTGTTGTAAGGGATGTCAGGGATGTCAGGGATGCTGCAGGAGCAGTTTCTCGGTGTTTGGGAGCTGCCAGCTGCAGTTTGGAGCAGCCCAGAGGATGCAATGTCAGATCCTCAGCGTGGCTTGGAGGACACGGCTCCCACATCCCCCTCTGGCTCCCACCCCACC
>VZRL01006753.1:30015-56004 GCA_013397895.1 Origma solitaria
ACAGAAAGACAGAGAAGGACACATAGGGACACGGAAGGACACAGAGGGACATGGAGGGACACAGAAGGACATGGAGGGACACAGAGGGACACGGAAGGACACAGAGGGACATGGAGGGACACAGAGGGACACAGAAGGACACAGAGGGACATGGAGGGACACAGAGGGACATGGAGGGACACGGAGGGACACAGAGAGACACAGAGGGACATGGAGGGACACAGAGGGACATGGAGGGACACGGAGGGACACAGAGAGACACAGAGGGACATGGGACCAGGCTGTTGTTCCTGCCTGGGTGGGTTTGGGGGATGCTGACGGTTGGCTCCCTGTTCCCAGCCATAAATAAATGTGGGTGTCCAAGGGAAATGACAGAATTCACAGCTGTGGGCTGGGGTTTTTTTGTCCCTAAAGGCAAAAATAGAAGGCAAAACCCCAGGCTGGGAAAGCCTCAATCCAGAGCTGCTGGAAGTGGTGTTGCAGCTCAGTCCATAATAAATCCACTGTCCTGTGGTGGCTGCTGTGCCAGGGATGGGGAGATGGGAGAGGGCACTGGGAAGCAGGAGGTGCCAGGGGACCTGTGGGTACCTGTTTGGGTATCTCTTTTTGGGTCCCTGGCTGCAGCCGAGCACCTGGGCAGGGATGTTTGGCACAGAAGGTTCTGATGTCTACTCACCCCAGAGCAGCTCCCAGCTCAATCCCAGACCTGCCACAGGCGAATTCCCGTCCTTCCTCCTCAGCTCTTGGGTGATTTTGCTCCTTTCTGAGGAGAGAACAATACTGAGGGCAAGGGGAGCTGCCTGGCTCCAGGCTGGCTCTCCTCTGTCTCCCAAGCTTTCCCCAGGGATTTTTTCTCTGGGATGCTAGATCAGGATGGCAGTGGATCAGCATCAAGCATGGGAAACTCATGGAAATTTGGGCTTTTTTTCTTTTTTTTCCCAGTTGGATTTTGCATTCCAGACTCAGTTTGGCTTAAATTGAACATTTCCTAAATCCTGGAGGCTGAGGATCCTGATGCTGCCCTTCTCGGTGGTGCTGCTGCTCATCCCTGGGGAGCTCCTTGCTGTAGGAGGCTTGGGGGGCCAAATATTCCCATGGGATCAGCTCTGAGCTGGAGGTTTCCACTCCAAACACAGCCTGTGCTCACCCTTAGAGGGTCCCACGGTGTCCTGGGGACTTTGTGCCCCCCCCAAGGCTCACTCTGACCCCGATCTCCACCACCACCTGAGCCAAGTGCACTCTCATGTTTTTTTTCAGGCACGATCCTGGATCCAAGGCCATGCCCGTGTGGAGTGAGGAGCTCTGTGCAGTCCCCCCACGTGCTGCAGGCCATGGAGAGCTCAGGTGGGTGATGTGGAGGGGATCCCCAGGAATGAACCCTCAGCCGCCTCCCACACCTCGATTTTCCTCTGAGCAAACACCTGGATGCTCTTCCCAAGGTGTCACCGGGTGCTGCTGGAAGATGGGAAATGAGGCACAAAGCAATGCAGGGGCAGCCAAAAGCTTTGCTGAGTGTGGGGTACTCAGATCTGACAAAAAACAATTGAGTTTTAAAGTAGTTGTTACTATTATTATTGTTATTATTATTATTATTATTAATTGTGTATTTGGTCCATTTCCCCCCGTATTTTATTTTCACGCTGTTTCAAAGGTGCTGTTGATCTCCCAAGGTCAGGATGTCAGTGCTGAAAGGTTTTCTTTCATTTCTAAGCCACTGCTGCTTGCTGCTGGGGATTTTTTGCTGTTTTTAGATCAAAGTGCCTTTTACCTGTGCTGAAACAAACTCTTTGCTCTTCTCCCTGTGAGGGACCCTCACAGCTGGGCTTGTTTGATTCAGGAGGAGAGGACAGGATTGATATCAGTGCTCAGGAAAGGCCTCCCCTGGTGATCACAAACACACAAAGGAAAAGAGCAGGAAATTTCAAATAGTCCTTTATTGCATAATCCCCATGTGCCAAAGCAATAAACAGCAGAGTGACAGCGAGGAGCTTCACTAAATCACTGAGAGCAAACCACGAGGTGAGAAAACAGAAGTTGCCGAGACATTTCTCCAAGTGACATTTCCAAAGTGAGAAGAATGCAGTTTTCAAAGGGTATTTTTGCGCTGTGGTTTGTCCCTGTGGCAGAGATGGGGCTCCCTGTGCACACACAAACCCCTCAGCACATGGGAATGTCAGTGACCCTGGCTGTTCCTGACACAGCTCCCACCCAAGCCCCAGCAGAGCTGCTCAGCAGGAAAAGCTGGAACTGAATGAATCCTCCCTACAAAAAAGGGGCCTAGAGCAGCTCTAAGGGGATGCTCTTCCCTGGGGTCCGTAAATAGGGGAGCTGGTTTGGCTGCTGGGGTGTGCTCAGGAATAGGCCATCCCCAATAATTGAAATTCTGCATTTCCCAGTTGTGTCTTATGCAAAGCCTGGGAGAGCTGGAGAGCTGTCCCTGTGCCCCAGCCCCCCTCTGTCCGGACCCTCTGCTGGCAGTGAGGGTCTCACCCCACCAGAGAGGCTGGAGACAGGAACCTGCCCCAGGAAAGGGCCCTGGGAAAGTTACCTCAAACTCGGAGATCCCTGCAAGCGTCCAAGGCCAGGTGGGACAGGGCTTGGAGCAGCCTGGGATAGCGGAAGGTGTAACAGATGACCTTTAAAGTCCCTAAAACTCAAACCATTCTGGGATTCCATGAACCTTCCCATGTCCTGGCTGCCCCAGCCTACAATTCCTTAGGAAGGAAGAACATCACAGCATGATCCCCAGCTTTATGTAATGCTGGTTTTTTTTCATTCCAAAGGAGAAAGAATCATTTTGCTGATATGGAAAAAACATCCAGTGTAAGAAGGGACACAAAGGCTGGCCCTGGTGGGCACAGGGGCCTTGGAATCTTTCTGGGTGTGTTTGCAGGCTGGTTTTTGTTTTGCTGCCACCCGAGCAAGTCTGTGCTCGAGCTCCTGCCCCAAATTCGGGCTCCGACCCCAAACTCAGTCTCTGAGACCAAACTCGGGCTCCCACCCCAAACTCAAGTTCCCACCCCAAACTCGTGCTCCCACTCCAAACTCAAGCTCCCTCCCCCAACTCGTGCTCCCACCCTGAACCTGGGCTCCCACCCCCATCCAAGCTGCGCCCGAGCTGGGGCTGTCAGAGCTATTTTCGGTGAGAGCAGGAAGCAGCTCGGGTTTGATGAGCCCAAGGTGTGGGGTTGCCAGGCAGGAGCTCTGCCCTGGGGAGCAGGAGGTGCTCGGGGCCCTGCAGAGGCTCTCGGGGGCCCTGTGGGGACAGGAGGTGACATCGCAGCCTGGTGGCCGTGCCTGGGCTCCCCACGAGGTGAGCAGAGCCGGCTGCAGGGGAGCTCCCTGCCCTGGCTGCGAGGCTGGGGCTCGGCAGTGCCAGGAGCTGAGGGGCTCCTGCTCCTTCCCCGTGCCAAGCTCTGGGTTCATTTTGGTCGTTTCTGTAATTACTGTGTGATTTCTTTATTGAACTGGGAGAGGAAGGCTCTGCAGAGCTCAGGCATGAGCTGTGCTCTGCAAAGCTTCTCTGCTGCCACGTCCCTGCAGGGACACTCTGCTCTCCAGTTGGGCTCCAGGGCCACCAGTCCTTGCGGTGGCATCTCCGCCCGCTCCAGGGCCACCAGTCCCTGGGATGGCATCCCCGCCCGCTCCGGGGCCTTGGGGACAGCTTTGCTCTGCTTCCATCGAGGCTCACCCGGGCTCTGATGGCTGAGGGGCGGCTGCAGCCCCTGTGCCCACCCTCCCGGAGCTGTCCCTCCCTCCGGGGCTGCTGGCCCGGCTGATGTCCCCGTTGTCCCTTGCAGAGGTGGAGTCGGACATCCTGCGCCGGGTGCGGGCACTGCTGCGGGAGCTGGACGGGCACCATCCCTCGTGCCAGAGTGACCGAGGTGAGGGGGCCTGGCACTGCCCGGCCCCAAAAACCCCCTCTCAGTGCCAGGGTGGGGACACACAATGGCTTCACCGATTTACCCTTCCGAACCCACTCCCAGCGGCGCCAAATCCTTGCTGAGCTGCACCCGTGCCCCGGCAGCTTCTGTCACCCCTGCGGGGCTGTCACCCCTGCCCTGTCCCCCAGCCTCTGTCACCCCTGTGGGGCTGTGACCCCTGCCCTGCCCCCCAGCCTCTGTCACCCGTGTGGGGCTGTCACCCCTGCCCTGCCCGCTCTGTCACCCCTGCGGGGCTGTCACCCGTGTGGGGCTGTCACTGCTGCCCCAGCAGTTTCTGTCACCCCTGTGGGGCTGTCACCCCTGCCCTGCCCCAGCAGCTTCTGTCACCCCTGTGAGGTTGTCACCCCTGCCCTGCCCCCCAGCCTCTGTCACCCCTGTGGGGCTGTCACCCCTGCCCTGCCCCCCAGCTTCTGTCCCTCCCTGTGCACCCTTCACTCACCTGGGGGTCCTGCGCTAGGCTGGGACATAAATGCACAGTTCCCAGCTCTGCCCCCGAGCCCTCCCAGCCCTGTCCAGCTTAGCAAACTCTGAGCTGGAGTCCCCCTGTCCCTCTCGGGGGTGTTCCTTTGCCCTGCCCAGCTCCTCCCTGGAGTCAGTGGATTTCGTTGTGTGAAGGATTTGGAGGATGAAACTGTTACAGCCTGGGGAAACCTAATGAATTTAGAAAAATTGATTTTTCTTGGAGCACACAGAATATTTTACAGTTAATTAAATTTGATTTTGCCTGGCATGAGCCTTGACATGCTGAGAGGTTTTGTGGTGCCTGCTCTGAGGGTGAGCTGTTGGCAGCCAGGGGCTTGTGCTGGGACCAGCAGGACCCCAACCTGCTTGGGGTGGGTGGGGAAAGCAGCTGGGCACAAACAGAGCAACAGAGAGAGCAGGAAACAAATTTCACATCCACTGCCCTGCCTTGCTTTTCTCCAGCCCCTCAGTTTTAGGATCTCTAGGACCCATTCCCAAGGGTTTCCCTGAATGAGAGATCCAACACATCACGGCTGCACCCAGAGATCCAATAGAATTAGAGAATTAGAGGCCCAACACATCACTGCTGCACCCAGAACCAGGGCAGGGGTGAGGCCTGGCCCTTGCAGAAGCTCAGAGATGGGAGCAGAGGGCAGAGGAGGCTGGTTCAGCTCTCAGGGATGTCAGAGCAGTGGCACAGGGGGATTTTTGCTGTGCCAGTGCTCAGGTCCCTGATTCCCCTGCAGAACGTCACCCAATCCCTTCCTGCTGTCACTCCTCAGGAATGCTGCGATGGACCCTGCACAAGAAAATCGATCAGGACCCCAGCACCAGCTGTGTCCTGGTCAGGATCCTGGTGAAGGAGCTGGAGAGGGTGAGTGCCACCCCAGAGCCATGTCTCGAGTGCAGGGCTGCCCTGTGTGCTGGGGGCACAGGGCTGGGGCTCAACCCCGCCTCAAACAGGGGGGTTTAGGGGCTTTGGGGCCTGGCTGGGGCTCAGCACAGAGTGAAAAACCCTAGGGGACACCAGGGTTTGTCCCAGCTGATGCTGTGGGGGCAGACTCTGTCCCTAAAGTGACACTGAGCCACGGGCAGAGCCAGGACCCGCCCAGCTCCTCACTGCCACAGCAGCCCAAGGCAGGCAGCCCTCACAGTGCAGGGAAAAGCCCTCCTGACTGCCCCAAACCTCCCCCAGCCCACCCCACCCCACCCCAGCCGCTGTGCCCGCAGGTGCAGTGGAAATTCCTCCCTCACATCTCTCATTTCCACCCCACCCAAGCCCAGACCTGCCCTGGGAGCATCGATGGAAACCTGTGATGGGTTTTTGGTTTTATCAATTTCTCACATCATCGTCTGGTGTGGTATAAACCTGCAGCAGCCTCTGCATCCTGGTGTGACCTGGTTTGGGCTCTGGGGAGGTGTCATGGGGAGAAGCAGTGCCTTTGCTTTCTTCTGAGCCTGCCTCAGTTTACCCAGAGCCCTCATTCCCCTCCTCCTCCTCCTCAGGCCACTGATGAGCCTCCACTCCTTGTCCTCTGTCCCGAAACCTCCCTGGACCATTTTCTCTACATCTTTGCTATTTCTCCTTTGACCTGGAGGCTGGAGCAGCCCTGCAGAGGCTGGCACCTCACTCAGCCCTCCCGTGTCCCACCAGGGCTGTGCCAGCTCGGCCCAGGTCCCTGTGCACACCCAGCACTGAACATCAGCAGTGATCCCAATCCCAATTCCCAGCCCAGGTCCCTGTGCACACCCAGCACTGAACATCACCACTGATCCCAGTCCCATTTCCCAGCCCAGCTCCCTGTGCACGCACCCAGCACTGTGAACACCAGCAGTGATCCCAATCCCAATCCCAGTTCCCAGCCCAGCTCCCTGTGCACACCCAGCACTGTGAACATTGGGATCATCCAGCAGTGATCCCAATCCCAGTTTCCTTGCTGTGAAGCAGCTCTGGGGTTATTTGCAGTCTCTCTGTCTCGTTATGGCAGTTCAGCTTCCATCAGTGCCTTGGGAAGGGATTTTATCCAGCGGCTTTCACAAATCCAGACAGGAACCTCCACATCACCCTTGGCTGTGGATTCAGGGATTCTCCCCGAGGATTTGGGGGCTGCTTTCCTCTGCAGAGGCCAAGCCAGCCCTCCCCTCTAGCTGTTACCACTCTGTCACTCTTATCTCCCCTTGCCCAGGAGGGGTGTCAGCCCTCCTGCTCCGTAATTCCCTTCAACTCCCTGAAGCTCTTCCAGGAAATCCCTGTCCCTTGGGGGTTTTGTGGGGCTTGTTTCACTCCTCAGCAGCTCTGAGCCATCACTACCAAGCAGGGATGATAATTTAGCAATTTCATGCCTGAGTTCCTCCAGGGCCAACATCAGCTCAGCAATTCCCTGCTATTCATTTTATTGATGTTTTCTTAAGCTTTGCTGCCATCAGCTCCATTTAACTCAGATCCATCAGCACAGCAGCAGGAAAGGAGCCAGAATTATCTTTGGGGTGGGATTCTCTTTCCCAGGTTTGTCCAGAGGCATTCCTGTTGCTGGGGCTGCTGTTAGAGGCACACCAGGCCTCAGGGAGGGGCTGGAGCATCCCTGGCATTCCCGTGGGCCTGGATGGGGACACATCTCCCCCCCTGTTCCCCCTGCTGCCGCCCCCACCAAACCCTAGGCTTTTCCCCGAGGTTTTGTATTCCCCGAGGAGATTTTGCAACTGAAAGGAGCTCCTTAATGAGCTCAGTTAGAAACCTTTGCTCACCCTCGGGGACATCCTGCCTGCCCTAACAGCCTGGGGAGGGATCCCAAACCTCACCCTGACCTAGGAATCACCCCCCACCCCCGGCCAGGAAGAATTCCCGAGCTCCCCTCACGTGTCTGAGGTGCTGAGAGACAGAACCCAGCACCCCCCGGGGGCTCTGGGGCTGCTCCTGCCGGGACCTGACCGTGCCCCCCTGCCTTCTGCTCCCGCAGGCAGAGCGAGGAGACTGCCGGCACCACATCATCCCCCTGCTGCACACGCTGATGTACACCTTGATCCAGGTGAGCTGCGCCTCCAGGGGGACCTGCCCCTGGGTAAGGGAGTCTGCGCCTCGATAAGGGAGTCTGCGCCTCGATAAGGGAGTCTGCGCCTCGATAAGGGAATCCACACCTTGATAAGGGAATCCACACCTTGATAAGGGAATCCACACCTTGATAAGGGGACCTTCCCTAGGCCTCACTGGGGCAACTTCCAGGGACATCAGGAGCCACAGAGGGGCCACCTGCAGCCACTCAGAACCTGGAATAGCTCATTACCTGCCCAGAAAAGCCCTGGCACCATCCCAGGTGGGCTCAATCATGCATTTCCCAGTGTGTTGTTTGGTGACTGTGACAATGTCACCTATGACATGCAGAGTGCCAGGTCCTTCCGCTTGACCCCTTCTCTGGAGGCCTTTCGGTGCCTGGTGGTGCAGGAGCCACAACCTGGCAAAAAAAATCTGTTCACAACCTCCACTGGGTATTGCTGGAGGTTCCCAAACCATTGCAGGGCCTGATTTTGCTCTGTATTTTGCATTGAAATCCGCAGTGAATTTGGCGCAGTGGATTTGGCACAGTGGATTTGGCACAGTGGATTTGGCACAGTGGATTTGGCGCAGTGGATCTGGGCTGTGCTGGAGCAGCTCCAGGGCTCACTGCCTGGCCTCTCCCTGTCCCTCCCCAGGCTCCCTGCATCCCTGACGAGCTCTGTGCCAGGGTTTATGACTTCTGCAAGAGGCTGCTGACGCTGCCCAAGCCCTTCTGCACCATCGGGCTGGATTATGCCAGCAGGCTGAAGGTGGAGAGGACAGCCCCAGGTAAGGGAGTGTCCCTGCCCTGGCCCTGCCTTGGCACAGGGAAGGGTTGGGCACTCAGGGGGTGTTGTGGAAAAGATCCGCCCTAAATCAGCTCAAAACAGCTCAAACCCCAGTCAAACTCAGCTCGTTTTGGGGGCTTTGGGGGACTTCCACATCTGAATTGCCTTTGCCTGATGTATGGAACCATGGCAGGGATTTCTGTGGGACTGGACAAACATTTGGGGTCTTGGGGATGTGTTTGGGTGGGCGGGCTCCCCTCTCCTTATCTCAGGCTGTTGAGCCTCAGGTAGCAGCAGAGAAACTTAGGGCTGTCCTGCTCTCAGTGTGGGCACAGCAGAGCCAAGTGCAGCCCAGCTAAAGCCAGATATAGAAATATATCTGTGTACATATATATATATACATATATATATACACCTCTGTCTATATGGGAAACAAGGAAACAAGGTGTTCTGCTCCCAGCCTGGACATCCCAGTACATTTAGAGGAGGTCTCCTTCTCGCAAAGGGAATTTGCCATCTGTGACTGAGGCTCAGAGCAGCCTGGGCTCTCCCCCAGGCTGTGGCCACTGAGACGTCAGTGGTGGCTGCAGGGACCAGTCCCATGTAGGAAAAAAGCCCGAGGATGCTTGGGTTCCTTTTCTCTGTGTTCTTTTCGCCTGTTCTCATTAAAGGTCTTCTTGTTAAAGTTTTCTTGAACAGGAGCCTTTCAAAGCAATCCTTTAAAGCAGAGCAAGGCGCAGACACCCTGTGAGGCAGAGGTGAAACAGGAGAGACCTGGGGGGGAATTTTTGTGCCATTTTTGGGGGTATCCCACTCCCATCACCCCAACCCCTCTTCCCCAGCTTTGTCTGGAGCTCCACGGGGCACCTTTATCTCCCCCGATTTCTGGCCGAGGAATGGTTCAGTGTGGAGACAGGGGATCTCCAGTGGGGCTTCCTGGGAGCACCACGAGGTTCCCAGGGTGATTTGCCCTGAGCCAGGGCAGGGGGATGGATCCTCACCCCTGAGCTGGGGGAGGCTGCTGTGCCTCTCTCCCGATCGTGAGACCCCCAGTGCTCCTCAGACCCCCCAAACATTGTGCCCATGTGGCCCTGGGGACAGGCCAGGAGAAGGGCTCTTCCTGCTGCTTCTGACTCCACTCCCAAGCTCATAATGCCCTGAACAAAGGAAGGGAAACACAGGAATCATCCCTGAATAAAGGGGTTTCTTTTTCTGGAGCCTGGCCTATCTTTGTCCTTGGCTATCTTTAGCTCTGACCCAATTCTTGGCTGTTTTACCTCATCTCAGTGGGTGTTCCCTGACTTGGCAGAGCCCCTCAGCCTCTGCCCCTGGGAGTAGCCCTGGGCTGCTCCAAGGAGCTGTGCAATTCCTGCTGCTCTGACTCCGTGTGTTTATCCCTTCCCAGGAACGCTGTACCAAAGAATGGTCATTTCCGAGCAAAGCCTCAGGAGCGAACCCTACCCTTACCAGGAGAAGTGAGTGCTGCCTCTTTGGAGGGGTTAGAGATTTTATTTTGTGGTCCCTTAGGGAAATCTGTCTTTTTCCAACACCCTGAACTCATCTTGAATGGAACAGATGATCTGAACCCAAAACATGGTCTTGGGGGACACGACTGGGTGGCACTGAGTAGTACCTTGCTAAATGAGCTTTTCACTGGGAGGGGCACATTCCTTCTGTGTCCCAAATGATTTTGGGAGGCAGGGAGCCTCCCTTGGAGGGGACACAGGGTGGAGAAGGGAATTTCAACAGCATCACTCTTTCTGCATGAAATAAGGGAGACGTGAGCTGCTCCTGCCAGAAGACCAGTCAGTGACGGTGAGTCTGCAGCTCCTCTTTCTCCCTCTTTCCCCACCCTTCTGCCCCCAGGATTTTCATCTTTGCCGACCCCGAGCTGCTGCCCGAGGCCATCTGCCATGCACTGCTCAGTGACACCGAGGCGGCCCAGGTGGCCCAGAGCCCGCGGGGCTGCATGAGCTGCGTGGTCACCCACGCCCTGCAGGCAGCCCTGGGTGACACCTGTGACATCCACGGCCTCAGGGCCCGGCTCCAGGTAATGCAGCACCTCTGCAGCTCCTCCACTGCTTTCCCAATGGTCCTGCTCTGGTTGGACACCTTGGAGAAGCAAAAGGTGTTTTGGCAAGCGGAGAGACACCCGCCAGCTCCTCAGTGCTGCTCTCCAGCCCCAGCAGCCCCAGTGCTGGGCTGGGGTTGAACTCAAGCATCCTTCACATGGAAAGCAGTGGCTACAGCAGAGCCAGAGTTTGGAAATTTTAGTCTGAGTGTTGGGTTTGGCTCTGCCACTGAAGCACAGCTCCTCTGAGAGCCTCTGGGCACAGTGGAAACCTCTCAGGGGAAAAGTTTCAATCAGCTTTCTCCAAAACCTCCTGGAAGGAGCTGTGGGGCCACAGTAACACAAATGTCTGCTTCAGAAACTTCACAGGGGCTCTCAGTGATTTCCACTCCAAGGACACCTTCGTGTGCCTGCTGTCCCCATCTCCCGAGAGTCACCTGGAGTGACATCCAGGGACAAGGTGCCCATCAGCTGCACAGCTGCCAGTAAAGGAGCTTGAAACAGCCAGCACAGCCAGCATCTCTCCTGGGGATGAGAGGATGTTGGTGTCCCCCTAGGAAACAATTCTTGCAGGACTCATTTGCTTTTTCTGCCCCTCCCACTGCCCTGCCCATGGAGCAGGAGTTCACAGCCGCCTCTCCCAGCAGGCTGTGCCCGTGGAGCATTCCCTTTCCCCAGCTCTGGGTGTTCACAGCCTCTCCCAGCAGGCTGTGCCCGTGGAGCATTCCCTCTTCCCGGAGCTCCAGGTGCTCACAGCCTCTCCCAACAGGCGCTGCCCCCGGGGGATGTTGAGCACTGGTTCCAGCAGGTGGTGGCGGCCGTGGAGTGCGCGGGGAGCGAGGGGGGCTCGGACCGGGGCCAGCACACAGCCAGGCTGGAGAGGATCTACCACGCCCTCCTGGGCTCTGTGCCCGCAGGTGAGTTCCAGCCGGACATTCCCACTGGGACAGGGAGCCCTCGTGTCCCCGCTGTGTCCCTGCCACCTCCTTCAGCAGCAGGGATCAGGTCCCACAGCCTGGCTCCTTGCAGTGACCCCAGAGATGGCCAGGAGGGAGAACTGGCCCGGGAAGGCAGATTTGTGGCCCAGGGGAAGGGACAATGGAAATTTCTGCTGTTGATTCAGCTGCCCTGGGCTGTGTCTCTGTTGTTTGCAAAGGGTGTCAGAGATGTCAGCTGGGGGAGGCTGGGGGTGCTCTGTTGGTGTGGGGGCCATCCTGCCACGGCTTGGATGAGGGGGACACTGTGCACCCCTCCCTGGAACCTCCCTGTGTTGATGTGCAGGGTTAACCAGAGCAGCTGTGACTGCCCCAGCCCTGGCAGTGTCCAAGACCAGGCTGGACATTGGGGCTTGGAGCAGCCTGGGACAGTGGGAGGTGTCCCTGCCCATAGCAGGGGTGGCACTGGGTGAGCTTTACGGTCCCTTCCTACCCAAACCTTTCTGTGATGTGCTGCATGGTGGCACTGCCATCCCTGCCACACTGTTCCAGTGTGGTGACACTGGGGACACACAGACTGTAACAAAACCCCAATCCTTCACACTCAGCCCAGTCTGGGATAGGCAGAGGGAAATGGGGTCATGGTTGCTCTCCTGGCTACTCCCTGTGTCCCAATCCCCTCTCCAGAAGAGCTGGAGACTGTCCCAGCGCAAGATGTGAGGAGGAGCAGCTGGTGGGGCAGGGAGGGGAGTGGGAGCCTCACCTTTTGGGGGCAGTGAATGATAAATTGTCACCACTTGTCCCAGAGCTCTCATGGGTTAAAGGAGCTGGTGCTGATGGGATCAGAGGGTTCAGGTCACCATCTGCATTGGAGGCCCAGTGCTAGAGGAAGGTTTATTTATTTATTCTGCAATCCATCTCCTGGCTGCAAAGCAAGGTCCTTCACCCTGCCTCAGTTTCCCCTTTTTCATTTCTCCCTCCCACCAACGGTGCAGACACTTCCTCATGGCTCAGTTTGTGAGAGCAGAGGCCTCGTGGCCTCACATCTGGCCAGAAGCGCCAGGATGGGAGAGGCCAGGGGCTGCCTCGGCCAGGGGCCAGTTCTCAGCACTGGGGGTTTGTGCTCCTGTGTGGGGAAATGCTCCCGTGTGCTCAAAGCATCCTTGTTTTCCCAGGAAATGCTCCCCAGGAAGGGCTGCAGGGCACCCCTCTGCCCAAGCCCAACATCAGCTTCCACCTGTGGACAGAAGTTGAGCAGCTCTGTGAGTTCCCCGGGGGCTGGGTGGAATCTGAGGCTGGGGGTCCTGTCCCAAAGGGGTCATTCAGCCCTGCCCATTGTCCTAAGGACGAGCTCATGGCAGTTTGTGCTGACTGCCCCAGCCTTCCTTCCTGGGGCTGCTGGGGTCAGGTCAGGGGATTAGAGGTATGCAGGGATGAAGGAGATAGGGCTGCAGCCGGACGTGCCCGGAGTACCTGGGTTTGGTGTGGCTGCTCCGCCCCTGGGAGTGTCCAAGGCCAGGCTGGATGGAGCTCTGAGCAACCTGGGACGGTGCAAGGTGTCCTTGCCCATGGCAGGGGATGGGAACAAGATGAGCATCAAGGTCCCTTCCAACCCAAACCATTCTGGGATTCGGGGCTTCTGTGACTGAAGTGGTACTGAGCTCTCGGTGGGAAATGGGACTGAAAGACTGACTGCACTTGGACCCTGGTGGACATCTCTGCTTGCAGCTGGCCTGGGGAGAGGGAAGCTGGGGCAGGCCACGGCTGAGCCCGGCTGTGCCTGGCTGTCCCTGCTGGAGCCGCTCTGTGCCCGCAGGGAAGGAGCTGGTGCTGTTCCTCCGCCCGCTGTCGCAGAGCTGCGAGCCCGACTGCCTCAGCCAGGAGCTGGACCCCCTGGAGATGCCGGACATCCTCTCGGACTGCGAGTGCTGCGAGCAGAGCCGCTGCTCCGTGCTCTCCACCGACAGCGGCATCGAGCGGGACCTGCCCGCGGCGGCCGAGGAGCCCTGCGCGCCCTGCGCCGCGGACGCGGAGCACTCCCGGCTCCACAGGAAGGGCGGCATCAAAAAGAAGCCGTCCCCGCTGGACAGCGTGGCCTTCCTGCAGGCTGGCAGCGGTGGCCCCGCGGGGAAGGCCGCCGGGAAGCTGCCCAGGAGGTCGGGAATGCTCCCGGAGCCCGCGGCCCCGCTGCAGAGGCTGCACACTGCCCGTGTGCTGCTGCTGGGGGACGACCGCATCCTGGGGCGCCTGGCACAAGCCTACCTCTCTCTCAGGTACCTGCGGCCAGCCGGGCTCGGGGGACAGCGGGACAGGGTCGCTGCTTTGCTCTTCAGGCTCCGGGAGCGGGCAGGGCGGCTGGGGCAGGGTGGGACCCAAGGGGTTCGGCACCCAAACGCACTCGACTGTCACTGGCTGCTCTGCTGGTCCCAGTGTTGTACACAGCAAGCTCTCCCCTCTGCCCACGGGCTGGGTTAAATGAACCACAAACGGGGCGAGGTGTTTTCCTGTGCAACAGGGAAAAATTCCAAAGAGAATTCAAAAGAACCCTCTCCCCAGCTGGTTCCCCAGGGGTGGCAGGCAGTGCAGGCAGCCTGGGGAGCAGAGCTGGGTGCACAGGGACACCAGGCCGTGACAAAAGCCTGTCTGAGGTTCCCCATCACCTCCCCCTGCTCGATTTGGGAAGCCGGGGCACTGCTGCCATCCTGGGAAAGGAGGCAGCGAGGGGGGCACGTGCTCCTGTGGCACAGCAGCTGCAGTGTCCTGGCGCTGCCCAGCCTTGGCCACACTCTGCCCATTGCCCTTGGGACATTTTCTTTTCCCATTTCAGGAAACGGGAAACACGGCGAGTGTTCCTGACGCCGAGGCTGAACCTGCAGTTCTACCACATCCCCGTGGTGCCGGGGCAGCCAAACCCCTCGACTGCTGGGGTGAGTGGGTGACTGCAGCTGGTGATGGGGATTTTGGGGGACAAACAGGGGGATCCAGGAATTCCCACCTGTTCCTCCCCTGTGTGCAGAACAAGGAGGGTGGGAGCCAACACAAGGCCTTTGGGTTAATTTTGCAGCCTGGATTTGGGAACCCATTACCCCCAGGCTGCTCCATCCTCCCTGGTGGGTGACAGATCCGTCAGCTCTGCTGCCAGGCCCCAGCTGCAGGAGGATCCATGAGATTTAGTCGAGTTAAACCTGCTGCTTTTCCCACCTCCCAGATGCTGAGGGGCAGCAGTTGCTGCTCATTGAGAGCTTTTCCCCCTTGTACATGGCCCCAGTTTTAGGTCTGAAAGTCACTACTTGCTGTTTATATAGGGCACATCCCTTCCTGTCTGACAGCCTCGAGACAGAAATAAATATACAGTTGCACTTAGGGTATTTTAGGCTGGCCCAGAGCTGGCTGTGACCCCTGACAAACAGGCTGCTATCAAAATCAGTATTCCTTTTCTTCAATCCTCACTGAATTTTTGTGCTTGAGCCTCTGCTAAATGAGTTTGCTGATTTCTCTGGGCCAAGCAGGGAAAGGGAAGGGATAGGGGAATGTCACAGATCTCTCCACCTCCTTATGGCTCCTGATGTGGTGAACCCCACTGCTCCTCTTTGGCTGCAGGAAGCTTCCAAAAGTGTGAGCCAAATCCCACAGGAGCTGGATGGAGGGTTGGAAGTGGCTGGGAAAGGTTCTCCAGAACCTTCTCTCCACATTTTGCTTAACACAAGCCCAGGAAGAGCAAACAATCCCTAGGCTGGAGTGACGTGAGCTGTGTTTCTCCCGCAGGAGCACGCTGGCCCCGAGGAGCTGTGTGAGGTGGCTGGGTACCTGGGCAGGGCTGACCCCTGGTACGAGAGCAACATCAGCACCCTAGGCCACATGATTCCCAAGCTGGCCACCATGGTATGAGGACAACCTGCCCATTTCCCAAACAATCTGCAGCACCTGAGGAGGAGTCTCTGCCCTGCAGGGCTCCCCATGGCCCAGAGATTGATTCCTGCAAACCCTCCCCAGGGCCCTGCAGGGCTCCCCATGCCCCAGACAGAGATTTTCTCCTGCAAACCATCCCCAGGGCCCTGCCAGGAGGTGTCTGTGGCTGTCACTGCCCAGCCCACAAAAGCCATTTGCTGTGGTGGGTTTTTTTGACCAAGGGACAGGAAATGGCAGATTTCAAGAAAGAAACCATTTGCTGAAATCCCCCCAGCTCTCATTTCCCAGCAGTTTGAGCCACCACTGACAGCCTACAAAAAAAGGGACGATAGGTGGGCACCTCCCCCGTTCGCTGTGAGTGGCAAGGGCAGAGGACAGCTCATCACTCGCTCTGAGTCCAGGAAGGGGTGAGACTTTGTGGCAGGGTTTTGGAGAAATGCCGGGGGCTGACCCAGCCTGTGATTTCCCCCCAGCCATCGTCGCCGAGCAGGGCCCTGGTGACCGATCTGTTCCTCACCGATGTCATCGCCTACTATGCCCGCATGGGCATCCAGCCCGTCTGCTTCCAGGTGCACGCTGTCAAGGTGGGTGCCACCGCTGGCACAGCTGGCACAGCCCCTGGCCCTCAGTGGCCCTGCAGATCTGAGCTGGATCCCTATTCCCCCCCAGCCTGTCCCTCCCTGCCAGCTCCCAGACCCAGCATCTCTGTGGCTCAGCTCAGCTGGAGCCATTGATCCTGGGAAGGCCATTTCAGGATCTCAGCCCTGCAAAGGGAGACTTGAAATTCCCCCCAGGGACACAGATCTCCCACTCTGCTGGGTTCAGGGTGGCTTAGGAGCCCTGGTATCTCCTGCTGCCTTAGATGCTGGGAGCAAAAAGGGCTTTGTCAAAACCTCCCTGTACCTTGCAGGGGCTTTGCAGGGTTTCCTGCAGCACCATTTGATTTATTTCCTGCCAGCTCTCTCTGAAATGCTATCAGAGCAAGGCCCGGCGTTGGATAGAAGAGCAAAGAAAAGCTAAATTTGTGGACATGACATTAACCCTCCCCTCCCTGCTCCTCTGGCAGTTCTGGCAGCCCCTCCAAATCTTAGGCTGATGCACAGACCTCCTTTAATCTGCTCACAGCCACTGTGGCCCTATTGCAGCCCAGGAGGAGCCGCTGCATGAGCAAAGTGGCACAAGGCTTGGAAAGAAATTTGGTCATTCCTGGTGAAGCATCTCCAGGGTTCCCCTAATAAACCCTGACCTGTCAGTTCTTGGAGCACTTGGGCCTCGGTTTGTGGCTGGGGGTTTTGATTTTCCGGTGAAATTTTATTCCACTCATTTCTCCTCAAAGATAAAAGGCAGCAGTGAGAGCGTGGGTGGTTCAAGCAGGGGAGGAGGAACTGAGTGCAGATGTGGTTTCCAGATAGAGGCACCTGAGCTGATCTGTCATCCAGGGTGTGCTGCTGCCTCCGCTGCCAACACTGCCCCTGTTTTCCCTTTCGGGTTAGGACCTCACTGTTCCTCTCTGGCTGCAGGAAGCTACCCAGAGTGTGAGCCAAGTCCTACAGGAGCTGGATGCAGGGCCAGGAGGGGCTGGGAGAGGCTCTCCAGGACCCGCTCTTCACATTTTGCCCAATACAAACCCATGACAAGAAAATAATCCATAGGGCTAGAGTGACATGTTCATTTAGATCAGATGGAAATGACATCCCTTGAAGCTCAGCAACATCTCAGCCTGGCCTGGGAAGTGCCCCTGGGGATGTGGCATGGCTGGGAACTGCCTCATCTCTGAGGGCACAGGGACATCCAGTGGCAGGGGACACTGCCCGTGGCTCTGCTGGCCAGGTCCCTGTGCTTCTGGCAAGGTCTGCCACACTCCTTGACCTTGGGAAGCAGAGCCAGGGCAGCTCTCCCCATCCTGCCCCATCCTGGAGCTCAAGGAGCAGAGTTCCCCCATCCCATGGGAACCCTGAGTGCCGTGATGAGGTCACAGCTCCCCTTTGGGTGCTCTGGAGAAGCTGTCCGTGCCACAGCCCCATGTGACACCCCGGAGTGACGGAGGAGATGTCCTCAGGGCTGTTCCTCTCAGGGATGTTCCTCCCAGGGATGTTCCTCAGGGATGTTCCTCTCCTCCTAGGGATGTCCTTCCCAGGGATGTTCCTCTCCTCACAGGCATGTTCTCTCCTCCCAGGGATGTTCTCTCCTCCCAGGGATGTTCTCTCCTCCCAGGGATGTTCCTCAGGGATGTTCTCCCAGGGATATTCTCCTAGGGATGTTCTCCCAGGGATGTTCTCCCAGGGATGTTCCTCAGGGCTGTTCTCCCAGGGATGTTCTCCCAGGGATGTTCCTCTCCTCCCAGGGATGTTCTCCCAGGGCTGTTCTCTCAGGGATGCTCCTCTCTTCCAGATCCTGTTCCAGGACCCAGCACAGGAGCCAGCCGAGGACGTGTTCCTCACGGAGCTGCTGGCCCGGGTGCAGGACAGCCCCTCCCACAGAGGTGTGTGTCCCACAGCCCGAGCAGGGCTCCTGCCATCCCCAGATCCCACCCCCCATCCCTCAGCCTGCACAGCTCCAGGCCATGGGCAATATTCCTTGCTCCTGACAAGGCTTCCCTGAACGCCTCCTTGTCCCTCTTGGGCACGTGAACTCAGACTGAGTGGGCTTTGTGGCCAGCGGCCCCTGGCTCAGCCAGGGTTTGTACCCTCTGCCTTTGATGGCTCCAGGACACTCGGAAGTTGGAGCAGAGCCCTGATTCTGTTGAGGAAACAAGCTGGGCTGTACCACCAAACCCTTTGCCAGATGTTTTCCCTGTTAGAAACCCGGCTCCCTCGAGTTGCCAGGATGGAACGAGAGTGCTGGAAGGCTGGGCTGTGCCAGAAGTGCCCTCCAGCTCCTCC
The DNA here is from genome assembly GCA_013397895.1 of Origma solitaria. Lineage (NCBI taxonomy): Eukaryota > Metazoa > Chordata > Aves > Passeriformes > Acanthizidae > Origma > Origma solitaria. Next base: position 48,038 of record VZRL01006753.1, read on the forward strand.
ATCAGTGCACTCTGGTGTCCAGTCCAATCGGTGTTTGGCACTGCGGACCCTGCAGTGAGTCCATCCCACTGAGCCTCAGCTCCCGAGGCAAGGACAGAAGGGACAATGTGCCAGGCCATTGTGTGACACAGGGGTGGCTCAGCCCGCAGGAGGATCCCTCTCTGCTGACCACAGACAGGTGGGATGAGGGCAATTCAATCCCACCTGGTTCCCTCCTTGTAGAGTTGAACACGGCCAAGAAGAGAACAGCTCTGGATGGCCCTGGCGCCGATCTCACCGTGACCTACAGGAAGGTGAGTGGGGCTCTCAGTACACCAAAATGTCTCTGCTCCTAGGGGTGCCCAGCAGGGCACAGATCTCCTAAAAGGAGACTCTGACCCTCCCTCTTTCCTCTGGCATGGACAGAGAGGTTGTGGTGAGCATTAAAACCTGTTAGGTCACCTTTGTGAAAAGCTGTCCCCAGCCATCCCCATGCCCGTCCCCTCTGCCAGGGCACTGACAGGGCCCTGCCTGCAGGTTGTGGTGAAGTTTCAACACCTGTTAGGTCACCTTTGTGAAAAGCTGTCCCCAGCCATCCCCATGCCCGTCCCCTCTGCCAGGGCACTGAGAGGGTCCTGCCCGCAGGTTGTGCTGAGTGACCGCGAGAAGGAGCTGGCGCTGTCCCTGCGCTCCACGGGCCTGCTGGTGAAAGCCATCCCCGCTGAGGAGGCTGAAGGTGAGTTCTTCCTGCTGGCAACCACGTGAAGAGGCTCTGCTGAGTTTTGTGGTGCTCAGTGGAGTAAATCTGGCCTCAGTCCTTGTTCCCAGCTGTGTCTGGGCTGTGGGGGTGGAATCAGGGACAGGGATATTGGTGTCACTACAGTCTGGTTGGGGTTTTCTCATGAATGCCATGTCTGAGGCTCAGACAGGATTCAAACCTGGCAGCACCTTGTCTTTGCTGCAGCCTTCCTTTCAGCTTGCCCTTAGCAGAGCTTTCCAGCCCTGAGCATGATCCCACACGATTCCTTCACCCCCTTTCCTGCTGTCCTGGGTGTCCATAATCAGAGCAGCCACGTGTGGGGCAGCAGCCCTGGAAAGCTGAGCTGAGGTTGTGCCATCGCCCAAGACCAACCCTCTGCTTCTGTCACAGAGCTGGGCTGTCTGAGTGTGACCATCACTGAAATCATCAGGATCAACAACTTGGCAGGAAGGTCCTTCTCAGTGAGTACCCGTGGGATCCTGAGGCTCTGCAGGAGCCAAAATCCCTTACAGCAGCAGGGAAAAGGGAAACCCTCTGTGGAGAGGAGGAAGCTTTGGGGCCACGCTGCTCAGAGAGTCTTTTGCAAATATTTTCCATGGAAAAGTCTGGATTTTTGAGCCAAAGCCCCAGATGCCATCCCTGCTGCTCAGTGCTATCCCTGGTGGTCAATGCCACATTCAGGAGCATTACTGGAGTTACTCTGTGACCACAGAAACAAAGTGGGGAAATAAATCTTGGCCCCACTTGGGTCCAGGGCAAGGTCTATAAGTTCTGCCATCAACTCCATCGGCTTCACACCTTCAGCTGCAGTGCCCCCACTGTGCTAATCCCCCCAAAGATCACAAAAAACAATTTAACAAAGCATAAATGATAAACAGGAACTTCACTGAATCTATTTGTCAGCTCAGAAAGACAGGTTTGTAAGAGAGGGGACTGAAAATTTGACTTCTGTCCTTTTTGCTTTACTTGAGAGTTTCAGTAGACCCCAGAAGGTGTGTCACTGCAGCATGGGTGACATTAAATGTTAGTGTGTCTTGGACATTTGGGCCCTGGGGACTCTGGTGTTTTTAGCCAGCACATTTTGCTTTATTCTCACCTGCCTTTTGGGAACACTGAGGTGCCACAGCCCACAGTGCACACAAAGACACTCCATGGCCATGGAGAACAGACCATGCTCCCCATCAGACTTCCCAAACCTCACAGCCTGCGCAGGGACTGCCAGCTTGGAAAGTTTGTCCTTACAAAACATGACCAGGCTGTGAATACAGAAAAAGGATTCACCTTGTGACACATCTGAGGTTAAAAAATAAAGCCAGAGAAATGTCATTATCTGTCCCTTTCATACCCAGCATGCAGCCCAGGGAGGGGAGGGATACCCCCTCCAGGCTCTCCCTCCTCTCCCCGTCCAGGCTGTGGCAAACAGGTTGAAAACACGGAATATCAAGATCAGGAGCCCAGAACAGAGACCCTTCACGGTGCGGCTGGACAAGGACAGCAGGAGAACCTACAGGGACGTGATCAGGTGAGAATTCCACATGTGCCAGGCTCTGCACACCTCCCCTGCCTCCCTTCCTTTTCCCAGGAGTCCTGATCCTCACACATGAACCACAGACAAACACATTGCTCCTCCAGGGGAAGCAGGGCGCAGTGGAGCTTTCCTACATTTGTGGCTTTGGATGATGGTGTGAGGAACAAATTGGTTCTTTACACAAAAGGTGCTGTCATTGAGAGAGTAGAAAAATAGGCACCTCCAGGGACAACCAGGGCTTGGATCTCCTGAATGATGTGTTGCGGAGATGTTGTGGAAGCTTGTAGGTAAATCAGGCAGCCAGCACACGGCAAGATGGCGAGAGAGAGAGATTTATTTACAGTTCTTTTCTTATATATGCATTAATAGTCTAAAAATTATTGGTCGACAGTTTTCCACCCCCCAAGGGGATTGACTGGAGTCTTACAGCATCCACTACCAAAACAAAGATTAGAAAGAGCACAAGAATTCAACTTATCTCTATTCCCCATGAGAAAGAAGAGAAAAACTTTTAGAATAGAGCATCCACAATGATGGATTATCTCGTGATGCTGATGCTCTCTGCACTGACTGCGTCCCTCACATGAAGGCAGGGGAGAGGATCCAGCCCCGTAGAAGTGGCAGGGATTCATGTCCCTGTCACAGCTGCACAGGGGATGTGTTGGTGGTTCAAGGTCCAGCCAACATAACCTGGGAATTCCTGAGCTTCCCACAGAGGCTCAGGTCACGGGGCTTGTGTCCAGCACTGACACACAGCAGCTCATCTCTGCAGTCAAACCCAGGGGCAAAAAGCATCAAAGCAGCTGCAGCAGGCAGTGTGAGAGCCTTCCCTCAGCAGGCAGGGCAGAGAGCTGATGTTTGCGCTGAGATCAGGCCCTCAGGGGCAGCTTTGAACACGCAGTAAATGTGTCCTTGTGCTCTTCCAGCCTGGAGGTGTCTCCCTGCCTCGAGCCCAGCTACTGCCTGCAGAAGACAAGGACCATGAAACTGAGCCTTCACGAAACAGAAGACGTGGGGCTCGTGAAATACCTGCCCAAGTCTCTGCTGCTGCCTATCAACACTTTTGCAGGAGTAATCCAGTGAAGGAAACGGGAAAAAGGTGGTGTGAGTTATGACGTGGGGTCATCACAGAGGACATGGGAGAAGAAAACACACTAAAAGCCACCAGTGGTGATTTGAAATGGCAATGGTGTGACAACCTGCCCCTGTAGAGGTGGATAAGCTCAGGGGCACAGCCATGCCGTGCTGGTGACAGTGTGACCATGGCTAACAGCCCCTGCCAGGGGCACGGCCATGCTGCAGGACTGAGCATTTAACTTTTTGCACAAGTTAGGGAAAAGCTTTGAGCTTCTCCATTTGGGAAGGCTGAGGAAATCCATGTGAGGTGGTGCTGCCTGTGCTGGGCAGCTGCCAGCATCAATATTTATTTTGGAGATGTCTCATAGCCCAGCAGGGATCATGGGCTGACTGTTGGATTCTGCACAGAAAAGTCCTCATTCTGGCCCAAGGTGTCACATTTGGGCAAAGCAGCCCAAATTCCCCAGCCTGATTTAGGAAAGTTCGTTGTATCCCTGCCCACACGGGGAGAACACGTGTGTTCAATGCAGCTTCTGTGGAATTCAGTGGGAAAGCCACTGTTGTTTCAAAGGGCACACAGAATAACGATGGATGGTGTGAAACAGGGCCAGGAAAATCTGGTGCAATATTTGACAGTGAGGGACAGGGCAAGAACCACTCAGGCAGGGCTGTGGGATATGTTTGGCTGTGGATGGTTGTGCTGGAAGAAGAGACCTCCGTGGAGCAGGGAATGGAGGCTGCACAGCAGCTGTGACATCTGAGCTGTGCCTTGGAGAACACCTGGATTCATCTGTGGCTTTGCTGCACAGCCTCTGGACATCTCACCCGGAGCCTCACGAGCACGGGTTGCATCCCTGTGGTTGCACATCCCAGGAACAAGCCCTCCAGCCCCAACAGGACTGGCCCTCCCCCGGGAGGTCAGCCAGCAGTGCCTGTGCTCAGCCTGCCCGGCAGTGCTGCTTTGGGCTGTGCAGGTAAGAGATGCAGCAGAGTGCAAAGTGCTCCAGGGGTTGATGGATGGGCAGGAGGCCCAAAAGGCTTCCCTGTGCCTTTCCTCTGCTGCTCCCATGGTGCGGAAACCCTGCCCTGGTTTGCAGAGGGGCCAGGCTCGGCAGTGACAGTGACAGCGACAGCGACAGCACAGCTCCTGCTTGTAGCAGCTCAGAGTGACCCCGTGCTCAGCACAGTCATGAGGAGGACTCTGCCTTCATCCCAATCTGTGGCTGACTGGAATAATGGATGAAATAGGATGTGTGTTATTAACCTTCAGAACGTGATCTGTGGTTTCTGGAGTGTCTTCAGGGAGACTTTTGGGGCCATCCCTTCCATGACACTATGATTTTTGTGTTGTCCTGGCTCCCAGGTGACTCATTCCCTGGGCTGCCTTCTCTCAGGGTGCTTGTTGGATCATCAGCCCAAAGCAAGTGTCCTTCATGTGCACAGCAGCCATTCCCAGCTGTCCCTGACTGACAGTGGGAATCCTGGAGATGAGCTGCAGTGCCACTGGCAAATCCTTCCTGAGGGCCAAGCCGCCCCTCTGGCCTGTGGGTGCCAGGCCTGCCCAGCCCTGGGGAGCTGCACCTCTGGAAAATCCCTTCTGTTTACCCACCCGCACCTGCAGCAGGGAGCCCACCCCCAGTTATCCCAGTTTGGGGCACTGGGAGCAGTTTCCCCTCAGCAGAGCTGCCCTGAGATTGTGTCTTATCTTGAACCCGTGGAAATCTTCCCTCTATTTCTTACACATGCTCGAGGCTTTGAGGTTCAACCCTCACACTACCCTGGTCCCAGTCTTTGGCAGCCAGCACAGGGCACCCCTGTCCCTGCTCCTGGCACACAGTCACTGCCCCTTCCTGTTCCCAAGGCAAAGGTTTACTCACTCCCACTCCAAATGCCACCCAGCACAACCACTGATGCACTCCTGGGTGCAGAGCAGCTCTAGAGCTGTCAGCAGGTTATTAACTGTGTCAAATCCTCCAGGTCTCACGAAATATTTAACCCCAAACCTGCACCAGCTGGAAGACCACGTTGGGCACAACACGGCCATTTCCAAGGGAAGCTCCATTGGGATGCTGGCAGATGCAGCCCCTTGCTCCCTGCAGGGCCAAGCACAGCCCTCAAGCCTTAAAATCCCCCATAGGAGTCATGGCTCTGCAATATCTCAGCAGCAGCATTCGGCTCTTCAGTGCTGGTTTTCACCTCACAACCCAAACATTGTTGGTGCTGCCCTATGCCAGATGTAAGCAGCAAACATTTTGGCCCTGAAGGAAGCTGAAGGGAGGCAGGGGGGCTCACAGACAAGTCAGGAATCCCCTGCACAGGCAGCTGTTGTTGGGATAATGTGGGATTTAAGGGGTAACCAGTGGCACTGCACCCCTCTGCCTCTTTGGGGCTTCACTGTGGGCTTTGTACACACATGGAAAATGCTCAAAAAGCCAAGAGAGAGTGAGCTGGGTTGGAGTGTGGGCTGTGTGTCCAGGGTTTGTTCTGTACAGCTGTAAATGATGTAGATGGATTATAAATTATTTGTATAGATGCCGTGGATGATCTGTACCACAAGGTGCAATCCTTTTAATGCCAATTGAACGAAATTAAGCAAAAAGCCAAGCTGAAACTGCCAGTTGGTTGTTACTGTGTGTTTCCATGTGGCTGGGAGATAAACTGGGAGGGACAGAGCCACCAGTGTCATTTGGGCTTCTTGGCTGGTGTCTCCTCCCCCAGGCTGTGTCTCACACAGACTTCATAGCCAAAGTGTTTGTGTGTGAAGGGAGGGCAGAAATGGCTGGACTGTGGAAATCTGGGAGCTCTGTGACTCTGGAACCCCATTCTGGTTGTCCCTGGATTCCTGTCTTGCCAGGACACTCTGTCCCCACAGCCTGCTCCCCTGTTCCCCTCACAGTCTGTCTCTTCAAAGGGCCCCATTCCCAGAGCAGAGCTTTGCCTGGCAATGTTGGGTGTGATCCACTGGCTTTCTGCAAGGATTCCCTAAAGCCTGCTGACCCTACTGACTGCAGGATCTGCTCATCCATGGAGCAGAACCAGCTCAGGGACCGTGCTCATGGATTAGCACAGCTGAGAGGAGAATTTCACAGGTTGCTTCATTTACTCCTGGAAATTGCAGGTAGCAAATGCAGATCCCAGAGCAGCCACAGACCAGGAACAGTGTTCAGGTGTACCCTGGATCCCAAAATTGCCAGCCTTGGAGCAGCTTCATCTTCTGCACCAGGTCTGGAGGAAAAGCCGGGGGGAATGTGGCACGTGGATCTCAAGGGGATCAGGGTGGACAGGATTTCCTGGAGACTGGGAGAGCAGGATCCAAGTGCAGGCTGCACTTCTAAGGGTTGGGTGTGGGGTTTTGCCTGGTAAATCCATTGGAGACTCCCAGCCTTTCAAAGATCCTCCTGAACACCTTTATTTAAGCCATTATCACAGAATCATGGAATGGTTTGGGTTGGAAGGGACCTTAAAGATCATCTTGCTCCAAGCCCTGCCATGGACAGGGACATCTTCCATAAGACCAGGTTGCTCCAGTGGGAAGGGCTTCAAACCGACACAGGGCAGGGCTGAATGGGATATTGGGAAGGAATTGTTCACTGTGAGGGTGGGCAGGCCCTGGCACAGGTGCCCAGAGCAGCTGTGGCTGCCCCTGGATCCCTGGCAGTGTCCAACGCCAGGCTGGACAGGGCTTGGAGCAGCCTGGGACAGTGAGAGGTGTCCCTGCCCATGGCAGGGGTGGGATGAGATGATCTTCAAGGTCCATTCCAACCCTTGAACATTCTATGATTCTCCCAGCTCTGTGGAGGTTCAAGGGAACCCCATTGTCCCCTGGGGAGCCGTGGCAGGAGGTGCTTGGGGCTGGGGCTGAGGGAGGAGGCTGGAGCCAGGGCTGGGACTGGGGACCCAGCAGTGCCTGTTCAACCTCGAGAAGAGACAGCGGAGAGGGACTTCATTCATGTGTGGAAACGTCTAAAGGGAGGGCTCAGAGCAGGGCCCAGCCTCTGATCATGGTGCTAAGTAATAAAACAATAGGCAACAGACAGAAAGGGATGCCCAGGATCTCCACCTGAACATGAGGTACGGTTCCTTTCCTGGGCAGTGACTGATTCCCGAGCAGGTTGTCCAGAGAGGGTGCGGAGTCTCCTTACTGGGGACATTCCAGAACCCTCTTGACACAGTCCTGTGCCGTGTGGCTCCCGTCCGCATGCCCCGTGTCCCGGGAGAGGGATGAGGGTGAGCCCCGGGCGGGTCCCCTCGATCCCCGCGGAACAGCAGCCGCCGCTCCCCGGCCTGCGCGGGGTGCTTGAGCGGGGTGACCCCCGCGGCTGCCCTTCCAGCCCGGGCCATGCCGGGGTCCTGCGGCACGGGACGCGCCGGGCCGTTCTCGGATCGGGCCCTTCCCGTGCCGGTGCCGGTGCTGTTCCCCTGCTGGGGCCGGTGCCGGCTCATTCCCGTGCCGGTGCCAGTGCCAGTTCCGTGTCGGTGCCGGGTCATTCCCGTGCCGGTGTCGGTGCTGGGCCGTTCCCGTCTGGGCCGGCAGAAGGCGCTGCGCCCCCGCCATCCCCGCCCGGGGCGGGGGCAGGTGCGGCCGGGCCGGGCCGGGCCGGAGGCGCCGGTGCCACGGGAGCC
>VZRL01006753.1:65695-92244 GCA_013397895.1 Origma solitaria
CGCGGGGCCAGGTGAGCGCCGCGGGACCGGGACGGGACCGGCACCGCCCGAGCCCAACTTCCCCCGCCCCCGGGGCTCCGGGACAAGCCGGGCAGCCGAACCCCGGCGGGGAACCGACGCCTCCATTTACCCCTCCTCCCCGGACCGGCACCGGCACCGCCGGAGCCCCGCGCAGCGGCCATCAGGAGCGGGGCAGGAGGAGAAGGACGGAGGGAAGGGACTGATGGATGCATGGATGGACGGACGGACGGAGGAGGGGATGGAGAGAGGGAAGGAGTGGCTGGGGGAGAGAAAGGACGGGCAGAAGGGGCTGGGAGGGAGGAGGGGATCTGGAGGAGAGGAAGGGTGGCGGCAGGGGGATGTCTGGAGGGACACGGCCGTGGGGCAGGGTCACATCCCGCCATCGCGCTGCTGCTGCCCGGGCGGACACGGCGCCGCTGCGCTGCCATGCCCGGCCCTGGGCACGGCTGCGACCGGGGACTGAGGGCTCGCCTTGTCCTTCACCGCCTTTGCCCCTCTCTGACCAGTGCCTCCAGTCCGACCCGGGAGAAGAACGGGCCATGCCAAGCAGGGGAGTTGCCTTGAGCAGAGCCCTCGACCTTGGGCTGGGAGGAAGGGTCGCAGTGCTGGGCTGGGAGGAGGGGAGGCGCCCGCAATCCCTCTGCCGTACCATTCCTCCGACGTCTCCCATTCCCTGTCCCTCTCTGCTCCCCCTTAGCCCCTTGCACTCAGTGGGCCAGGGACAGGAAGCTGGAAAGGCAGGGCAGGAGGGATGGAGCCAGCCCCAGCATCCTGCTGGGCACTGCTTGGGGGGTGCGTGGTGCCCATGAAGCTGCTCAGCTCCTGGGTGAGCTGGGTGAAGTTTTGGTCCTTCTCCTTTGTGTCTTTCCTGGCAGTGTGGATCCTCCCCTACACCTCCCATGGGGTTCTGAGCACCTTCCTCACCCGGCTCCTCTGCTCTGCCAGCTCCTGGGTGAGCCAGGGCGAGCCAGGGGCTGCTGGTGCTGGACTCAGGGTGCTGGGTATGGCCTGGCCATCCCCCATGGGTGCCTGTGAGCACGCCTGTGGTGGCTGCGATTTTGCTGATTCAGTGCAGTTCTGTGAATTTCCAGCTCCTGGGGACCCCTGGCACGGGTGAGATCCTTCCAGCAAGCCATGTCTGCTCCTTGAATGTTGCTCTGGGGTTTGCTCCCAGCCAGGAAAGCTCAGGCCAGGCCTGTGGAGCCTCTCGTCCTGCTGGTGTTCAGGAGGTGGCCCTGGGGAGGTGCATCCAGCAGTGGGGTGTGGAGGGGCTGGTGATACCTCCATAAACCATCCCAGGGTACCTCACCTGTGAACTCCGGCCCTGTTTGTGTCTTTCTAACACAGTCCCAGAGGTGCTGGCTGAGCCAGGGGCTGCACAGACACAGCCAACAAACCTCCTCCGGCTGCACTGGGCCAAGGCAGTGCTTTTATCCCTGCTTTACTCTGGGAACACTGGCAGGGAAGCAGGGATCTCTCCTGTGTTGGCATGGCCTTGTCCTCTGGGCATGGCCTTCTCCTCTGGGACAGGCACTGTCCTCTGGGACTGGTCTGCTTGGCCACACGCTGACAGACCTGGACGTTTGTGTCCCTCCTGGCAGGGTGCTAGGGACAGCCCCCCTCTGACAAGGCTGCCCCAGAGCTGGGCAGTGGCTCTCAGCACTGTTGTTATCGAGCTCATGGAGTGGGGCTGACTGGGACAGGCTGAGTGTCCTCTGTCCCTGCTGCTCTCAGGAGCAAAGCACACGGCTGAGTTAGAGGCCTCTTGGGATGGTGCCCCCATAGAGAGCTCTGACCCCTCCACAGGGGGCTGTCAATCTATTTCCCAACTTTAATCATGAAGAAAATTGCTTGAAACTCACCCTGCACTGTTGGCTGCTGTGACTCATCCCAGGCTCGCTGCTGGCTGTCCAAATGTTTTCCCCAAACCATCTGGAGTGGAAGTCTCTGGCTATTACACTCCTCATTAGTGGAGGCCCCTCCCTGGGCTGGGTGTGATCATCAGAGCAGCTCCAAATTTCAGTCAGAGCTTTCTCCTCCTTGGTTTGCCAGGTTGAAATGGTGCCACATGGGATTCCTTTGGCTCAGGCACTGTGAGGTTTTCTGAATGTGGGGTTTTCTGGGTGTGGCTGGGCTGCTGTGGGAGCAAAGGGACCCTGGGGCAGCGTGGCCACACGTGGGGCCATCCCTCTCCAACCCCAAAGGGACACTCAGGACTGTGAGCTTGATGACAGCTTTGATGTGATCCCCTTTGGGCAGGGGAAGGAACCTGGTGTGAGAAACCCCCTCAGCTTGGGCAAAGGCATCCACAGGGAGATCTTTCCCAGCTCTGCTTGCAGGCTGTGTCAGGTTTAACTCCCTCAGGAGCTCCGAGGGTCTGTGCCTTGGGGACTGCTGGATGTCACTGCCATGGCACAGGTTCGTGGGGACAGGGTGCCCTTTGGTGTCCCCACAGTGTAAAGACACTGTGCCCTAGCTCTGCCTGCAGTGCTGGGGTTCAGGAGCTCAGCGTCACCTGGAGGGCATCCCCCGAGTGAGCAGGGACGATCCAGGCACATCCCAGGTGGTTGTCATTACCTGGAATCACAGAGGAAATGGATTGGAAGAGACTCTGGAGATGCTGGGTTCCATTTCCTCAGAGCAGACCTGGTGGATCAGGTTGCTCATGGCCTTGTCCAGGAGTTATTCTGGGCCAAAGATGGAGGTCCCAGACCCTCTCTGATCCCTGTTCCAGTGTCTGTACAGCCCTTCATCCTTGCTTTTCCCAATGTCTCCTCACCCACCCCACGCTCCAGCCCCTGTCCCCACTCAGCTGCTCAGGTCTGGGCAGGGTGACCAGGTGACCCTGGGCAGGTGGGAGGAGTCTCCATCGTCCAATCCATCCCCCATCCTCAGCTGCCTGGCAGTCACAGACAGGGATCCACTGGTGTCCCATGGGCGGCTCTGGTGCAGAGCTGTAGCTCTGTGTCCCCTCTCAGTGTGCTCTCTTCCAGGGTTTGTGGGTTCCATTTTCCAAGAGTTTTCTCCTGGCACTGCCCTTCCTCTGCTTCTGCCCTGAATTAGCAGCTCCAGGGACACAACAGTCCGGTCAGAGCTTCTTGTCCAGCCCTGGCTGCTTTGGTGAGCAGTTCGCTGGAATTCCTGAGGGGATGCACAGTGCCGGGACCTGACACAGCACCTGAAGGCACAGCCAAGGGTGGACACCCTCCATCCTGAGCCCTGCAGCCCTGGCTGGGCTGTGCTGTGACCTTCCCACTGTCCCCATGCCACAGGACACTGAGCAGTGTCCAACAGAAAGGTGACTTTGGAGCAGTGTGTGAGGGCAGGGTGGTGCCAGCCATGCCTGATGGGAACCATCCCAGAGCTGAGCCAGGAGCTTTCCTGCTCTTGTGGGCAGTGCCCATGGGCTGGAATTACATCCCAGCCTCCTTCTGCAGGTGGGGGAAAGCGGCTCAGCTGTTCTACCTCCTCCCACCCCAGCACTGCCACCTCCCCTCCCAGCACTGCCACCTCCTCCCCTCCTACAGTGTCACCTCCTCCCCTCCTGCACTGCCACCTCCTCCCACCCCAACAGTGTCACCTCCTCCCCTCCCAGCACTGCCACCTCCCACCCCAGTTGTTCCACCGCCTCCCTTTGGCTGCACGGGTGAGGATTCACCTCTCCCACCTGGAATGGTTGTGCTGATGACATTCTGGGATGAGAAGGAGGAGAAGGGATGCTGACAGCTGTTCCAAACCCTGGCACTCCCCCTGGGAAATACCTGGCTGAGAACCTCAACCAAATGATCAGAGACATTCCGGGTTATTCTCCACCCAGGCAGGCCAGGAGTGACAGTCCCACTCCCCAGCCCCACCCCCTGCTCCCGGGGCTGGCTGTGTCTTTGGGGATGGAGGCTGCAGGAAGCTCTGGGCTTCTCTGTCTCTGGGTTTACTGGCACATCTGGACAGTCACCAGCCTTGTCACCTCTTCCTGGGCACAGAGGGGACACAGAGCAATGTAGCTTTTTGTGACAGCTCTGGAGATGAGCTGAGGTACAGCCCCAGGGAATGTCTGCCTACAGGCATCTCCCAGCTGTGCCACCTGCCCCTCCAGCTGTGCTGGCACCTGCACATCTGCCAGCATCTGTCATGGGTCCCTGGGACCATCCCCAGCTGCTCAGGTGGGTGCAGCTGCAGCCAAATATCCCAGGCCAGAGGAGCTCTGAGGCGGCAGAGCCCCGGGATGCTCGGGATGAGGGACCTCGGCATCCCAGTCCCCTAGCAACAGCACTCTGGTCCCTTAGCAACCGCATCTTGATGCTGTAGCAGCCACAGGCCACTCCCTTGGCAACCCCGTCAGGAAACAAGGAGCAAGGAAAGGAGGGGATGTGCAGAGCCGGGGCAGGAGCTGCTGCAGGGCAGTGCATTCAGCCTCACACTGCCCAAGCCAGGGATTTGTCTGTCCTGATCCAGCGCTGGCTCCTGGGAGCATCCTGACGGCTCTGAACAGGGAGTGAGTGAGGAGTCACAGCTCAGCTTCAGCTGAGCATGGCCTTTGTGCCTGGGGGAGAGGAAGACAATCTCCAAGAAATCCTCATGAGTTTCCAAGCCAGAAACAGCAGAAAACTCTTCTCCAAACCACTCATGCTAATCCAAACCATTGTATTTCCACAATAAACTTTCCCTGCTGGAAGTCTTGGAAATGTGCCCTGTTCTGGGAATGGTTTCCCAAGCAATGTTATGGGATGGGGAGAGGACGGGGAGTGCAGAGTGTTTGTGCCTCACTGTTTGACTCTTCCTGCCCTGTAACCCTCAGAACAGGCCTGGATCCCATTTGGAATGCCCAGACCACACACTCTGACATCTGCAGTTCCCCAGCATCCCTGCCTGGAAAATCCTGCTCCTGAAGCAGCTCCATGGTTGTGCTTTCCCCTCTCCCTGCACAGAGAAAACCCCAAGGCTTTGGGAAGACAAAACCTCAGAGGGGACATGTGCCCTGTGAGGGCTCAGAGGAAGCAGGCTTTGCCCCTGATGTGGTATTTGGAATGTTTTGGAATGTTTTACCACAGCCTGACCCTGCTGCAGGCTCCTGTGCCCAGCATATCCCGGAGAGCTGGATTAGCTGGGATGTGATAAAGGTTCTGCTGCGTGGCACTGATAAAGGCTCAGTGTTGTGTCTCTGGGAGCCAGAGTGGGCTGGGAGCTGGCCTGGAGCAACCCTCAGCTATTCCCATAAAATAGACTGGGAGTCACTGTGGCATGCACGAGTAAATCTGTGGGACAGTCTGGAGCAAACGAGTGGGAATTCTGTGTGTGAGTCATGGAGAGGGGAGGCAGAGCTGGTGGTCAGAGCCATGGGTGGAGGTGGATGGACTTTCATCCTGTCCATCCCTCAAAAACACAAATTCCAGCCCCTTTATCCCACATTTTGCTGTGAAGCTCCTGCCTCTTGCCCTGAGAGAGTGACCCCCACTTTCTGTGCCTCAGTTTCCCCAAGTGGGTGCTGGATGTGCTCCTCAGCACTGCAGAGGGTGAGGGAGTTGAACTGCCCTGCTGGGTCCCATGGGGGCTATTCCCCAGGGAACTGGGAGGGATGGGGGTCCTTATCCAGTGTGGGATGGCAGGGGAGCAGCAGAAGGAATGTCACCCCCCTGACTCCTCAGCTCTGCACTTTGTATCCCCCAAATTTGTTCCTGCCCATGCAGAAGGAAGGCGCTGAGCAGGCTCAGGTCTCTGTGCTGGACATGCTGGAGGCTTCCATGGCTCTGGAAGAACACAGGGACATTCCTGTCCTTCCCTCTGGCAGTTTCCAGCTCCCTTAGCCTGCTGTTCAGAGAGGGGGAGACCCCCGGGAATGTGGGGCTTTCTCTTGCCACGGGGGGCTGGGACCAGGGAGTGCTGCTGTTCCCAAGGCTTCCCTGAGGTCCCTAATGTGGCTCCCCTTCCTTTTCCAGAGGACGAGATCGTGTCCATGGCTGACTCCACCACCACCATCGATGACATCGAGGGAGAGCTGTTCAGGATCGAGCGGATCCGGGAGATCCTGGTGCGCAGGGAGTCGGAGCTGCGCTACATGTGAGTGCCTGGCCCTCCTGCCCTGCTCCCCTCCCAGGGACCCCCCAGCACCTCCTGCTGCCCAGCCAGACCCAACTCAGCCCCAGGGGTCAGCAGGGCTGAGGCTGCTTCCTGCCCTGTTTCCCACCTGGAAGTGCAGCCTCTCCCACGCTCTGGCCTTGCTGCCTTGCATGGATCCCTGTCACAAAGCTGCCAGTGATGCTGGGAAGCTCTGAGCCAGCCTAATTCTGTGCCAGCAGAGTTTATCACACAGCTTCAACCCCTCAAACGTGTCCCTATCCCACCAGCACCACGTGTTCCCAGTTTAACCCCTAAATGTGTCCATATTCCACCAGTATGACATTTTCCCAGCCGCTCCATGCTCTTCCTCAGTGTGAGGCTCTTGGGTGGGGCTCGGGAAGGGATCTGGGGTTTGGTGCTGCTCTCTGGAGATTTGCCCCAGCACCAGGACCTGCAGCTGCTGAGCAGCCACACAAACACAGTTTGCTCTCCCCAGTTTGAAGTATTGCACATCCTCCCACCTCCCCTTTTCCTCCTCCATCCCCTGCTCCCTAGAGCCACCAGGACATGCTGGAATTGGACTGGTGTCAGTGCCTGGTGCCTCCCTGCATCCTGAACCTGCTCCCTGCATCCTGAACCTGCTCCCTGCACCTTCTCCCTGTGTCCTGCTCTCCACTCCCAGCACAGCCTTTGCAGCCTGATGAGGAGGGAAGGATTTTCTGCAGGGTCCATTTCAATAATCAAGGGAGTTTTTGGAATAAAAATCTCCAGGCCTTTCAGACCTAAGCCTGAAATGGTGCTCCCCAGCACCTGGGAGACAAAGANCCTGCATCCTGAACCTCGTCCCTGCACCTTCTCCCTGTGTCCTGCTCTCCACTCCCAGCACAGCCTTTGCAGCCTGATGAGGAGGGAAGGATTTTCTGCAGGGTCCATTTCAATAATCAAGGGAGTTTTTGGAATAAAAATCTCCAGGCCTTTCAGACCTAAGCCTGAAATGGTGCTCCCCAGCACCTGGGAGACAAAGAACATTTTCCATGGGTATATCAGGAGATTTTATGTGTTTGCAGGAAAAGGCTTAACTAACATCCAGGGTTTGGATTGATTAAGTTTTTAATATCACTAAAGGGCTGTGGTTAGCCCAGTCTTCAGATCCCACCCTGCCAGCCCAGCTCAAAGTGAGATTTTGACAAAGATGCCATTTCCTGGGCTGTAGCACTTTCTGTGCTGCTCTTTGGATGTGACTGGGTCCCCCTGGTCCCTGCACTGAGGGATCCCAGAGCCTGGAAATCCCTGGGTAAATCCAGAGGCTGTGGAAGCTGTGAGCTGCTTCTGAGGCTTGGATTTGGAGCCCCTTTGAGGCACAGCTCCCCTGAACACATTATTGAAAAGGATTTTTGAAAATCATCAAAAGTGTAGTTCCTAAAGGCTTTCCATGGCAACAGTACCTGATTCTCTCAGGTGCTGTCAGAGCTCACAGCTCTTGTGTTTCCTTAACCCTTTGTTCGGTTTCTCCTTTGGCTTGCCCTTGGAAAACAAAGTGAAATCTCCTACAGAAACCTCATGGTGGGCTCGGCTACAAAAACGATCCCTTGGGTGTTTGCAAGTGCCAGGATTGCCTGGCTGGGATTTGGGGATGCTGTGGGAGCTCGAGCTGAGCTCTGCAGGGCCCAGGAGTGAAGGCCAGGGAAGGCTGAGGAGCCTCCTGGGGCACTGCTGCTGGAGAGCAGGGAGCCCAGAGCTGGGTGCTGCCGGACAGGGGCAGAAAGGGTGGGGAACAGGGGCTGCAAGGCTTCTTGAATTCTCCAGTGTGGGGAAAAGGGGCTGAGCAGGGTGAGTGGACCGCAGGGCTGGAGGAGATGGAGAACTCCCAGGATGTGCAGCTGAACAGAGCAGTGACCTCAATAAAAATCAGTGTTTGTTTTGTGTTGGAAATGTCAAACTGAAACGTTCCTGCGTTTCTGAGGTGTCTGTGCTCTGGAAAACAATGAAGCGCCAAGCATCTCTTCTTTTATAGGGCAAAAAGAAAAGTCTGGAATTCCTGTGGGAGATTCAGCTCCACCCTGGTCCCTCAGTGCTTCCTGGGCCAGCCAGGGACACCTGGCTCTGGTTGATCAGCCATAGGTGGCACCAGCAGAGGTAGAAGCAGTCCCAGCCCCAGCAGAAGCTTCCTGAGTGCTTGTCCCTGCAGCCCCTCCTGAGTTTAATTGAAAAGATAATTTATTATTTATTATTCTCCTTCACAGTTTTTCCAGAATTAATTTCCATTTAAGTGCAATAATCATTCAGCTCTTATCTGACTGTTCATTTTCATTTTAACCAGCGTGTCACCAGCATTCCCTGTTGTCCCTGTCCCCTCCTGGTGCTCCTTGTACAAGTTCAGGCACAGCCACCACAGGACCCTGCGCTGGCAATGGGGACACAGAGCCCTCCCTGCTGCTCCCAGGCCCTGGGATCCTGCATCTCTTTGGTGTGGGATCAAACAAAGGGAGGCACTGTCAGAGTGTCGCCGAAAATCAGGAGAAATAAAAAAATCCTCTAGCACTATATTAGAAGTGATAGAGAATCAGGCATTGCTTTATTTACTGGCCAGGATGTGCCAAGGAAAGTATTCCAAAAACACATGCTTTTACAGGGTTTCCCCGCAGTTTTTATACAGTTAAAACCCATAGGGATGCATTGTTTCAAAGTTCATTGGTCCAGAGTTGAGCAACCCTCAGTGTTCAGTTTCCCATTGGATCTGAATCCTCCCTGCCTCTGATGTAAATTAGATCTTCATTTTTCAATTTTCTTATCAGTCCTTTCTGGGCGAGATGTCTTCAGCTCTGTCAGAGGTGCTCTGGGGTGGATGTTTGGAGATGGCCACCGATGTTCTGTCAATGTTCCATTGATGGTTTTTATCTCTCTGGGGATCTTTGGGCTGCTCCACTCTGTCCCTGTGCTGAGCCCATCTCCTCAGAGCGATGCTCTATCTCCTAAATAAACTAAAGAAAATTCCCTTCCCCAAAGCAAAGTCAAGTCAAGCCTAACTAGAGAGACAAAAATAAAAATTTAAAAGTTATACAAAATTTTTAAACTGGTATATTTTCCAACAAGAGCACAGATCTGACAGAGGCAGGAGGAAGCTCCTGCCCCTGAGCTGATCCCACCCCAGTTCCTCCCAGGGTTGCTCTTTCCAGGCTGTTCCTTTTCCCCTCATTACTCACATTCCTGGTGGCCCCAGCTCAGCTGCCAGAGCTGCATCCTCCATAACTGCAGCAGACCTGACTCATCCGGAGGGGTGGACACGGTGACTAAGGACCGGAGTGTCAGGCTCTGAGTGACTCCTACTCCCCAGGGACCCAGTGGCACCTGTTGGGGAGGATGAAATAGGAAAGCTTTATAAATATGATTACCTGGCAAAAGATGCTGAGAATATGGAAACTATAAGCGAGATTGAAATGAAGACAAGCTTTGAGATACCAAACCCCAGGTACTGAACAGCTGGAAAACAATGGTGTGGCCACTGAAGGGAATCCCCTTTTGATTAAACAATCCCCTCTGCTTGCAGGCAGTTCCAAGGGTCAGAGCAGACCCTGCCAACTTGGCAGAGGGTCCAAAAAGCAGTTTTTAGGGTTTAAAATATAACACCATATGGTAATGCAATGACTCTCATAGGCTGTATGTAAATGTTGTAGGATTTGTAGCTTGCTCTAGATTGGTTAGTGAAAATTAGAATATTCAGCACAGAAGATGATTTACTGCATTGTAAACGACGACCACGGTATTCCATTCTATTCTATTCTATTCTATTCTATTCTATTCTATTCTATTCTATTCTGTACTTCTCTCTCTCTCCCCTCTGTGCCCTGCTCTGAGCTGTGTCTGGCAGCTCCCAGCAGCTCCCCTACACCCACACCTTTCACAATAAACCTCATGCTCTAAGACCTGACTCCAGAGATCTCTCGTCTCCGTCCTGACTGTCTGAAATAAACCACCAAACACCACAGACGGCAATCCTACAGGCACCTCTGTGCAGGGTGGCAGCAGCTCAGAAATCAGCCCGGGACTGTCGGGGACACAGACCCTGCCCAGGCTCCCCAGCACAGGAGGCTCCTTTTGTCCTGCTGAATGGACCCTGGTTCTCAGCTGACACCTGGAAACTCTGCACACCCCCTCTGTTATATTTCAATTTTCTACCTTGATTTAATTCTGCAAGATGTTGGGATAAAAGGATCTTTTTCTATGGCAGCAGCTTCCACTTATTTTTGGATTTTGTTCCTTGAGAAATGTTTTCTGGGAGCAGGAGAAACACAGCTGCTCTTGCCTGGTGGATGGGCCAGGTTTTGATAAGGTTTATCATTAAAGTTGTAAAACCTTGTCTCTGCCAACAACCAGAGCCCCAACCCATGTGGCTCCAACAAAACTCTGGGATGAGCTGGGCTGGTGTTTCCCATGGCAAAGCAGGGAAATCTGGGATCCCCACACAAGCACTGAGTGCTTTGCCTTTCAACATGGGTGGGTGTTGCTCTGGGGCTTTTGAACCTCTCCTCTTCCAGTTTTCCCCTCAGAGGTTCCATTTGTGTCTCCGCAGGATGGATGACATCCAGCTTTGCCAGGAAATCAGCCGGCTGAAAACAGAGCTCCAGAAACTCCTCGCCCTGCCAGGTAAGGCTCTGGGGGACTTTGGAGAGCTTTTGGGGAACTGCAGTGAGCAGAAAGGTTCCCATCAAACACCAGCAGCTGCCCTGGGATGCTCCCAGAGATGCTGCTGCTCTCCCAGAGCCAGAATCCACAAATGTGGTACCCTGAGTCCCTCCAAGATCCTCCCTGGGAGTTCTCCGCTGGCAGTACTGCCAGGGAGTCCCTTCCAGCCTGGGCTCGAGGGCAGAGGGAACTGGAAAGGAGAGAAAACACAATTTCTGTGAGGAGGAGTGTCTGGTACAGGAGGGGATGGGAGCTGAGGGAGGTGACAGAGAATTCTGGCACAGTGGGACCCCAGGGAATGTCCCAAATGGGGCCATTGTCCCACCACACCATGGAGGGACCCCTTTGGGTGAGCAGAAGGGCCCTCAAAGGCCTCAAGGATGAGAGCAGAAGTGAATTCTTGCTGTGTGTCTGTGATGGGACAGATGGCAGTAGCTGCCAGGGGAGGGTCCCTGCCTGCAGCCAGGCTGGGACGGGTGCTGATGGGGCTTCATGGCAAAGGGGCCTGGCAGTGTCCCTTATTTAGGGGAATTCACCTTTCAGGATGGTGAAAAGGGGCCAACAGGAGTGAAAAATTCCTCTGGAAGTGCTGCTTTTGTCACCCCCTTTCCTATGCCCAGTGCCCGTCCCTGTCCCAGCTGGAGCCACCCTTGTTCTTCACAGCCCAGGGAAGGCCAAGCCTCATTTCCCTAAAGGATTCCCCTGAGCCAAAGTATTCCAATGAAAGCACCTCCCAAAGAGCTCAGGGTTGGGGTGACACTGGGGGAGAGCTCCCCCCAGGCTGTGCCCACCCCTGCAGCCCAGGCAGTGCTTTGTCCCTCAGCCCCAGCCAGGACAGCTCTCAAACACCGATGGGGACATGGCCCTGCTGATTTGTGCCCACCCCAGCACCAGGATTTGGCCCACAGTGATTTCTACCACCAGCACCTCCCCGAACGTGCTGCGCTCCCCGAGGCCTGGCTGGGGGGGTGGGGGCAGGCAGGGACCAGCTGTGCACATCTGTGTCCCCAGGCCCCTCCTCAGCCCCTCGGGGCTGTCCCCAGGGCTCTCTCAGAGCCCAGCGTGGCCCTGCCAGGTGCCAGTGTCACCGTGCTGGGTGTGCTGGGACCCTTCAGCAGGAGCTGGAGCCCAAATGCTGCTTAACATGCAGGTGCTGCTCACCTCAATAAACCTGACTGCATCCAGATGGAGGGGAGGGAAGGGAGAATTCTGCCATAAAAACAGGAGTCACTTGCAAAACAGACCCAAATCTCATGTGGGCTTTTAATTCAAACACCTTCCAGTCCATAAACCAAGACTTTCCCTAAACCATGGCTCAGAGCAGAGATAAATTGGTCTTTTCTGCAACTGGAGGAATGAGTCTGGCTTTCCTTCATTTCTTGCCTTTTCAGCACTCCCAGACTCAGCTGAGAGCAGAAATTCTGCTCTTTTTGTCTTCTTTATAAGTTGACTCAGACCAGTCTGTGCTGGAAAAATCCTGCACATCCCTCTTGTTGTGAGACAGTCACGGCAGCCTTGGGTTTGGATAAAGACGGGAACACGTCAGTGCTTACTCAGAGCCCAGCCAGGGCCGGGGCTTGCAGTGTCCCCTGCCTTTAATAGCCACCACCGTGCTCATGATGGGCTCTGCCATCAGCCTGGGGGGACAAAGGGGCAGTGTTTGTCCTCTGGGACCTTAACTCTGACAGGTTTCACTTCGGGAATGCCGGTTGTTAATTAACTCCAAAGAGCCGGTGCTAATTAACTCCAAATAACTGTGCTTGGGCACAGCCTGATGCTTCCCATCGGTGTGGCAGCCAAATGCCACTTGGAAGTGCCCCTGGCCCCAGCAGGCAGGCAGAGGCTGCTCAGAGACAGCGCCCAGGTGACTCTGCAGTAATTCAGGGGGGCAGAGGCCAGCCCTAGGCCAGAGCAGCTCCCTGAGCCAGGGACCTCATTCCCTGCACGAGATCACAGTGCCAGGAAGAGCCTTCATTTGCTGGGGATGTTTTAACTGTGGGATGAGTCTGAGGGGCTCCTCCTACCCAGCAGCACCTGATTAATCTCCCAACTACAAATCAACCCTTGGGTCTGAGGGGCTTCTCCTGCCCAGCAGCACCTGGATCTATCTCCCAACTACACATCAATTATTGGGTCTGAGGGGTTCCTCCTACCCAGCAGCACCTGATCAATCTCCCAACTACAAATCAATCCTTGGTTTCGGAGCTGCCGAGATCCAGCTGGCTCCAGCCTGTGAATTTTGCTGTGTTTTTGTTTAGCTGAAGGAAGCCTGGGGACTGACCCAGCCTGGGCCAGGCTGGTTTTGGAGCTGGCTGGAGAATTCAGCCTTGGTGTTAAACAGCACAAACAGTCACACTTCCCACCTCAGGGGGCTCTCCATTGATATTTGCCACTCCTTCTCCCCCTGGCTATCATCTCCATGTATCCCAGTGTATCCCATTCCATACCAGTTTACACAGCACTGGAATTCTTAGGGATGGGAGTGTTCTCCAGGCCTTCACTCACTGCCCACAGATCTGTGGCACGGGACGGTCCTGCCCAAGGTGGGTCAGTCAGGGTTCAATGGCAGCCAAGGCTGATGGATTCCATGAGAGCTTGGGACACGCTTGTGGCCGGGGTGGCAATGGGGTTTGGAAGGTCACGTGGAGAGGATGGGGTCACCAGGACCAGCAAGGAAATAAGGCTGCAAGCCCAGTGGATTGTGTGGGTGTCTTTGTCTCTGTGTGGGGTAGGTGGAGCTATTCCCAGGCTATCTGCACATGTCAGCAATCCCTGCACACAGGAATCCCTGGTTCCTCAGCCACATGCAGGACCTGGCTCTGACATCCCTGGGCTCTCACCCAGCTCAGGGCCAGGCTGGGGCTGCTTGGGTTGGGAAATGGGGTCAGACCCTCCAGGCTGTGGGACGGCACCCGAGCTGGCATTTCTGAGCTCGCTGGCCCTGGTCACCAGCCCCACAGCAGAGCAGGAGAGGGGAGCCATGCTCACCTCCCCCCAGAGAGGTCACCTGGCCGAAGGCCCTTTCTGTGCTCTGCAGAGCTCACAGTGGCACCTTGCAGTGCTCAGCCCCAGGAGAGGCTGGGGAGAAGCTAAAACAATAACTGTGATGGCAGCAGAAGCAGAGCTGTCCCCTCCAGCCAGGGATGTCGGGATGAGATTCCTGCTCATGGATCCAGCTCTCCCTCTGGGATGGCTTTGTCCCCACGCTCAGAGCTGAGCAGAGCAGAGCAGGGCTGGCCTTGGCAGGGGGGGCTGACCCTGGGGGGGTGTGAAGGTGATCCCTGGGGGTGTGAACTGTGCTCCCTGTGCTGCAGAGAACCAGAAGTCCAACGAGGAGAAGCAGAGGGAGGAGGAGCTGGTGCAGCAGATCCACAAGCTGGTGGAAACGCGGGATTTCCTGGTGGATGACGTGGAGTTCGAGAGGCTCAGGTAGGCGGTGGCATTCATTCCTGGCACTGGGGACGGGGCAATCTGTCCTCTGAGCTGTGTCCTGCCTTCGCAGAGCTCCTGGGGCCTCACTGCTCCTTTGCCAGGCAGTAGCCGAGTTCTTTGTCACAGGGAAAGGGAAGAAGACAAGGAAATGGCTGAGTTCCTGCAGAGCAAGCTCTCCAAAAGCTACCTCCAGAGAGCAAGTAGGTGCTGCTGGGGTTTGTTCCTTGCACTGAGCCTCTCTGGCATTTCTCCCCTTTCCCAAGCACTCTGTCTCCAAGATTTGATCACCTGGGACTGGCTCAGCTGGAGGAGGGTGGGAAGTGGAACTGGAGGATGCTGGTGCTTGAGATCACCTCGTGGAAACATCTTGAGTTGGAACAGATGTTCGGAATCCATTTCCCTCCCGGCATTTCCCACCATGTCCTATGAGAATGGGGCTGGGGAGGAGCTCTTTTAGAGCTGACAGACTTCCTCTGGCCCTTAGCATTTCCTCACACCTCAGGTGGATGCAGGATGGACATCACACCCTCCGGTGACAGCCACCCCCTTAGACCTTCTGCTCTGTCACCTCCCCAGGGCCATGGGAGGCATTCCCAGCCTTGGGGACGCCCCACAGCACCCATGGCACTGTCTTGTGGGGCAGGTGCTGGGGACACCCCACAGCACCCACAGCAGTGTCCCTGTGGGGCAGGAGCTGGGGACACCCCACTGCAGTGTCCTGTGGGGCAGGAGCTGTGGCTCTGAAGGGTCACCAGTAGCCCCCGAGGAGCTCTGAGCACCAGCCCTGGGCTGGGCCCCTCTCCCCAGGCAGACCCAGGTTCCTCTTTCTGCAGCTCCTGTCCGAGAGAAGAAGATGACATCGAGGGGACAGCAAACCTCGGCTCCCTACGTGACCAAGACGGGGCTGACCCTCCTCAAGGAGTGCTGTGGCTTCACCTGCTCCATCATGTAGGGCTCTGCCAGCCCCTGGCACGGGACACGGCCATGGTAGGGGCACATCCTGGCACTCTGGGCAGGAGGGGCTTCCTTGGAGCTGGTTCTTCCTGGGCAGCCTGCAGGGATGTGCGAGGATTTTGGGAACAGACTGCCCGGGGGTTGTGTTGGTGGCACAGAACAATCTCCTGGCTGCTGAGCCAGCCAGGCAGGTCCCATCCATCTGCCCGTGGGCCAGGACACAGCTCATCCCAAATTTTGTGGGAGTGGTGGAGCCATAGGGAGGTGCTGTTTGCCAGCGCAGCCTGGGGAGGACTCCCACCTCATGCCAGGAGGAGGCTGCGGTGCCCTGGGGGTTGGATCCCCCCTGGCAGCTGTGCCAGGCTCCAGCTGCCTCCCTGCCCAGGGATGGCTCTGCTCCGCAGCCCCTGCTGCCAAAACTGGGGGCTGGGGCTGCAGACAAGGCCAGCAGGGCCTGAGCAGCCTGGGGTGGGCTTGCCCCAGAGGGAGATGAGCACAGAGCTGCAGCCCCCAACTGACCCCATGTGGGACAGGCTCTGTGTGAGGGGAAGGGGATGGGGACAGAGCTCCAGGGGCGTGGAGCCTCTGTGGGAGGATTCATCTCGTGGAGTTCCTTCCATGGCTCTGGAGAGCAGGGTTGGCTCCCTGGCCCCTGGAGCAGGGATTCCTGGGGCTGCAATTCCTGCTTTCCCACCTCCCACCTTTGCTCCCCAGGTCTGCAGCCAGGCTCCATCCCTGCTCTCCTCCGAGAGACCCAACGGCCGTCATTGCCCACAACTCCCCTGCAGCAGCGCCGCCGAGGGCTCCCAGGCTGCCCGGGCAGCTCTGGCTGGTGGCACAGGTCCTGGTGGCCCCACATCCTCCATGGCAGCACAGACACCACGTCCCAGCCCGGCTGGAGGCTGTGCCAGCAGCAGGGAGCTCATGGCACAGCGCTGGAGCATCCTACAGCTGGACGCAGGGATAGAACAGTGCCTGGAGCTGCTGTTTGGAGAGCATCCTGCTCCACCTTCCAGGACATGCTGTGGTCACTGATGATTGTCCTGTCCTCAGCCTTGCATCGCCCTGGGAGTGCCCATGGGATGGTTCCTGAGGACTCCTGGTGGGGAATGCCCCTGCTTTGGGTCCCGTTTTTGAGGTGGTTTTGTTGCGAGCAGCCTTTGGGCTGTGGTGGAGCTGAGCAGGGGTGCAGGGCAGTCCCTGGAGCTGGCTGGGGCAGGGATGATCCCTGTGGAGTCACCACTGAGCCCAGGCTGGGCACAGCAGCCACTGTCCTCCCCTCACTGTGACTGGGTCAGTGCCAGCTCCAAGGAAAAGGAGGAAATCAGAGCAAAAGGAGTAAAATTCAGATCAGGGCAACATGCAGGAGGAAATCAAACCAACCAGGAGCCTGGGAAAGTGGCAGAGGAAGGCGGAGACCTCAGGTGATACACTCCCAGTGCCAAGGGGACACTCAGTCCTGTCCCCAGTGCCCCAGCCAGTGCCTCTGGGCTGGCACCATGAACTGCACATGGTCCTGTGCAATTGGGGCACCCTGAGGTCACCCAGTGACCCAGTCCTGTGTCCCCTGTGAGCACAGCCCCGTGCTGGTGCCATGGCAGCAGGACAGGGGCTGTTCCCACTGCCTGAAGGCCTGTCCCACCTCCTGCCCTGTCTGGGGTCTGCTGTGGCTGCCCAGGAGCTCTGGCTGAACTGCTGCTCCCCCAGCTCAGCCCTGCTGCAGGGTCAGGACATGGGGTCCCTGCCGGGGTCCCTGCCTGGGTCCCTGCCTGACACCCTTGGAGGTGTCACAGCCCACAGGGCTCCTTCCATCGCCCCTGGCTGCACATCCATAAACTCCTGGGCAGGTAGAATCCTTCCTGGGCAGTGCCATGGGCAGGTCCCAGGTCCCCTGGCATATGGAATCAGGGAATGGTTTGGGATGGAAGGGGCCATAAAGCTCATCCATCCCACCCCTGCCATGGGCAGGGACACCTCCCACTGCCCCAGGCTGCTCCAAGCCCCAATGTCCAGCCTGGCCTTGGACACTGCCAGGGATCCAGGGGCAGCCACAGCTGCTCTGGGCACCTGTGCCAGGGCCTGCCCACCCTCACAGGGAACAATTCTTTCCCATTATTCAATCTAAACCTACACTCCTTCTGTGGGCAGCCATTCCTTGTGCCCTCTGCCTCCATCCCATGTAAACACTCTCTGTCCGTGTCTCCTGTTGGCTCCTTCAGGTATTAAAGGCCACAATTAGTTCCTTCTGAAGCTTCCCTTCCCCAGGCTGGACAATCCCAGCTCTCCCAGCCTTCCTACCAGAATTCCCTGTGTGTGGGGAGCTGTTCTCCAATCTCTGAGGGGGTTTCCACTCCCTTGTCCTTCCTGGGGAATCTCCTCCATCCCACAGCCAGAAAAGTCCCCAAACCAAACCAATCCCTCTGGCCACTGCCTGCCCAGGGTGCAAGGCCCAAATGGGCAGATGTGACACCACAAATGGCTCCAGCAGATCTGACCCTGCTTTGGCTCTGTCACTCACCTCTGAGCTGACACCAATGCTCGGTTTGAAGCCTCCTGCTTTGTGCTGCTCGTTGTGAATGCCCTGCAGCTCCTCCAGCTATCCCCAGCCTCTCCCTGCTGCCCTCCTGGCTCAGGGGAGGCTGCAGGTCACAAATGGAGCCCCAGGGCTGCTCTGTGCTCTGCCAGCCCTGTGCAGTGGGACAGGGGCAGGACACGGTGGGGGTGGTGTCCAGGCCATCCAGCAGCAGCATCCATCCATCCTGGAGCTGACCCCACCCTGGAGCTGATCCCATCCTGGGGCTGATCCCATCCTGGGGCTGATCCCATCCTGGAGCTGATCCCATCCTGGAGCTGATCCCATCCTGGGGCTGATCCCATCCTGGAGCTGTCCCCATCCTGGGGCTGATCCCATCCTGGAGCTGATCCCAGCCTGGGCTGCTCTCTCCGTGCTCCTCCAGAACCTGTCCAGGGCTGCTTTGCTTGGCCTACAGAGGTTTGCGTTGACCCACACACCCAAAGGCCCCTCTCTGTCCTGCCTTCCCTGGATTCCTGGATTGTCCCCTCTGGAGCCAGGCTGGGCTGGGAGCAGGAGGAGGGACAGGGTCTGTCCGTGTGTCCCAGCTGTGTCCCTGGGATGCTCCTGGAGAATGGCTCAGGCTGCTCCCCTGGCACAGGGAACTGCTGGAATTGCTACAATAGGTGCCCACGGGACTGACACTGGTTCATGTGCTTTGATCTCAACCCAAACCAATAAATGTCTGTTGCAAGCTCCATAGGTGTTTTCCCCACCTGGGACCTTTTTAGGAGATGGCTGAGCTGTGTCACAGCAGGGTGGGTAAAAGGGAACAGAAACCTGATCCTAAAAACTCAAGCTGGACTTTGGAGTTCCCTAGAATGCCCAGAGCACGTCCTGCTGCTGCAGAAGGATCCCAAACATTTCCATTTCTGGCTCTGACCCACATTTTGCTTTTGGGCCAGGCTAAAAGATCTTTGGAAAGGTAAGAAACTCCTCCCTGGGTTAATGCCCTTTACTGGGCCCTGAACTCTTTGGGTAGATTTGTTATTTGTGACCCTTCTGTCCTGTCCAAGCCCCCATGGTACAGTTTCCAGAGGGGCTGTGGAACACCAAATATCTTCAATATGTGGCCTTTAATGGAGCACTGAGGGGTCAGGCTGCTCCAGATCTTCTGGACCCCGACTCTCCCCCTGCTGTTCCCAGGTTCTCTCTGGAGGAGCAGCAGAACTGGCAGGCAGAATGCAGGATCTCATGGTTCTGCTCTCTCCTGGCCTTGGGACGGGTGATTAAAGGACATGGAAAGCACCTCGTGGTGCATGTGCTGGAGAGGACGAGCTGGAGCTGAGCAGGAGCAGGGGCAGGGGCAGGGGCAGGAGAGCCTCTCTCACCAGCTCTGCGGGGCCTTGGCTCCCTCAGGGATGGGATGTGTGTGGGAAAGGGCACCAGGGAGCTCTGGCACCCTCCCGGGGATCAGGGGGCTGCAAATTGGCCGTGCACAGACAATGCTCTGATTTGGGTTTAGTGACATCTGTGCCTTTCCCATCTGGCACCCCGTGCTGCTGCTGGGAATGCCGAGTCCTGGGAAGGGCCAGTCCCGGCTTAAGGAGCCAGCAGTGGCTCCTGACGTCCCTGCTGAGGGCAGTGCTCAGTGCTGGCACTGTCACCGTGCCCCCTGGCAGTGCCTGGGAGGGGAGGCAGCAGTGCCCAGGTGGGAGCATCCCAAGGGATCTGGAGCTGGCAGTGCCTTTCCCGAGAGCTGTGCTCTGTGCCACAGCCTGGGCCTGGCACCTGGACTGCACAGTGGCCTCTGCTGCTGTCCCCTCTGGTGGGTGTGTCCCACCAGAAGGAATGTCCCCTCTGGTGAGAATGCCCACCCCGTGCCAGGGCAGA
Source organism: Origma solitaria (assembly GCA_013397895.1). Taxonomy (NCBI): domain Eukaryota; kingdom Metazoa; phylum Chordata; class Aves; order Passeriformes; family Acanthizidae; genus Origma; species Origma solitaria. The sequence continues at coordinate 85,245 of VZRL01006753.1, forward strand.
GCTGTCCCGCAGAGCAGGGTGGTGGCACTGCCAGCCCTGCCCACACTGCTGGATTGACAGGCTGCTCCTGAGCCCAGACGGAGCCAGCGCCAACATCCCTGGGAGCTGGGATTTTCCATCCCCCAGAGTCACAACAGATGCAGGTTCAGCCAACACTTTGCATTTAGTCATCCCTTCACTGTGCCAAGAGAAGGAAATCTTACAGAAACATAACCCCCAAAACACCATGAAAGCCACCCCGAACAAACCCCACCCGTGCAATCCCCAGGCACTGGGCTGCTCACACAAACCATTAATCACCCACAGCATCCCAGACCTGAACCCCTGACCCTGAGCAGGGATTTCAGTCCTTGTCTCTGTGTCCCACAGCCCCAGGAGTCACCCTGGGATTCTGCTGTGCTGGGCTGAAGGTTCCTCAGAAGGGCTCAGGAAATGGAACTCCAAACGAGGCAGCACTCGGTGTCCAGAGGACTCCAGGGAACCTGGTCCCTGTGTGCCCTGCAGGAGCCTCGGGGACAGCCGTGTCCCCAGCCATCCCTCCCACGGCAGGGGCAGAGCTGCTCCTCTCGCATGAGCTCCTGTCACCTGCCACCACTGAGAGGCACCCAAGCGGGTGACAGGGTGGCCGTAGGTGGCCGTGGGTGGCCAGGGAGGGACAGCTGAGTCACCTCTCAGGAGGGGTGTGGATGATCCTGCCCTTTGGAAATGTCACAGCTGAGATGAGATGCAAGGGCACAAAGGCTCAGCATCCCCTGTGCTCTGGGATGAGTCAGGAGCTGACTTTCCCAGTGCAGGCAGCAGCTCTTGGTGGCACCATCAGCGTCTCTGAGAGACATCTCCAACCTCTGGGACCCCTGAGGGCCACGCAGGGTTCACTCCTTCCTGCTTGCTTTTCTCTCTCTTCTGCTGCTGAGTATTTGGGCTCACAGAAGAGCAGGGAAGGTCAGCAGGAAATGAAGAGATGCCTTGGAATATTTGGGGTTTTTTTTAGTCTACGATATCTGCAGGGTTCTCTTCTCCTCTCCTGCCCACCCTGCTGCTCCCTCGCTGTTGGGGCAGGTCCTCACAGAGTTCGGCTGTGCTTCCTCATGTCCTCCGTGAAGTCATGGAGGTCTTGGATAAACTGCAGGATCTGGGGCGGGAAAGGGAGATGGGTCAGGGCAGGACTGGAAGCAGGAGGCAGAGGGGAGCCTGCCCCTTTTGGAGGGCAGGTGTCCTCAAGCCAGCTGAGCAGGATAGAGAGGCCTTGCTGATCTGCCCCAGCAGAATGTGCCTCTGGGGGAGATGAAACCAAATCTTGGCCAAGGCTGGATCTGCATCCATGCACCCCTGTATCCCTGCACCCCTGTATCCCTGTATCCCTGCATCCCTGTATCCCTGCACCCCTGTATCCCTGCACCCCTGTATCCCTGTATTCCTGTATCCCTGCACCCCTGCATCCCTGTATCCCTGCATCCCTGTATCCCTGTATCCCTACATCCCATCATCCCTGCACCCCTGCATCCCTGCATCCCTGTATCCCTGCACCCCTGCACCCCCTGTCCCAACCTGGCTCCCCCTTGTTCTGCCCCCACAGGTGCCACTCCCTGCTGCAGCTCCTGGGAAGGGACAGGTTTGCCTGCTGTCCCCACCACTCCCGTGCCCGGGGTCCCCAGGGGACAAGGAAGGCTCTGTTGAGCCTGGGGCTCCCCCTCCCTTTGGGAGAGCCAGTCCTGCTGCTTCTCCTGGGTGGGGGCAGGGCTCTGCTCTGGCTTTACCATGTCCAGCTGCCTGTAGCTGTCATCAGCTGCCACCTTCACCTTCGGCTTGAGCCGATTGCTGGCGGCCTGGTAGAGGCTGTGGATGGCCATGCTCAGGGACTTCAGCTCCATGGCTTTCCTGGCAGCTCTGTCCTGCAGCTCGGCCCAGCGATCCTCCTGTGGGGCACGAGACACATCCCAGCAAAACTGCTTCAGCACCGGGACCCAGCCTGGAGACCCCAAATTCCACTCCATCCAGGCTGGGAAGGACCCAGCCTTGCCCAGGGCTGGGCTGGAGCAGGTTCAGCCTGGTGTGGTGGGAGCAGATCCAGGAGCGGCTCCAGCCCCTGCAATCCTCACTCTGGCATGTCCTCCCTGTCAGCCCCATCCCCTCCCCACAGCAGGGACAGATCCCCTGCAGCAGCACCATCACTGTCACTGTCACTGCCACCCTCCCAGACCTTCCCAGCCCTTCCTGCTGACAAACCTGCTCCAGCCCGGTCACTGCTCCTCCTGCAGCCCCGTGCAGGATGGATTCAGGCATCTCCTCCCACCACAATCTCTGCCACTGGGCCCTGTCACCAGCCTGGGAGACACCCCTGCCCACCCACAGCTCCTTACCCACTGCACGATGTCCTTTCGAGCCTGCTCCACACATTCTTTGAACTGCACCAGCTCATCCTTGCACTGGAGGATGTCAGCTTCCTGCTCTGCCCTGTGCTGCTGCAGCAGGATCTTGCCCTGCTCCGTCAGCTCCTGGTGCCACCACTGGGACTGTGCTAGGTCCTTGCGAGTCCTCACCAGGGCCTTGTAGAAGGCAATGACGTCCTCGATGTCCCGGAACTGCGGCACAGGGTCCTGGGGTCAGTGCTACCCTGCCCTCCCCCACTGGGTTCCCCTGCCCTGACCAGGGCCAAGGCCTCCCCAGCTGGAAGATCTTCCCTTCTCCATTGTCCCTGCTGGTCCCTGAGCATGGCCACATTCCCACGGTGCCAGGCCTGGAACTGGCACTGCTGCAGGGGAGGTGGCACAGCTGTGTCTCAGGTGAGCTGTGCTGGGATCCAACACAACAGCTCTGTGTCCCCAGGCCTGGGAGGCAGCAGGAGCACGAGGGATGCATGGAGAGATGTCTCAGCATCCTGGAGACAAGGCACAGCTTTCCTGACAACTGCCCGGGTCCCAGTCCTGGACAGTTTTCACCTCTCCCAAACCCTCAGTGTGACCTGAAATGGTGAAACTAAGGGGGCCCTATTCCCCTCAGCCCTGAGATTTCCCCCTTCTCGTGGCTTTTCTTCAGTCTTCTCAATCCTTCATCTGTCCTGGTTCTCCTCTCCTGAGCCCGCTGCCTGTGGCTCACCTTTGTTGCAAGGGAACCCTTCCCAGCCCACCTGGAATCTCTGGGTTTGATCAAAAGCTGATTTCCCTGGCTGTGCCTCATCCCCTCTAGTTTAACACCAGGGTAAGGCGCTCCCCAAGCCTGTGGTCTGCCTTTCCCATGTCCAAGCTCACCTGTGAATTCTCCACCACATCCTCGAGGTACCTCTTGAACAGGGAGTACTTCAGCAATTTTTTGGAGAGTTTCTGGTGCTGTTTTCTGAGGGCTTCCAGTTCCTTCTTAGCCCCCAAGAGCTCACTGTCCTTTTTTGTATTCTGCTCTTTCTCTTCTTTGGCCTTCTCCAGAGCTTGGATTCGCAGCCTTTCATTCTCCTGGTGATGTTTTGCCAGCACCACACACAGACAGAGGGAAAGGAAGGCAAGGGGAGGTGGAGCTGGGTCGCTCAAGGGCACTGCAAGAAGATGCCTTGAGAGAGGAGACCCCAGCACTGCAGCACCCCGGCACCATTTCCCCCTCTGTTTCATGGGGCCATCCCTCTGGCACTGCCCCTCTGGCACTGCCCCTCCGGCCTGGGGCACCCCCGGGATGGGACTGTGCCTTTCAGACTCCTTTACCTGTCCCTGGAACCTTGCTGGGGCCCCACGGTGGGGACAAGGCTGAGACCCTTCCCTGGGGATACGTGGGGCCCTCAGGAGTCACAGGGAACAGCACAAGCTCTCTCCTGCCCAGGAACAAATCCCTGCTGCTCACAGCTCTGGGCTCAGGGGAGGCTTGTCCAGGAGCGCTGATCCAAGGCTCTTCCCAAGGGATGGGAGGAGTTGGTGCTGTGACTGAGCAGGGGCAATGTGCCAGGAGTGACATGTGTGCCAGGAGTGCCAAGAGTGCCATGTGTGACAGGTGTGCCGGGAGTGCCAGGAGTGCCATGTGTGCCAGGAGTGCCATGTGTGCCAGGTGTGCCAGGTGTGCCAGGAGTGCCAGGAGTGCCATGTGTGTCAGGTGTGTCAGGTGTGCCATGTGTGTCAGGTGTGCCATGTGTGCCAGGTGTGCCAGGAGTGCCAGGAGTGCCCACTGTACCTTCACAGTGCTCCCAGATTTCTCCACATGCGCTTTCAGCTGGGCCCTCCTGGCGTGCAGCTCCCTCCACTGCCCAGCGAGCGCCTCCATCCTCTTGGTGAAGGCCTGGCAGCAGCAGAGCAAAGGTGACACGGCTGCCACTGCCAGAGCCGCTCCCCTGCCTGCTCTGCCACCCTCCAAACCCCAGCAGCCCTCCCAGTGCTATCCCAGCACCCTCCCACCCTCCTCACCTCTTCCTTCTCTTCCACAACCTTCTCCATCAACCGCACTTCCTTCATCTTCTTCAGGAGGCAAATGAACGAGTTCGTGGAGTCTTCCTCAGTCGCCCGCAGCTCCCTGCCATGGATTTCCTGAGCTTACACTCCGGGCCCAGCTCCTGGCAGGATGCTGGATTGCTCTGGGCTGTGTCCCAGGTGAGGTGACAGGACCCCAACCCCACCTCAAAACCCCTCTGGCGGTGTGTCATCCCCAGCCCGCCCCTGCAGAGACCCCCCAGCACAGTTGGGGAGCTCCAGGGAATGACAGGGCTGGGAAAGCGAGGTCCAGGAGGGAACAGATCAGAGCTGGGGGTTTGCCGTGGCAGGGGAAGGAGGGAGGGGGAGGCAGGAGGAGAGGATGGAGGAGCCCCTCACCTGAGCAGGGGCAGGAGTCTCTCCTTGTACTGCCCCCGGTAATAGCTCACGTCCTCGTGCGCCATCGCTGCGGCCACCGCACGGCCACCTCCTGCCCCTGCCCTGCCCTGCCCCGGGGCAGCCTGAGGGCCTGGGGCTACTCCAACCCACCAGGACAAGTCCTGTGGCTACTCTCTAATCCCAGGGAGAGGCACTGTGCCTCTTCCAACCATTGTGGGAATTCCAGTGGCTACTCCCAGCACTGTGACAATTCCAGTGGCCCCTCCAACCATCATGACAGCTCCTGTGGCTCCTCCAACCATTGTGACCACTCCTGTGACTACTCCAGCCATTGTGACCACTCCTGTGGCTACTCCAGCCATTGTGACCACTCCTGTGGCTACTCCAGCCATTGTGACCACTCCTGTGGCTACTCCCGCCATTGTGACCACTCCTGCAGCTACTGCAGGCACTGTGGCAGATCCAGTGGCTATTCCCAGCACTGTGACAACTCCTGTCAACTCCTTGGCATCAGAGGGACTGACCACTGTGCCCAGGACCAGGAGTTTTTTATTTCCCTTCATCTCATCTTCTCTGCATCTTCCTCTGCCCAGATTTGGCCCTTGTGGCCCTGGCAGCCACATGTGCCTGTCCCAGCGCTCAGGGCAGGGCCGTGCTCCTTTCCCAAAGCCCAGCTAGGAATGGCCCATCCTCAGGGTCCCTCTCTGGGTCACACTGAGCTTTCCCATTTGCCCAAAATCAGCGGATTGGTTTTTCATTGATTCGCTTTCTCCCTCAAAAGGGGTCCCATGACCAAGGACCACCCAAAGCAAAGGGGTGGTGCTCATGGGCCAAGCTGGGGGAACCCACAGATGATGGAGCCCTTGGAATCCGCTGCTTCCTGTGGGATTTCACCTCTGATGGTCACTCTGCCAGTCCTGGCTTCCCCCTGGCTGAACCCAGAGCAGTTCTGTAAGCTCGGAACAGGGCACGGGGGCTCCAGCAGCACCTGGAACAGAGGGTTTATGGTGGTCCAGGCTCTTTGGCAACTGCAGGGAGCATTTTTGGGTACAAAACCCACAAAAGGCACTTTTGTGACTGTCCCTGTCCCTGCTGCTCCTTCTCCCACCAGGGCCAGTTCCTGGATTCTTCACAACCCCTCCTGTGAAAGGCCTCTGTTTGAAGAACAACCAACACAAGCCTTGAAATACTGAAAATATAAAAACCCTCCCAAACTGCATTTTCAATATCCCCCCTTAAGAAATACTTTAATGTTAATATAACAAATACTAATGATAGAATATACTAAAAATATAATTTATTTGAATATATAATATACAATAGATTATATATGCTATAGCTTTATAGACAACACATAAAATATATAAAATACAATCTATAATATAAAAACATCTGAAGGGACCGATTTGCTGAATTTATAAACTTTTCCTTACTCTTTCCCAAGACACTTCCACAAACACAAGAACTGAGAGGGCTTTTAGGATCTCTCAATTCTCAATGTTTTTTTAATTACTCCAAGACCTAAATTTGAATGTTGCCATTGTTTTGGTGTTTTTAATTGAGTTTTTAATTGAGTTGCTCTCCAGGAGATGCTGACGCTGCCCAGTGCCCACATCTGCTGGACATCCCTCTGTGGCCAAAGGCCTGGGTCAGGAGGTCACTGTGCACAAGGACAGCGGGGCCAGGAGGGCTCAGGGAGCTGCTGACACCGAAGGGTGTCCAAGCACAACCCAGAGCTTGGGCTGGAGCTCCTGGAGGAATTCTGGGGAGCTGGGGACATCTCCTGGCCGTGGGATGGAGCAACACTGCTGGAAAATCCCACCCACGAGAGCTCTTCAGCTCCTCTGCCTGGACATTGTAAAGTGGGCACTGGGCCTCAGCTCAAGGGAACACTGGAGCTTTGTCTTTCTTTGTCTGAAAGAAAAATAGGGAAAAAAGGCTTCTTTGCTAAACGTGACTAAAACCCACTTGTATTAAATCACAACATATCCCATAACCACCCTGAACACCAAAGCAAAGCCTGCCTGGTGCTCCTGGCCACATTTTATTTCACAAGTCTGACTTTCCTATTCACCCCCTTAAAATATACACCACAATCGGCATTTCCAGCTGATTAATCCTTCTGTCAAATGCAAATGTTTTCTTTCCCCAGCACTCCTTATTTCTGTGCAGGATTGGACATAGCAATATATAAACATATTCGAACCCAGCTCATCCAG
>VZRL01006767.1:10981-28673 GCA_013397895.1 Origma solitaria
GGACATTCACATCCAACTCTCGGATCCCTGGGTGTGTTTTTTGGGGGATTTTTTTTGGGACCTTCAATCCCACCCGGGGGGGACACGGACAGGGACAATTGTCACCGTGCCAGCCTGGCCTGGGACACTTCCAGGGATCCACGGACAACCCCAGAGGAGCAGAGGGACAGCAGCCGTGACCCCACACCGATACCGGGCGGTCCTCTCGGCGCTAATTAACCCATCCGGCAGTGCTAATTAACTCATCCAGCAGTGCTCATTAAGCCTTCGTCCCGTGCCGTGAGTTCACGGCCACGGCCAGCCCGGAGCGGTGACGGACACGGCGATAATGAGGGAGGGCATGGGTGGGGATGCAATCCTCGGGACGGGCCCGGGGCGAGGCGGGAGCGGCACCGGCAGCGGTACCGGGACCGGTCCGGCCGCTCCTGAGTCACCGCGGCGGGGCGGGAGCCCAGCGGGGACAGAGGGCGTGTGAGAAGGTCCCGAATCCAGCGGGGACAAAGTTCGTGAGGAAAGGTTCCGAATCTTATGGGGAAAAAGTTCGTGAGGAAAGGTCCCGAATCCAGCGGGGAAAAAGTCATGTGAGAAGGTCCTGAGTCTTGAGGGGAAAAAGTTCATGAGCGAAGGTCATGAGTCCAGCGGGGACAAAGTTCATGTGAGAAGGTCCAAAATCCTGAGGGGGAAAAGTTTGTGAGCAAAGGTCCTGAGTCCAGCAGGGACAAAGGTCGTGTGAGAAAGTCCCAAATCCTGAGGTGGAGAAGTTCGTGAGGAAAGGTCCCGAGTCCAGCGGGGACAGAGGGCGTGTGAGAAGGTCCCGAATCTTATGGGGAAAAGTTCCTGAGCGAAGGTCCCGAGTCCAGCAGGGACAAAGGTCGTGGGAGAAAGTCCCAAATCCTGAGGTGGAGAAGGTCGTGAGGAAAGGTCCTGAGTCTTGAGGGGAAAAAGCTCATGAGCGAAGGTCCTGAGTCCAGTGGGGACAAAGGTCTGGCGAGAAGGTCCTGAACACTGAGGGGAAAAAGTTCATGTGAGAAGGTCCTGAGTCTTGAGGGGAAAAAGTTTGTGAGGAAAGGTCCCTAGTCCAGTGGGGACAAAGGTCTGGTGAGAAGGTCCTGAACACTGAGGGGAAAAAGTTCATGAGGAAAGGTCCCAAATTCTGAGGGGGAAAAGTTCCTCAGCGAAGGTCCCGAGTCCAGCGGGGACAAAGTTCGTGAGGAAAGGTCCTGAGTCCAGCGGGGAAAAAGTTCATGTGAGAAGGTCCTGAGTCCTGGGGGAAATGAGTGAAGGTCTCAAATCCTGAGGGGCCAAGGCTCCTGTGAGAAGGTCCCGAGTCCAGCGGGGAAAAAGTTCCTGAGCAAAGATCCCAAATCCAGCAGGGAAAAAGTTCGTGAGGAAAGGTCCCAAATCCTGAGTGGCCAAAGTTCCTCAGCAAAGGTCCAGAGTCCAGCACGGACAAAGTTTGTGTGTGAAGGTCCCGAGTCCAGCGGGGACAAATTTCCTGTGAGAAGGTCCCAAATCCTGAGGGGTCAAAGTTCCTGTGAGAAGGTCCCAAATCCAGGGGGGAAAAATTCCTGAGTGAAGGTCCTGAGTCCAGCAGGGGCAAAGTTCCTGAGCAAAGGTCTCAAATCCTGGAGGGAAAAAGTCTGGGAGAACCCATGGAGTCCTCAATGAGGGCTCCTCACTTTCCGAAAATATCTGACCCTTGCACAAAAGTCCCAAAAGTTCCCAGGGATCCTTCCCTCCTTGCACAAAGGTCGCAAATCCTGGGGGGAAAAGCTCATGGGAGAATCCATGGAGTCCTTACTGGGGGCTCCTCAATTCCCAAAAAATTCTGATCCCTGCACCAAAAATCCCAAATCCAGCGGGGCCGAATTGCCCAGAGATCTTTCTCTCCGTGGACAGAAGTCCCAAATCCTGGGGGGCAATCCATGGCAGAATCCATGGAGATTCCAGTGAGGGCTCCTCGCTTCCCAAAAAAATCCGATTTCGCTTTGCTGGATTTCGCTGCTCCTGTAAAAATTCATTTTGTGCAATTCCCGGGGACGGGAAAAGCAATTCCACCTCTCCTGCGGGAAAAACGTTCCCTCCCTTTCCAGGGGCTGGATCCGGAGCCTCTCCGGGCAATTTCCATCGTTTTTGCACTGAGGTCGCTGCCCGATGACCTCTGGAGCATTCCCAGACTGGATCCAGNAGCTGGATACTTCTAAATTAAGTAACTTCTACACTTTTTCCATTTAGAACTAAATTCAAAATAAATATCCCGGCAGGCAGTATTTTCAAGATTTCTGCACAAATTTAGACTTGTTTAAATTTCACTAAATAAATAAATAAATAAATAAAATTAAAATAAAATAAAATAAAATTTAAATTTATCCAAATTTAAGGAATTAAGGAATATCCATAATTTTTGCGCTGAGGTCGCTGCCCGGTGACCTCTGGAGCATTCCCAGACTGGATCCAGGCCAATTTAAGGTCAGGAATTGAGGAATATCCATAATTGTCCTGAATCCTTGGATGTCGCAAGCCCGGGGTTTAAATTTGGCACCGGAATGGTCCCGAAATCCTCGGGTCTTGCCGAAATCCGAATGTCCCAAGCAGGTGGAGGTGTCCAGGTCGCTCTCCGGGGCTCGGCTCTGACCTGGGGAGGAGAATTCCCTCGGGAATGTTACGCAGGAATTCGGGCGGAAGGTTGGGGGTGATGAAATTCCCTGTCTGGCCTCGGAGTCGGCCAAAATCGGGATCGGGGAGCCATGAAATCATGGAATTATGAAATCAGAGGATGAACAAATGATGGAATTGTAAATTCGGAGAATTGTGGAATGATAGGGAATCAGAGATGCAAAAAATCGGGGAATTAGGGAATCGTGGAATCATAAAATGATGGAAAAATGGAATAAGAGAATCATGGAATCATAGGGAATCAGGGATTGGGAAAATCGGGGAATTAGGGAATCGTGGAATCATAAAATGATGGAAAAATGGAATAAGAGAATCATGGAATCATAGGGAATCAGGGATTGGGAAAATCGGGGAATTAGGGAATCGTGGAATCATAAAATGATGGAATAATAGAAAACCGCGGAGAAAAAGGGATTCAGAAAATCGTGGGATAATAAAATCAGGGATTGTAAAATTGTGGGGTGATAGGATCAGAGAATTGTGGAATCATGGGCAATGAGAGATTGGGAAAATTAGGGAATTAGAGAATCATGGAATCATAAAATGATGGAATAATAGAATAGGAGAATCATGGGGAATCAGAGATGTGGAAAATTGGGGAATTAGTGAATTGTAGAATCATAAAATAATGGAATAATAGAGTAGGAGAATTGTGGAATCATGGGGAACCAGAGATTGGGAAAACTGGGGAATTAGAGAATCGTGGAATCATAAAGTGATGGAATTATAGAAAATCGTGGAATTGTAGAGAACCAGAGATTCAGAAAATCATGGAATTAGAGAATCCTGGAATGGGAGAATAAGAGAATCACGGAATAATGAAACGACGGAATAATAGAAAAAGGTAATTGTAGAGAATCAGAGATTCAGAAAATCATGGAATTAGAGAATCCTGGAATAACAGAGAATAATAAGAGAATCACGGAGTAAGAAAATGACAAACTCGTGGAGTCGGAGAACCACGGGATCGCGGAACAGCGGAACCACAAAAATCGCGGAAAACCGGAGAATCGCGGAACGGTTTGGCTCAGGAAGGAACCTCCAGGAACACCCCACTGCCGGCACCGCCCCGCGGGAAGGACAGAATTCCAGGAGCTTATCTGGGCCCCGTGGGCCCCGGCAGACAACCGCGGCGCTGACTCGAAAGCGGCCGGGCAGGTCTGGGAAGGGCCCTGATTCCAGCCCCGTTCCCGCCGGAATCCGCGCCCTGGGAGGGTTTGGGGTCGGGCCAGGGGATTCCCAAAATCGGAGATGAAAACCGAGCTGATCATGGGGGGAACAGCAAAAGGGAAAAATGGGGAAAAGCAGGAATGGTGCAGAGAAAATTCCGGAATTCTGTGCGATTCCCGAGGGATTGTTGAGGGAGGAATTTGCTCCGTGCCCTGGGAAGGTTTGGGGTCAGGTCGGGATATTCCCAAAACTGGAGATGAAAACTGAGCCAAATCCGGGGGGGACAGCGAGGTGGGACCCCCGGGGGAAAAGCGGGAATGGCGCCGAGAAAATTCTGGAGTTCCGTGCGATTCCCAAGGGATTAGTGAAGGAGGAATTTTCTCCATGCCCCGGGAAGTTTTGGGATCAGGCCAAGGTATTCCCAAAATCGGAGATGAAAACCAATCCTGGGGGGGGGGGACAGCAAGACGGGACCCCCGGGGAAAAGCAGGAATGGCGAGGAGAAAGTTCCGGAATTCCGTGGCATCCCGAGGGAGGGATCTGCTCCGCGCCGGGAGCGATTCCGCGTCCAGGAATTCCGCGTGGTGGCCACCGGGACCAGCTCGGCCTGTTGGGAGGGATTGGGATGTGGGGACGATAAAAGGGACCGGGAGAGGCTCGGGGTGACCAAAATTCCCGCTGGGGTGGGACACGGCGTCTCCAGGGCGGGAAATCCTCCTCCCCTCACGGCTCTGGCTCCAGAGATTTGGGGGATTGGGATTTTGGGGGTTTTTTTCCCCCCCACTCCATAATTTTTTTATTTTTTCCCCCACCTGGAATAATCATCAGGGACCAAAATTCCAAAATTCCCTCTTTTTCCCCGTCCGGGAATTCCGCTCCGGAATCCCGTGAGGCCGGCTCCCAAAATACTGTTCGGGTGGGGAAAAAATCCTGGATTTTGTTAAAATCCTGGATATCGTTAAAAATCCCTGGGGATGAGCTCCGCTCCCTGCTCTGCCGCGTTCGGGACCGGTGGGAGTTTTTCTCCGTGGAAAAATCACATTTATCCATGGAATCCCAGGGGTTGTCGAGGTCGGGAAAGAATTCCAAGCCCAATTTTTATTGGATCGCCGTCTCTCCAAGCGGCTCAGAGCCCTGAGGGAATTCCTGGGGCACCTCCAGGGTTGGAGACCCCAAAAAACCTCCAAAGCCTGGCCACCCTTTCCGGGAGGAAATCCCTGGAATTTCTGGGAGGAAATCCCTGGAATTTCTGGGAGGAAATCCCTGGAATTTCCGTGAAATCCCTGGAATTTCTGGGAAATTCCCGGAATTTCCAGGAAGTCCCTGGAATTTCTGGGAAATCCCCGGAATTTCTGGGATATCCCTGGAATTTCCGGGAAGTTCCTCAAACCGAAGCGAAAGCCGAAGGAAATCCACGAAGGAAAACCCATCCCCGATTCTTAAAATCCCCAAAAAAAGCCATTTTTGAGGATTCACCAATGGGGAAAAAAGTGAGAAAAGCAGAAATTATCCCTCCCTCTCCCAAATTCCCAATAATTCCCAGGAATTAGAGACTCAGAGAGGGGAATTTTAGGGAATTTCAGCCCCGGAATCACTCCCGGGTGGGTTCAGGCCGAACCCCGAGACCCCAAACCTCGACGGGGCCTTCGACAAAACCCACGAGGGTCCTGCCCCTTGGATTTCCATGGAGAAATTCCACGGAAAAATGGGATCAGCCGCGGGGACAGAGCGGGAATCCTCCCTGGAAAGTGCCTACGTGTAAAACCAGGCCGGGCGGGAGAGGTTGTGAAAGGATGAGCTCATCCCCGGGAGGACTCGTTCCCAGAAGGCAGGGCCTGGAAATCCTATAAAATCCCCAAATCTCCCTGGCCCGGCATCCACTCCACTCCTGCTCTTGCCGAGGCGCCGGCCGGGTGAGTGCGGGGTTGGGAATTCTGGGATTCCTCGGGAGGGTCGGGATTGGGAATTCTGAGATCCTCGGGGAGGGTTGGGATGATATTTTTGGGGAGGGTTGGGATTGAGATTTCTGGGGTTTTTGGGAAGTTTTGGGGTCGAGAATTCTGGGATTTTTGGGGAGCTTTGGGATTTGGAATTCTGGGGTTTTTGGGGAGCTTTGGGATTGAAAATTCTGTGATTCTGGGGGAGCTTTGGGATGCAGAATCCTGAGGTTCTTGGGGAGGGTCAGGATTGGGAATTCTGAGATTCCATGGGGAGGGTGGGATGGAGAATTCTGAGATTCCTCAGGGAGGGTTGGGATTGGGAATTCTGGGGTTTTGGGGAGCTTTGGGATTGAGAATCTTGAGGTCCTTGGGGAGTTTTGGGATTCAGAATTCTGAGATTCCTGAGGGAGGGTCGGGATTGAGAATTCTGGGGTTTTTGGGGAATTTTGGGATTAGGAATTCTGTGATTTTGGGGAGCTTTGGGATGTAGAACCATGAGGTCCTTGGGGAGGGTTGGGATTGTGAATTCTGGGATTCCTCAGGGAGGGTTGGGGGTGAAGATTTGGAGATTTTTCGGTGATATTTTGGGATTCAGAATCCTGAGGTTCCTCGGGGAGCTTTGGGATTGGGAATTCTGAGGGTTTTGGGGAGCTTTGGGATGTAGAACCATGAGGTCCTTGGGGAGGGTTGGGATTGTGAATTCTGGGATTCCTCAGGGAGGGTTGGGGGTGAAGATTTGGAGATTTTTCGGTGATATTTTGGGATTCAGAATCCTGAGGTTCCTCGGGGAGCTTTGGGATTGGGAATTCCGGGATTTTTGGGATTCTGCCCCTCGGCTCCGACCTTTCCAGCGGGGTTGAATTTGGGATCCGCGGGGAATTCTGGGAAGGAACAGGAATCATGGGCGTTGGGGCAGCCTGGAAATGGCTCTGGAGGGCAAATTAAGCTCGAGTCTGAACCTGGGGGTAATTAAATCCCTAAATTAGGCCCTTCCCCGGGCACGGATCCGACGGAATTCCGCCGGCACCAAACCCTCTCCGGCCAAACGAAATTTCCCCGCGGTTTTATAACCAAAATATCGTTTAAAAGTTCAATTTCACCTCGGAATTCTTCGGGGAAAAGGGATTTGGGGGCAGAGGGATGGAAACATTCCCCGTGCGCCTCACCCGTGCCAGGAGCGAGAGATTAATTAATTAATAATTAATTATTAATTAATTAATTAAGATCTTATCAGATGTAACAGAAATGGGAAGAGAGGAAGGAATTGGCTTTGGGAGGAAAGGAAGGGAAGGGAGGAGGAATTTTCCCCCTCTGGGAAATCCCAATTTTGGGAGGGGTTTAAAAAGCCCTTTCCGATCCCACGCTTGGAATTCTCGGTTTGGGTTAAAAAAATGTGAATTCCCGAAGTCCGTGTGAGCCACAAAACTTCCCCAAATTTCCCCACTTCCTGGAATTCTCACCTGGGATTTAAAAATGTGAATTTCCAGGGCCCGGGTGAGCCAAAAAACTTCCCCGAATTTCTCCACTTCCAATCGCACATCTGCAATTCTCACCTTGGGTTAAAAAATGTGAATTCCGGAAGTCCGGGTGAGCCATAAAACTCTTCCCGAATTCTCCTCCTTCCGATCTCACACCTGGAATTCTCACCTTGAGTTAAAAATGTGAATTTCCAGAGTTCGGGGAGCCACAAAATTTTCCCAAATTTCTCCCTTAAAATCGCACACCTGAAATTCTCACCCGGGATTTAAAAATGTGAATTTCCAGGGCCCGGGTGAGCCAAAAAACTTCCCCGAATTTCTCCACTTCCAATCGCACATCTGCAATTCTCACCTTGGGTTAAAAAATGTGAATTCCGGAAGTCCGGGGAGCCACAATACTTCCCCAAATTGGCCTCGGGGGCAGGAGGAACTCCCGGCCCTGCCTCAGACCACCCGGGGCCACTGAAATCCCAAAATTCGGGATTTTCACCCCAGAATTCCCTCCGGGATCGAGGCGGGGCCGCTGAAAGCCTCACCTGAGCCGTGGTGAAAGAGGAAGAGGAGGAGGAGGAGGAGCTCCACCTGCGGCTTTAACCCTCGGCTCGCCGGAGCCTCCCCAAATTCCAAGGAAAAGTTGGAAATCTGCAGAGATTATCCCGATTTTATCGGTCTAAAATGTTCCCTTGGTCCCGCGTTTATATTCTTTTTTTCTGGCACAAAAAATGCCCTGAAATGCTTGGGTTTAGAGATTTGGGGGTTTGGGATTTTTTGGTTTTTTGGATTTTTTTTTGTTGTTTTTGTTTTTGTTTGTTTGGTTGGTTTTGGTTTGGTTTTTTGTTTTGTTGGGTTTTTTTGTTTGTTTGGTTGGTTTTGGGGTTTTTAAAAACTGTTTCGAGCTTGGAATGGAGGATGGAAAACGTGGAAAAAAAAATCACCAATCTTTCTGGAAAAACCTCGCGGAGGCAGAGCGGGGGCTGGAATTTGGGAGTGGAAAAGGAGGAATAAATCGCAATTTTTTTGGAAGGAATAAATCAATCCTCCTAATCAATCATCCCTCCTAAAAATATTATCGGGAGGAATAAATCGCGATTTATTGGGACGGAATAAATCATTCCTCCTAATCAATGATTCCTCCTAACAAATTTATCGGGAGGAATAAATCAGGATTTATTGGGAAGGAATAAATCATTCCTCATCCCTCCTAACAAATTTATCAGGGGGAATAAATCGCGATTTAAAGAAGAGAATTTTGGGCTTTTTCCTTACCTCCCATTTTTCCCAATTGCGCCACCCTCGCCCCGCCGCGGTCCCTTCGCTAACACCCAAAATTCCCATTTTTCCCCCCGATTTCACCATTTTCCCGCAGCGATGTCTCTGAACCAGACGCAAATCAAGCAGGAGCTCGTCCTCCCGCCGGGCCTGGCCAAATCCATCCCCGGGCAGAGCCCCGAGCCCATCCCGGCTGGGCCAAAATTCCCCGAAAAATCGGTGGAAACGGGAAAAGGAGACCCTCCTGTGCCCCAGTGTCCCCCCCAATGTCCACCCCAGGAGCAGCAATCCAAGCTCGCCGCGACATTCCCATCCGCTCCACGCCTGGAAGAGAAATCCTGCCCGGGATCGGCGCTGGGGAAGCAGGAGGCCAAGGAGATCCCGGTGAAGGTTCCGGAAAATCAGGAATGCAAGGAAATTCCGGTGTCGGTTCAGGAAAATCAGGAATGCCAGAAAATCCCGGTGTCGGTCCCGGAAAAACAGCAGTGCAAGGAAATTCCGATGAAGGTTCCGGAAAATCAGGAATGCCAGAAAATCCCAGTGTCAGTTCAGGAAAAGCAGGAATGCAAGGAGATCCCGGTGAAGGTTCCGGAAAAACAGGAATGCAAGGAAATTCCGGTGTCCATCCCGGAAAAACAGGAGTGCAAGGAAAGTTCCATTCAGGAAAAACAGGAATGCAAGGAGACCCCAATCCCAATCACGGTTTCGTGCCCTGAACCCACTCGGTGTGCCCAGGAAAAGCAGGAATGCAAGGAAATCCCGGTGTCGGTTTCAGAAAAGGAGCAGCGCAAGGAAATCCCAGTGTCCATCCCAGTTCCGCTCCCTGACCCTGTCCCGTGTTCCCAGGAAAAGAAGGAATGCAAGGAAATTCCAGTGAAGGTTCCGGAAAAACAGGAATGCAAGGAAACCCCGGCGTCCATCCCGGAAAAGAAGGAATGCAAGGAGATCCCGGTGAAGGTTCAGGAAAAACAGGAATGCAAGGAGACCCCAATCCCAATCACGGTTTCGTGCCCTGAACCCACTCGGTGTGCCCAGGAAAAGCAGGAATGCAAGGAAATCCCGGTGTCCATCCTGGAAAAAGAGGAGTCCAAGGAAATTCCGGTGTCCATCCCGGAGAAACAGGAATGCAAGGAAATCCCGGTGAAGGTTCCGGGAAAACAGGAATCCAAGGAAATCCCAGTGTCTGTCCCAGCTCCGCTCCCTGACCCTGTCCCATGTTCCCAAAAAAAGGAGGAATGCAAGGAAATCCCAGCCCCAATCCCTGACCCCGTTCCGTGTTCCCAAAAAAAGCAGGAATTCCAGGAAATCCCAGCCCCAATCCCTGACCCCATCCCGTGTTCCCAAAAAAAGCAGGAATGCCAGGAGACCCCAGTGCCAATCCCAGCCCCACTCCCTGACCCCGTTCCGTGTTCCCAAAAAAAGCAGGAATTCCAGGATATCCCTGTGTCCATCCCGGAAAAAAAAGAATGCAAGGAGACCCCAGTCCCAATCCCTGACCCCATCCCGTGTTCCCAAAAAAAGCAGGAATTCCAGGACATCCCTGTGCCCATCCCGGCTCCCTGTCCCCAAAAATTCCCTCCTGTGGAGCAGCAGGGCCCGTGGCAGAAGTAGAGAGGAATTCCCGATCCTTTTCCCCCAGATCCAGAGGTTTTTCCATTCCAAGAAACTCCTTTTTTTTTGTTTTTAATTTAACCGCAGGAAGGGATTGATTCTTCCTTCCAGCCGCGCCAATCCTTTACTAACAGCAGGGAATTCCCGCCGGGAATGGGTCGCAGTTGTGCCTTCGCCTCAATTCCTGAGCTTTCCCAAACCCCCACGGCTTCGGAATGACCCCCCTGAAAAAAATTTAAAAAAAAAAAATTAAAAAAAAAAAAATTCATGGGAAGAGGTCAGGATTCATTAAAAATTAAATTAAAAAATAACCCCAAATCCAGGGAGCAGCTCGTGCCCTTTTCTTGCTTTTCCCCACCTGGAAATCCGGGAGGTTTTCCCTATTATTTATTTTTTAAAAAAATCAGATTTAGGCCAATAAATTCCCGCTCCAAACCTCCCAAATCAGGAATTAAAAAATCGAAATTGAGGGGGGGAAAAAGGAGGATTTTTAGGACAGATCCGACTTGGAGTTGGATTTCCTCGGAGGTGTCGAAGGATGGCTCAGGCTGAGACTAGTCCTGGCGAATTATGGATCATTAATTCTGAAGTTATGGATAATTAATTCCGAATTTTTGGATAACTAAATCCGAATTTATGGGTAATTAATTCCGAATTTATGGATAATTAATTCCGGATTTATGTACAACTAATTCCGAATTTATAGGTAATTAAATCCGAATTTATGGATAACGAAATCCGAATTTATGGGTAATTAATTCCGAATTTATGGATAATTAATTCCGAAGTTATGAATAACTAAATCTCAATTTATGGGTAATTAATTCCGAATTTATGGATAACTAAACCCGAATTTATGGATAATGAATTCTGAATTTATGGATGATTAATTCCGAATTTATGGATAATTAATTCCAAATTTCTGTGTAATTAATTCCGAATTTATTGATAACTAATTCCGAATTTATGGGTAATTAATTCCGAATTTTTTGATAATTAATTCCGAATTTTTGGATAATTAAATCCGAATTTGTGGATAATGAATTCCGAATTTCTGGATGATTCAATCGTGTTCGGGAAGGGATTACGCCCCGGGCGTGGCCCAGACGCGATCGAGGAGGAATCAATCCCACGCGGAGCTGTCTTCATCCCAGACAGGAATATTTCGCCATCGATTTCTGTCTGGGAATTGTCTCAGGAATTATTTCTGGCCGGGGTTGGGTCCGGGGTTTGTTTCTCTGTGAAAATTCCGCAATAAAAGCGACCTTGGATACCGAAAATTTTGGAGTTTTTGTTATGGGGTCGGGAGGAGGTTTTATTCTGAATTGTGAGAGGTTTTGTGTCAAGTTTTTGGAGGTTTTTATACTGAATTTTGGGGGTTTTTATACTGAATTTTGAGGGTTTTCATACTGAATTTTGAGGGGTTTTATAACGAATTTTGAGGGTTTTTATATTGAATTTTGAGGTTTTTTATACTGAATTTTGAGGGGTTTTATACTCAATTGTAGGGGATTTTATTCTAAGTTTCGGGGTTTTTTTAATACTGAATTTTGAGGGTTTTTGTACCCAGCTGTAGGGGATTTTATTCCGAGTTTTGGGGATTTTTATACTGAATTTTTGGGGATTTTTGTGCCAAATTGAGGGAATTTTTATACCGAAGGGAAACGCGAAGGAAAACCAGGAGCAAAGCCACACCGAAATCATTCCATCATTTTTTATTGCAGCACATCTCAAATCAAATTCGGAATCAAGACACCCCCACGGCTGATTTATGATCATTTAGAATTAATTAAGAGCGTTTCTTGATGAGGTGATTCCTGGCTTGCAAGCGGAGGAGGAGGCCGCGGGTCCGGAGAGATTCCGGAGATCCGGGAGAGGGATTCGGGATCGGCGATTTTGGGATTTGGGATCGGCGATTTTGGGATTTGGGATCGGCGATTTTGGGATTCGGGATCGGCGATTTTGGGATTCGGGATCGGCGATTTTGGGATTTGGGATCGGCATTTTTGGGATCCGGATTGGCATTTTTGGGATCCGCGATTGACGTTTTCGAGATCCACGACTGATGTTTTTGGGATCCGAATTGGCGTTTTTGGGATCCGCAGTCGGCATTTTTGAGATCTGGGACTGATGTTTTTGGGATCCATGCTCAGCGTTTTTGGGATCCACGATCGGCATTTTTGGCGTCCAGGATCAGCATTCTTGTGATTTAGGATCGGCGTTTTTGGGATTCAGGATCAGCATTTTTGGGATCGGCGTTCTTGCGATTGCCGGTTTTGGGATTCGGGATCAGTGCTTTTGGGATTTGGGATCAGCATTTTTGGGGTAGCGTTTTTGGGATCCGTGATCGGCGTTTTTGGGATCGGCATTTTTCAGATCAGCGTTTTTGGGATTCAGGATCTGCATTTTTAGGATTGGCGTTTTTGTAATCTGCATTTTTGGGATCCGGGATCAGAATTCTTGGGATTGGCATTTTTGGGATCGGCGCTTTTGGGATCAGCGTTTTCGGGATCGGCGTTTTCGGGATTTGGGATCGGCGTTTTTCGGATCGGCGGTTTTGGGATTTGGGACTGGAGTTTTCGGGATCAGCGCTTTTAGGATCCGCGTTTTTGGCATTTGGGATCAGCGTTTTCGGGATTAGGGATCAGCGTTTTTGGGATCGGCGTTTTCGGGGTCTCTACTTCTGCTTGGGGCACTGCTGCTGCTGCTGCTGGGGGAGTCTCTTGGTGGCCTTGGCCTGTCCCTTGGGGGCCTGGGCCTGTGCCACCCCCTTGGGGACAATGCCACACTGCTGCTGGCACTGCGCGGGGACCTGCGGCGGCTGCTTCTGCTGCTGCGACATCCTGGAACACCTGGGACGGGGAAAAATCAAAGAAAAAATTAAATTATTTTTGTTTTTAACGTCCCGGAGAAACCTGGGGTTGAAAATCAAAGAGAATATTTAATTATTTTTATTTTTAACATCCCCGAGAAACCTGGGGTTGAAAATCAGGGCGGAAATGGAATTATTGTTGTTTTTAACATCCTGGGAAAACTTGGGATTGGGAAAAATCAGGGAGGAAATGGAATTATATTTATTTTTAGCGTCCCAGAGAAACTTGAGATTGAAAATCGGGGAGGAAATGGAATTATTTTAAATGTCTTGGAGAAACCTGGGGCTGAAAATCCGAGAGGAAATGGAATTACTTTTATTGTCCTGCAGAGACCTGGGGCTGGAAATCAAAGAGAAAATTTAATTATTACTAATGTCCTGAAAAACCTGGGATTGAAAATTGAGGAGAAAATTAAATTATTGTTAACATCCTGGAGAGACCTGGGGCTGGAAATTGAGGAGAAAATTAAATTATTTTTGCATCCTGAGAGACCTGGGGCTGGAAATTGGGGAGAAAATGGAATTATTTGGATTGAAAATCAAAGAGAAAATGAAATTATTTTTATTTTTAACATCTCGGAGAAACCTGGGGCTGAAAATCGGGGAGGAAATGGAATTATTTTTAATGTCCTGGAGAAGGCTGGGATTGAAAATCAGGGAGGAAATGGAATTATTTTTACCTCCTGGAGAGACCTGGGACTGAAAATCAAATTAAAAATTTAATTATTCGAAACATCCTGGAAAAACCTGGGGTTGAAAATCAGGGAGGAAAAGGAATTATTTTAAGACCTGCCTAAATTCACCTTTTGGTGATATTTGATAAAATTCCCAGTATTTGATAGCAATCTCATTATTTAATAAAGATCCCAATATTTGATAAAAATCCCAATATTTGACACCAATCCTAATATTTTATATAAATCCAGGATTCTTGGGAGATTTCTCATCCCAAAAAAATCCCAAACCGGGGTCCGCAAAAGCCTGGGAAAAAAACCCCAAAATTCCATAATTTGGTTTTTCACCCAGGTGGAGTTTTCCAGGAGAAAATAGGTGGGAATTTTCCGGGAGAAAATCAGTGGAATTTTTGGGCATCCTCGAGGTAAAAACCCCAAAATTCCATAATTTGGTTCTCCACCCGGGTGGAATTTCCCGGGGAGAAAATTGGTGGGAATTTTCCGGGAGAAATCAGTGGAATTTTTGGGCATTCTGGACCAAAAAAACCCAAAATTCCATAATTTGGTTTTCCACCCCAGGTGGAGTTTTTCGGGAGAAAATTGATGGACATTTTCTGGAGGAAAATCGGTGGAATTTTCTGGGAGAAAATTGGTGAAATTTTGGGGCAGCCTTGGAAAAAAACCCCAAAATTCCATAATTTGGTTTTCCACCCAGGGTGGAATTTTCCAGGGAGAAAATAGATGGGAATTTTCTGGGAGAAAATGGATGGAATTTTTGGGCAGCCTCGACCAAAAAACCCCAAAATTCCATAATACAGTTTTCCAGCCCCGGGGTGGAATTTCCTGGGGAGAAAATTGGTGAGAATTTTCCGGAAGCAAAAGGATGGAATTTTCTGGGAGAAAATGGATGGAATTTTTGGGCAGCCTCGACCAAAAAACCCCAAAATTCCATAATACAGTTTTCCACCCCTGGGGTGGAATTTCCTGGGAGAAAACAGATGGAATTTTCCGGAAGAAAATGGATGGAATTTACCGGGAGAAAATTGGTGGAAATTTTAGGCATCCTCGATGAAAAAAACCCAAAACTCCATAATTTGGTTTTCCACCCAGGTGGAGTTTTCCGGGAGAAAATTCATGGAAATTGTCCGGGAGAAAATCAGTGGAATTTTTGAGCATCCTCGACAAAAACCCCAAAATTCCGTAATAAAATTTTCCACCCCCAGGGTGGAGTTTTCCAGGAGAAAACCGCTGTGGATTTTCAGGGGAGACAAGGCCGAGGAAGGGGGGAAAAAAACCCACAAAAATCCCATTTTTCCCACCCAGAATCCCCGGGGGAAGGACTCACCGAGTGCGTCTGGAGGAGTTTTTGGGGTTGCGAATCCTCTCGGGGTGTGGAGCTCCGCCGGGGGAGAGGTTTTTATAGCCCGGGAAGGGCTCCGATGGCTTCGGGATAAACTCAGTGACCGAAATCTTTCCCAATCCCTGGGAGCGATCCCGGGCGGGGATTGGGAGTTGTTGGTTTGTTTTTTGTTTTTTTTTTTGTGGAGGGCACACCCAGAGGTAATTTGGAAATAATTCTCTTTATCCCTGGGCAGAGATCCCACAAAAAAAAACAAAAAACAGGAGTTGGGACATCTCCGGGAGAGGTTTTTGGGGACCTGAGGAAATCCCGGTGGGGTCTGGGGTCTGGATTTCCAATCCAACTCCTGGATTTTGCCGTTTTCCCTCTTCAAATTCCCACCCCCCAAAAAAATGGGAATGAAATGTTTTATTTCCCCTAGAAATCCAGAAATTTTTCCCCTGATTTTTCCTTGCGCTTCACCGAAGATTTTCCCCCGATTTTCCTTTCCGCTTTCCTGAAGTTTTTCCACTCCACAATTCCATTTTCCGTGGATTTGATTCCTTTTTTTTTACCAGCTCCTTGTTTGTGGAGAATCCCCATTCCTGTGGCAGAATTCCCATTTTTTTCCCAGGGTTTGTTTCGCAGGAAAATTCAGATTCCCCGGGAATTTTGCCGAGGAAGGAGCAGAGGGAAATGTTCGATTTCCGGTGGGAAGGGCCCTGCGGGAATTCCTGTGGGAGTGTGGAATTCCTGGAGAAATCCCACAGAAATCTCACAAAAGATCTCCGAGGTCACCCAGACCTGGACATTGTGTTCCCTTTTCCAGTCACATCCTGCTCTTTCCACCGTGTTATTCCCAAAATTCCCTGGCTCTTCTTGCCAAAAATCTCTGGGTTTTTCCCAAAAAATCCCTGGCTATTCTTCACAAAATCCCTGGCTTTTTTCCCCAGAAATCCCTGACTGTTTTCCCCAAAAATCTCTGACTATTTTCCCCGAACATCTCTGACTATTATCCCCAAAAATCCCTGGTTATTTTCCCCAAAAAACCCTGGCTATTTTCCCCAAAAATCCCTGGCTATTTTTCCCAAAAATCCCTGGCTATTTTCCCCAAAAATCCCTGGCATTTTCCCCAAAAATCTCCGACTATTTTCCCCAAACATCTCTGACCATTATCCCCAAAAATCCTTGGTTATTTTTCCCAAAAATCTCCAGCTATTTTCCCCAAAAATCCCCAGCTGTTTTCCCCAAAAATCTCTGACTATTTTCCCAAAAAATCCCTGACTATTATCCCCAAAAATCCCTGGTTATTTTCCCCAAAAATCCCTGTTTTTTCCCCAAAGCCTCATATCCCTAATGAATCCCAAATATCTCTAACGAACCCCAAAAATCCCTAATGTATCCCAAAAATCCCTAATGAATCCCAAATAAATATCGCTAATGAATCCCAAAAATCCCTAACGAACCCCAAAAATCCCTAATGAACCCCAAAAATCCCAGGAATTCCGGCCCTTCCCGGGGCTGACCGCAGGTCCCTCCCGCCACTTCCTCCCTGTCCCCAACCCGGGGGAGGAGGTGACAATTCCAGGGCTGAGGAAGATCCAAAATCCTGATCGGAGCAGCCGCGCGGCATTCCTGAGCCCTTTTTATTCTGCCATTCCCAAAACCTTTTCCCGCATTCCTAAAATAATTTTTTTCCCCCCAATTTATCAGTGCTGCCTTTTCCATGTCCCCAAAATGTCACCGAAGTGGCATTTCCCAGTCATTCCCGAGGCAGATTCCTCGGATTCCTGAAAGTTTGGGATCCTCGGGAGGAATTCGAGGTCCAAATTCTTAATTTTCCCGGGAATTCCTGCTCCAGGTGTGTTCAGGTGTGGGAGTTGTTTTCCCTGATTCCCAAAACCTTTTCCCTGCCCCAAAATGTCACCGAAGTGCCACCTCCGAGTCCCTCCCGAGGCAGAGCTCAGATCCCCAAATTTTTGGGTTCCTCAGGAGGAATTTGAGGCAAAAATTTCTCATTTCCCCATGGATTTTCCCGGGAATTCCTGCCCCAGGTGTGTTCAGGTGTTGGGAGATGTTTTCCCTGATTCTCAAAACCTTTTCCGTGCCCCCAAAATGTCACCAAAGAGCCATCTCTGAATCCTTCCCGAGGCAGAGCTCAGATCCCCAAATTTTTGGGGTTCCTCAGGAGGAATTCCAGGTCCAAATTCCTCATTTCCCCATCAATTTTTCTGGGAATTCCTGCCCCAGGAGTGCTCAGGTGTGGGACCTTTGCCCCGATTCCCAAAACCTTTTCCATGCCCCCAAAATATCACCAAAGTGCCATCTCCAAGCCACCTCTGAAGCAGAGTTTGGACCCTCAAAGGTTTGGGTTCCTCGGGAGGAATTCGAGGCCCAAATTCCTCATTTCCCCCTCAGTTTTCCCGGGAATTTCTGCTCAGCTCTTTTCCTTCCCGGCCGCGTTTTTTGCCCTCCCGTGATCCCTGTTTGACGTTGGCACCTTCCGGTGTCACCTCTTGGTGTCACCTCTTGGCGTCACATTTGGGTGTCACCTCTTGGTGTCACCTTTGAGTGTCACCTCCCGGTGTCCCCAACAGAGCCACAAAGAGCATTTTCCTTCATTTTCCCTCCCATTTTCCTACTTTTTTTTTTTTTTCTTTTTC
>VZRL01006767.1:28726-46961 GCA_013397895.1 Origma solitaria
CCCCAACTCCGCATATTTTTTGCCAAACCCCTGGCCGGATTCCCTTTTTTTGCCCTCCGTCCCCTCCCCACGGAAAAGGCGATTTTGAAACGGCCTTGGCTCAGGATTTCAATGGAATTCTTCCCTTCCCCAGATCAGATATTCCGCACCCATCCCATAATGAGGGGGTGGGCGGGGAGCGATTTCAGCATTCCCAGACATGGAAATTACTCGGCCGGCGCCGAGCCAGGGGTGAGGAAATTCTGTCCCAAATTCGGGAGCTTTGTCGACAAAATTTGGCCTTTTTTAAATGTTTTTTTAATGAGTTTTTATGGGTTTTTTATCCCTCCAAACTACCCCAAATGAAGATGTGCTTCTATTTATTTAAAATGTTTAATGGCGAATATTTAATGTTTAAAATGTTCTGTTTATTGAGAATGTTAAAATCTGTGCTTTCCAGATGTTCGGTTCCTTCTTCATTAATTTAATCTTCCACTTAAATAAATTCACCCTAAATAAATTCACCTTTGAACGGTGGTGAATTTTAATGCTTCAGATTCAATTGGATTTTAACACTTCCAATTTAAGTGATTTGTACACTTCAAATTTAAGTGGATTTTAACACTTCCAATTTAAGTGGAATTTATCACTTCAAATTTAAGTGATTTTAACATTTCCAATTTAAGTGGATTTTAACACTTCCAATTTAAGTGGATTTTAACACTTCCAATTTAAGTGGATTTGCCTCCAAAATCCCAAGCTGAGAAGACCAAAATTCTGCCTGAAAATCAAATTTCTATCAATATTTCCAGGGGAAAAAAAAAACATTTCCCAGACGATTTCCTTGTAGAATTCAAAGGAACGACTCCACATTAAAACGCTGGCGCGACAATTAATTAAATCTTTAATTAAAATCGAGGCTCCACCCCGCCCCAACCGGGTTTGAAAATGGAAATTAAGAAATTTTGCATTCTGAGGATGTGGGAAAGGGGAGAAAAAAAGACAAAAGACACGCGGTGCCATCGATCGACGGTCAATTTTTATTGCTGCACGGGGAATTGACAGGACTGAGACAGAAGGGAAAGGGAAAAGCGCCGACACCTCCCACCACCTCGCCTTTACGTTATAAATAATTAACATTTATAATAAAATATTATCACAAAATTATCTTTTTATCCCTTAAAACATCGGGAATGCCCGAGGGGGGGAAATGGGTTAGGGTTAGGGTTAGGGTTAGGGTTATGGTTAGGAAAACAGAGCAAAAACGGAGGGAGCACACAGAGAGAACATTTTCCGAAGAACATTTTCCGAAGAGCATTTTCCGAAGAACATTTTCCGAAGAACATTTTCTGAAGAGCATTTTCTGAACATTTTCGAACGGTCACAGCCGCAGAGGCCTCGTGGCATTGCCGTTGGGTTCGTGCCGTGGTTCCTATCCCAGATCCCGCGGGTCTGGCTCCTCACTGGTCACTGGTGCGGCTCCGCGGGGTCGGGATCGGGATCGGGATCAGGATCGGAGTCAGAATCGGGATTGGGGTTAGGGTTAGGGTTATGGTTAGCGTTAGGAAAACAGGGAACGAAAAGAGACGGAACACGAAGAGAGAACGTTTTCCAAAGGTTACATCCGCAGAGGCGTTGCCGTTGGGTTCGTGCCATGGTTCCCATCCCAGATCCCGCGGGTCCAGCTCCTCACCGGTCACCGAAGCGACTCCACGGGCTCAGGATTGGGATCGGGATCGGGATCGGGATCAGATCAGCAGGGCTTGGAGCAGCAGAAGGTTATGGTTAGGGTTAGGGTTAGGGTTAGGATTAGGGTTAGGGTTAGGATTAGCGTCAGGAAATGACAGCGAAAACGGAGGGAACATGCAGAGAGAACATTTTCCGATGGTCACATCTGCAGAGGCATTGCCGTTGGGTTCATGCCGTGGTTCCCACCCCAGAACCCGTGGGTCCAGCTCCTCACCGGTCACCAGAACAGCTCTGTGGGGTCAGGATCGAGATCGGGATCGGGGTTAGGGTTAAGGTTAAGGTCAGGAAAACACAGTGAAAACGGAGGAAACACACAGAGAGAACATTTTCCGAAGGTCACAGCCGGAGAGGACTCGTGCCGTTGCCATTGGATTCATGCCATGGTTCCCATCCCAGTTCCTGCGGCTCCGGCTCCTCACCGGTCACTGAAGCGACTCCGCGGGGTCGGGATCGGGATCGGGATCACCTCAGCTCAGCAGGGCTTGGAGCAGCAGACAGGCTCCAGGCACACGGCCTCGCACGTCTCCACGCACTTGGTGGCGCAGCACACCTCGGCCTGGCACTGCTCCACGCACTTGGCGACGCAGGGCTCGGCGCACTGCGCGGGGCACTGCGGGGGACAGCTGGTGGCACACTGGGTGGCGCAGGGGGCCTGGCACACGTCCACACACTGCGGGGGACAGCTGGTGGCACACTGGGTGGCACAGACGTCAACGCACTGCGGGGGACACACGTCGGCGCAGACGGTGGCGCACTGGGTGGCGCAGGGCTCGGCGCACGGGGCCTGGCACACGTCCACGCACTGCGGGGGACAGCTGGTGGCACACTGGGTGGCACAGGGGGCCTGGCACACATCCACGCACTGCGGGGGACAGACGGTGGCACAGCTGGTGGCGCACGGCGCCTGGCAGACCTCGACGCAGGGCTGGGCGCTCTTGGCGCACTTCTGGAGGCAGATGGCGGGTGGCAGGCACGGCTGCTTGCACTGCTCGTAGTAGAAGGACATGCTGGGAGGAGCTGGGGGAAACTGAGGAAAGATGGGGGAAAAAATCTGGGAAAAGAGAGGAAAAAATCGGGGTGTCAGTCTGTGATTAGCAAGGGTGGGGCCTTGGTGTTTTCAGGGTTGGGCTGAGGGAAGGAGCATTGGGAAAAGGATTTTGTGCTGACTCTTGACTAAAACCATTTTTTCCCCAATTCCCAACACCTTTTCCGTGCACCCAAAATGTCACTGAAGTGGCATCTCCGAGCCACTCCTGAGGCAGATTCCTTGGACCCTCAAAGTTTGGGGTCCTCGGGAGAAATTTGAGGTCCAAATTTCTCATTTTCCCTTCCATTTTCCCTGGAATTTCTGCTCCAGGTGTGTTCAGGTGTGGCATTGTTTTCTCTGATTCCCAAAACCTTTTCCATGCCCCCAAAATATCACCAAAGTGCCATCTCCAAGCCACCTCTGAAGCAGAGTTTGGACCCTCAAAGGTTTGGGTTCCTCGGGAGGAATTCGAGGTGTGAGGAATGCTAGGGAAAGCCGCCCGGGTCCAGGATTTCTGGATTTGGATTTGGACGGGACCTGCAGGGATCATTACGTCCAACCCTCCAGGGATGAAATCCGTGATAAATCCGTCATCAGCGCCACGTTCGGGGCTAATCCTGGGGGTTTTTCTGGAATTGACACTGACACGGGATCCCTAAATCCGGAATTTTCCGGGATTGTTAAACGCTGTGGAATCCGAAATGTGAAAATTCCCGATTTCCACATTTTCTCCGTTCCATCGGCAGAGGATCCGGGGCTGATCTCTTCCTCCTCAGACCCTCACGGCCACCGGGGCTCGTCCCAGCCACAAATCCCAGGGACCGCAAAATCCCGAGGTTATCCCGCGGAATCATGGAACGGTTTGGGAGGGAAGGGATCTCGGGGATCGTCTCATTCCAAGCCGCTCCCACCGAGCAGCTCTGTGATAAAAATTCCGTGATAAAAATTTCATTATGAAGATTTCCTGATTGACAAAAATCCCCTGATAAATGTTCCCTGATTTATAAAAATTCTATTATAAAGATTCCATGATAAAAATTCCATTATAAAGATACCCTGACAAAAATTCCATTATAAAAAATTCCATTACAAAGATTCCCTGATTGAAAAAAAAATTCCCCGATAAAAATTCCCTGATAAAGATTCCATTACAGAGATTCCATCATAAAAATTACATTAATAAAATTCCCTGCTAAAGATTCCCTGATTGACAAAAATTCCCTGACTGACAAAAATTCCATTATAAAGATTTCCTGATAAAAATTCCATTATAAAAACTCCATTACAAAGATTCCCTGATTGATAAAAATTCCTTGATAGAGATTCCATTATAAACATTCCATCATGAAAATTACATTATTAAAATTCCCTGTTAAAGATTCCCCGATTGACAAAAATCCCGCAATTCACAAAAATTCCCTGATAAAAATTCCATTATAAAGATTCCATGATAAAGATTCCCTGATAGATAAAAATTCCATTATAAAGATTCCCTGATAAAGATTCCCTGATAAAAATTCCCTGATTGATAAAAATTCCATTATAAAAGTTCCCTGATAAAAATTTCATTATAAGAATTCCGTTATAAAGATTCCCTGATAAAAATTCCATTGTAAAGATTTCACGATAAAAATTACATTTTTAAAATCCCCTGATAAAAATTCCCTGATAAAGATTCCCTGAAGGATAAAAAATTCCATTATAAAGATTCCCTGATAAAAATTCCATTGTAAAGATTCCATGATAAAAATTGCCTTATTAAAATTCCCTGATAGGTAAAAATTCCCTGATAAAAACTCCATTACAAAGATTCCCTGGTACAAACTCCATTATAAAGATTCCCTGATAAAAATCCCATTATAAAGATTCCGCGATAAAAACCACATCATTACAACTCCCTCGACGGATAAAAATCCCCCGACAAAGCCGAAGCAGCACTCACCAGGTCACCGGTCCGGGCGAGCGAGCGTCGGAGTAGCCAAAAAGGAACTGGCGGTAGCCTCCGAATCCCAAGCTTTTATATTTCCGGAGCGGCCTCGGCTCCGGAAGCGCGGGAGCCCAGGGGGATGGACAGCTGACCACAAAGTGGCCCGGCAGGCTCCGCCCCGCATGCTTTGCATATTTTTTGCATCCCAAATTTTTTTGCATCTCCTCTTCCAGGAGAGCAGGTGACGCTGAGCAGGCCCCGCCGTGCGGTTCCCAACAGGAACGGCGGAGTCATTAAAAAAAATTTCGGCGTTAATTGGGTTCTGAAAGGGATTTAATGCGCTGGGATGTCGCCGTGGTTTTATTTCCATAAATTTTTTGAGCGGGGTGGCTCTTATTAGGGAATATGGGTAATTAATTTGGGTTTGTGATGAGAAATGTCCCGGTCTAATTCTCGTGGGAAGGCGCGGCCGATCCTCCGGCGCTCCCACAGAGCCTCAAGATCCCGTTTTTCCTGGAAAATTAATCAATTTCGTTATTCCGACCCCATTCCACGTTAATTCCGTGGATTAACGCCATCGCTGCTCTGGAATTCCAACAGGGACACAACTCCGGTTCCTTTGAGGAGCACTTCAAGCCATTCAAGGCTTGTTTTAAAAGATATTTTTTACTTCCAGAAAAATGTGTAAAAAGCTTTGGTTTACATGGGATTTGGGCCTAAGATTCCATTTTTATTGAAATTGAAATTTTCCTGCCGATCGCGGAAAATCCTCGGTTCCTCCGAGGCGTTGCGATCACGGGAACGCGACCGTCAGAAAAATGCAAAACGGGGAAAAAAAATGAAAAAAAAAAAAATTTTAAAAAAACCAAACAAACTAACCAACCCAGCACATCCTGTTTCCTTCCCGGAGAATTCCAGGTATCGGCGCCTTCCCAGCGCTCCCACCAGGAATTCCACGCGGAGCTGACGGATTTCCAGGGGATTTGCCACCTCATGGGTGGCTCAGCTTTTCCACACACTCAGCTCCTCACGTGGAGCTTTGTCCCCTCTGTCCCCAGGGCTCTGCCACCCCTGAGGCCTTTCCGGAAATAAATTGGGACCTGAGCGTGGTTTGCTCATCCTCAACACCTCCTTTTCCACGGGAGGAGAAATCGCTCGGATTTGGGAGCTGAATTTTCAGGCAGACGTTCCTCTCTTTGTTTTCTTCTCCTCCTCGAGCTGCCGGGGGTGGGAATTTCCCCCCGGAGCCTTATCTTCCCGAGGAAAACCCCAAATTCCGGTTGGGACAGCTCCTCATTATCTCCCCAAGCTCCGGGCTCGGCTCCAAACCATCGCCGGGACCGGTCCTGCACCTTCCTTTCTACTCGGAGTGGTTTTCCACCCTGTCGTTACCTTCGGAGTTAATTTTACACCCTGTCGTTACCTCTGATTATAAAAATTAGCGCGGGATCGGCGCCTTCCGAAATGCGATATTTCGGGAGACGTCAACGGATCCGCACTTTGGGGAATGTGGGAACATCACGTCACGGGGATGGATTTTGATCATTATCCCTAATTGGCGCTCATTTGGGAATCTCCGCGACATTTATGAGCAATCGGAATTATCGTCACATTGGTGCCACTGAGTCAGGACCCGAAAGCCACGTCCGTCCTTTGGTGGCGCTCGGTGTGACCCGACCCGTGCTGGCCTCCAGCGACTCTTCCCGGAGCAGGGAGAGGATTCCGGAGAGAATTCCGGAGAGGATTCTGTGAGGGAATTATTCCGTGAGGGAATTATTCCATGAGGGAGTTCTGTGAGAGAATTCCAGAGAGAATTCTGGAGAGGATTCCGTGAGGGAATCATTCCGTGAGGGAATTACTCCATGAGGGAATTATTCCGTGAGGGAATTCTGTGAGGGAATTCCGTGAGGGAATTTTTCCATGAGGGAATTCCGTGAGGACGGTGCCTCCCAGCTCGGAGCGTTCAGTCCCATCTTGTGCGGAAAGGCTGAAGGTTTTGCAGCACCCCAAAATCCCCAGGGTTGGGGAAGATCTCTGGGAGCATCGAATCCCATTCCAAACCCCAGGAATTCCCCGGGAATTCCTCCAGGGATGGCGATCCGACCCTTTTCCCTTTTCCGGCAGGAATTGCCCCAAATTCCCACCCTGAGCCTCCCCTGGCACAGCTCGAGGCCGTTCCCTCTTGTCCTGGCCCTGTTCCCTGGGCTCAGATCCCAAATCCCCCCTGGATCCCCCTTGGCTCCGGGATCAGCCCCCACGGCTCCCTCGGGATTTTCCAGAACCTTCTCCTGCTGGAAAATTCCCTGGAAAATCCCAATTTTCCCATTCCTAGCCCCTCCGTGTCCCTCTCCCCACAATTTCCTCAATCTGGACTCGGAACTGACGTCCATCCCCCCCAAATCCCAAATCCCATTTTCCTGAGCGAGAAAAGAGATTTTTCCCCGTATGATTCCGACCGATTCCCATTTTCCCGATCAAGAAAAGGAATTATTTTTTCCGTGTGCTTCCAATCGATTCCCATTTTCCCGAGCGAGAAAGGAGATTTTTTTCCGTGTGATTCCCACTGATTCCCATTTTCCCAAGGGAGAAAAGACTTTTTTTTTCCATGTAATTCCAACCGATTCCCATTTTTCTGAGCAAGAAAAGGAATTTTTTTCCGTGTGATTCTGACCGATTCCCGTTTTCCCGAGCGTTAACTGCGCCAATTAACTAACCCAATTAACTGCGCATGCTTAACGACTTTTTGCCAATTTCCATCTGAAGGGGGGAATGGGAGGCACTTATGCTATGAATGCGTATCTGTATTTTAAATATGCATTATTGTTAGAGATAAATAAATTTTGTGTTGCATTTTTACTTCGGAGATGTGCATTTGGGAGCTATCCCTGCAGCTCTGAAATATTGAGAAAATCACCGATTTTTCCCTGGAAACACAGAGAAAATCACAGATTTTTCCCCGGAAACATTGAGAAAATCACAGATTTTCCCCTGGAAACACTGAGAAAATCACAGATTTTTCTCTGGAAACGCTGAGAAGATCACAGATTTTTTTTCCCTGGAAACACTGAGAAAATCACATTTTTCCCTGGAAACACTGAGAAATTCCAAATTTTTCCCTGGAAACCTTTCTGACCTTAACAATTAGACAGTCTTTGTCCATCTGAGGTGGATATCGATATTAGATTTATATCTGCATTTTAATAAATTAAAATCCTTCCTCGGGGAATCCTGGAATAGCTGAAATTCCAGAGGGATGAGAGCGGAGGACGATTCAGCCTCACGTGGGTCACGAGTGTCACCGTCTGTCCCCGCCCGGGGGACAATTTTGGGTCCAGCGGTGACCTCATGGCCCTTGGGGGGTGGAGGAACCCAAATGAGGAACCCAAAAAATGAGGAACCCAAAAAATGAGGAACCCAAATAATGTGGAACCCAAATCCCAAATCCCGACCTCTTTTCCTGTTTACTCCGGAAGGTGAGAGCTCCGGGAGGAACGACAATTAGCTTTTGGGGTAATTAAATCCGGGAAAGAGGCTGTGGTTATGGAAGGAAAAAAAAATAAAATTAAAAAAAAAATCCTCACCCCTTTTGTCTCTTTGCCTTCGGAGTGCTGCAGGTGCTCGCTGTGATTTTCTCAATGTTTCCAGGGGAAAATCTGATTTTCTCAGTGTTTCCAGGGAAAAATGTGATTTTCTCAATGTTTCCAGGGAAAAANCCAGGGAAAAATGTGATTTTCTCAATGGTTCCAGGGAAAAATCTCTGGATTTCCTCCTGGTATTTTTTTAAGTTTAGTGGATAAAAGTGTTTTTTCTCCCCGAGGAAATTTCGGAGCTCGGGGAACTTCAGCAGATCGTGGGAATTCCACAACATTTTCCGCCAGCGAGCAGCGATTTTCTGCCTGTTTTAACTTATTTAATTTAATTTAATTTAATAATTGAGTTAATAAAATTTAATTAATAAATTTAATTAATCCAGGCGGTCAGGAAAAATCCCTGAGGGGTTTTTTTCCCTACCTGGAAATTCTCTTTCTGCTCCGCGATTAATTCCAAACCTTTAATTTCCGTTCCCACGCGCAGGATGAAAAATCCTCCAAGCCCCACACCCGAAAGCGAAAAAAATCATCCCCAAAAATCCATTTTTTCCCCCCGAAAATTTATTCCCANAAGGAAAAAAAAATAAAATTAAAAAAAAAATCCTCACCCCTTTTGTCTCTTTGCCTTCGGAGTGCTGCAGGTGCTCGCTGTGATTTTCTCAATGTTTCCAGGGGAAAATCTGATTTTCTCAGTGTTTCCAGGGAAAAATGTGATTTTCTCAATGTTTCCAGGGAAAAATCTCTGGATTTCCTCCTGGTATTTTTTTAAGTTTAGTGGATAAAAGTGTTTTTTCTCCCCGAGGAAATTTCGGAGCTCGGGGAACTTCAGCAGATCGTGGGAATTCCACAACATTTTCCGCCAGCGAGCAGCGATTTTCTGCCTGTTTTAACTTATTTAATTTAATTTAATTTAATAATTGAGTTAATAAAATTTAATTAATAAATTTAATTAATCCAGGCGGTCAGGAAAAATCCCTGAGGGGTTTTTTTCCCTACCTGGAAATTCTCTTTCTGCTCCGCGATTAATTCCAAACCTTTAATTTCCGTTCCCACGCGCAGGATGAAAAATCCTCCAAGCCCCACACCCGAAAGCGAAAAAAATCATCCCCAAAAATCCATTTTTTCCCCCCGAAAATTTATTCCCAGAAAATCGGGCGATTTGGGAGCGGGAAAGAGGGGAAGAAATCCTTCCTCCCACGGAGGATGAAAAACCCTCCAAACCCCACACCCGAAAGCGAAAAAAATCATCCCCAAAAAAATCAATTTATCCCCCAGAAAATCTGACGAATTGGGAGCGGGAGGGGAGGAAAGAAATCCTTCCTCCCGCGGGATTTTAAATGAATTTTAAATGGATTTTGGAGTTGAAAAAGAAGAGATTTGCGCCCCAGCCCGAAGGAAAGGAGGAGGTGCGGGGGAGGAATTCGGCGCTGCCGCCGATCCCAAGCCTTGGGGCACCTCCGGAGGAGCCGAGGGATCACCCCCGAGCGATCCCAGACGGTCCCGCCCTGTCTGCGCTGCCCCCGCTCCAATTCCAGCCGGGATTCGCTCCCCAAATTCTCTCTGGGAAGCTCTCCCGGCGCCCTGGGAGCCCCCCCCAAAAAAAAAAATTTTTCATCCCCCCCAAAAAAAAAAAATTTGGGGTTGAGAAGGAAGGGTTTGGGGGTGGGGGGTTGGAGGAGGGTTCGGAAAATCTCATTTTTTGGGGTTTGCAAGGGTTTTCCGAAAGGCGGATGTGGTTTGGGGTCCTCTGCGCCATTGATCTGGGATACTGGATATTGATCTGGGGTATCGGATATTGATCAGGGATATCGGGTATTGTTCTGGGATATCAGATATTGATCTGGGGTATCGGATATTGATCTGGGATATCAGACATTTATTTGGGGTACTGAACATTTATTTGGGATATTGGACATGTATTTGGTATATCGGACATTTATTTGGGATATTGGACATTTTTTGGGGATATTGGACATTTATCGGTGATATCAGACATTGATCAGGGATATCGGATATTTATTTGGGATATCGGACATTGATCTGGGATATCAGACATTGATTTGGGATATCAGGTATTTATTTGGGATATCAGACATCGCTCAGGGATTTCAGGAATGAGGGAACGGCGCCCGGGGTGGGAATTCGGGGTGGACATCGGGAAAATCCCACCCCCGGCTGTGGAATCACGGACAGGGAACCCCCAGGGAATCCCGGCCACGATCCCAAACCCCCCCGAGCTCCAGGGTGAGATTTTGGGGTGTCCCAGGCCGGGTCGGGGGTTGGGTTTGATGATCCCAAAACCCCAGTGAGATAATTCAGAAAAAAACAGGATTTTTGGGGGAGGAATTAAAAGGATAAAGAGCCGAGCCCAGTGAGATCATTCAGAAAAAAATCAGGATTTTTGGGGAAAAAATTAGAAGGATAAAGGGCCAACTCCAGCAAGATAATTTATTAAAAAATTGGGATTTTTGGGGAAGGAATTAAAAGGATAAAGGGCCAACCCCAGTGAGATAATTTATAAAAAAAATCGGGATTTTTGTGGAAGAAATTAAAAGGATAAAGGGCCAAGCCCAGCGAGATCATTCAGAAAAAAATTGGTATATTTTGGGGAAGGAATCAAAAGGATAAAGGGCCAACCCCAGCGAGATAATTTATAAAAAATCGGGATTTTTGGGGAAGGAATTAAAAGGATAAAGGGTCAACCCCAGCAAGATCATTCAGGAAAAAAACAGGAATTTGGGGAAGGAATCAAAAGGATAAAGGGTGAGGAGTGAAGGAAACGCACGAGGCTGGTGCCAAGATAATTTCTTTTATTGCTTCAGACACGGAAAGGAAAAAAAGAGGACAAACAAACGCGGAAATCCCTCTGTCCCTCCGCGCCTCCGCGGGGAGGAGGAACTCCACGCTCTTTCTCCCGGGGAGCATTCCCGGGGGCACGAAATCGCTTGGTTAACATCCCACGAGGAACGGCGCTTTCTTGGGGCGAGAACGGCGGGAAAACGGAAAATTCCGGAAAATTCCGGAAATTCTGGAAATTCTGGAAATTCTGGAAATTCGGGAAATTCGGGAAACTCGAGCGCGGGGAAGGCGTGGGAAGGGTCGCAACGCGGATCCGCGGGTTTCCCCTGGGGGGTCCCGAGCCTTCAGGGGGCGCAGAATCCTCCGCGGCAGCAGGGGACGGTGACAGGGTGGCAGCAGGCCGAGGTGACCAGGCCGCCACACACCGGGCAGGTCTGGGTGACGCAGGCGTCGGCGCAGTGGGTGACAGCCTGGCACTGCGGGGTGGCACAGGGGGTGGCACAGCAGGGGTCCTGGCAGGTGGTGACACACCTGGTGACAGCCTGGCACTGCGGGGTGGCACAGGGAGTGGCACAGCAGGGGTCCTGGCACGCGGTGGCACACCTGGTGGCACAGCAGGTGTCCTGGCAGGCGGTGACACATTTGGGGACATCCTGGCAGCAGGGATCCACACAGCCGGTGGCACATCTGGTGGCACAGCAGGGATCCTGGCATGTGG
The DNA here is from genome assembly GCA_013397895.1 of Origma solitaria. Classification (NCBI taxonomy): domain Eukaryota; kingdom Metazoa; phylum Chordata; class Aves; order Passeriformes; family Acanthizidae; genus Origma; species Origma solitaria. Next base: position 40,516 of record VZRL01006767.1, read on the forward strand.
TGACACATCTGGTGGCGCAACAAGGATCCTGGCAGGTGGTGACACACTTGGTGACCTCCTGGCAGCACGGGTCCGGGCACGTGGTGGCGCATGTGGTCACCCCCTGGCAGCAGGGGTCCTGGCACACGGTGGTACATCTGGTCACGCAGCAGGGGTCCTGGCAGGTGGTGGCACATCTGGTGGCACAGCAGGGATCCTGGCACGTGGTGGCACACCTGGTGACACAACAGGGATCCTGGCACGTGGTGACACACCTGGTGGCACATCTGGTGACACAGCAGGGGTCCTGGCAGGTGGTGACGCACTTGGTGACCTCCTTGCAGCACGGGTCAAGTGACCTGGTGGCACATCTGGTGACACAGCAGGGGTCCTGGCAGGTGGTGACGCACTTGGTGACCTCCTTGCAGCACGGGTCAACACACCTGGTGACACACTTGGTGACATCCTGACAGCATGGGTCCACACACGTGGTGACACATTTGGTGACTTCCTTGCAACACGGATCCACACATGTGGTTCTGCACTTGGTGACCTCCCGACAACACGGATCTACGCACCTGGTTCTGCACTTGGTGACCTCCTTGCAGCACGGGTCAACACACCTGGTGACACACTTGGTGACATCCTGACAGCATGGGTCCACACACGTGGTGACACATTTGGTGACTTCCTTGCAACACGGATCCACACATGTGGTTCTGCACTTGGTGACCTCCTTGCAGCACGGATCTTGACATGTGGTGACACATTTGGTGGCCTCCCTGCAGCAGGGATCAACACAACTGGTGGCACATCTGGTGACACCGCAGGGATCTTGGCACGTGGTGACACATTTGGTGACATCCTGACAACACGGATCTACACACCTTGTGACACACTTGGTGACATTCTGACAACAGGGATCTACACACGTGGTGACACACTTGGTGACATCCTTGCAGCATGGATCCACACACCTGGCGACACACTTGGTGACATCCCGACAACACGGATCCACACATGTGGTGACACACTTGGTCACCTCCCGACAGCACGGATCCGCACACCTGGTGACACACTTGGTGACATCCTGACAACATGGATCCACACATCTGGTTCTGCACTTGGTGACCTCCCGACAACACGGATCCACACACGTGGTGACACATTTGGTGACCTCCTTGCAGCACGGATCCACACACCTGGTGACAGCACAGGGGTCCTGGCACGGGGGGGGACACTTGGCCACCTTCCTGTGGCACGGATCTGCACATCTGGAGCTGCCCTTGTGGCCCTTCTTGGGGCAGGGCTCTCCACATCTGGCGCTGGCCTTGGTGGCTTTCCTGCACCACGGCAGCACCCAGGGGCTGCTCCACTTTGTCACCTTCTTGCAGCAGGGCTCGTAGCACGGCGTCAGAACCTTGGGGACCTTCTTGCCACATGGGTCGATGTACGTGGTGACACACGTGGGGACGCCTTGGTAGCACGGATCCACACATGTGGTGACACACTTGGTGACCTCCTTGCAACATGGGTCTTGGCACGTGGTGACACACTTGGTGACCTCCTGCCCGCACGGATCTTGACACGTGGTGACACACTTGGTGACATCCTGGCAACATGGATCCTGGCACGTGGTGACACACTTAGTGCCCTCCTTACAACACGGATCTGCACACGTGGTGACACATTTAGTGACCTCTTTACAACACGGATCTGCACACGTGGTGACACATTTAGTGACCTCTTTACAACACGGATCTGCACACGTGGTGACACATTTAGTGACCTCTTTACAACACGGATCTGCACACGTGGTGACACATTTAGTGACCTCTTTACAACACGGATCTGCACACGTGGTGACACATTTAGTGACCTCTTTACAACACGGATCTGCACACGTGGTGACACATTTAGTGACCTCTTTACAACACGGATCTGCACACGTGGTGACACATTTAGTGACCTCTTTACAACACGGATCTGCACACGTGGTGACACATTTAGTGACCTCTTTACAACACGGATCTGCACACGTGGTGACACATTTAGTGACCTCTTTACAACACGGATCTGCACACGTGGTGACACATTTAGTGACCTCTTTACAACACGGATCTGCACACGTGGTGACACATTTAGTGACCTCTTTACAACACGGATCTGCACACGTGGTGACACATTTAGTGACCTCTTTACAACACGGATCCACACACCTAGTTGTGCACTTGGTGACCTCTTTACAACACGGATCCTGGCACGTGGTGACACACTTGGTGACCTCTTTACAACACGGATCCACACACGTGGTCGTGCACTTGGTGACCTCCTTGCAACATGGATCCACACACGTGGTGACACACTTGGTGACCTCCTTGCAGCACGGATCTTGACACGTGGTGACACACTTGGTGACCTCCTGGCAACACGGATCCACACACGTGGTGGCACAGGTGGTGACCTCCTGCCCGCACAGATCCTGGCACATTGTGAGACACTTGGTGACCTCCTGCCCGCACGGATCTTGGCACGTGGTGACACACTTGGTGACCTCCTGACAACACGGGTCCACACACGTGGTGACACACTTGGTCACCTCCTGGCAGCACGGATCTTGACACGTGGTGACACACTTGGTGACATCCTGGCCGCAGCACTCCCGGCCGGTGGAGCCGCACTCGGTCACTCGGCAGCAGCAGCAGGGATAGCCACGAGCCCCGATGGTGGCCCCGATGGCCCCGGTGGCCCCAGTGGCCCCAGCCACGCCCTGGAAGCACGAGGGGACACACGCGGTGGCCACGAGGCCACAGGGGTTGGCACAGCCGCCGGCCTGGGCCAGCCCAAGGCCACCAAGGCCACCGAGGCCACCAAGGCTGAGGAAGGTGGTACTGCCCTGGGGAAGGCCACCGAGGGCGCAGGGTCGCCGTGGGGTCAGGCCGGAGCTGACCGGGAGGCTCCTGACCAGCACGGCCGGAGGAGGGATGCAGAGCTGCGGCGGCGGGCAGCCGTTCGGGCGGCGCATTTTTGGGGGGAAAGGGGGAGGCTGGAAGGAGAAAAGGGATAAAATTTTAAAATGTGAAAAGAACCCAAAAAAACCCCCAAAAAATCCCCCCAAATAAACCCGGATATTCCAGGCTGTTTTAAGCTAAATTATCCTTTAAATTGTCTTTTATCCAGGGAATCCCGAGCTGGGACAATCGCCGTGGCGAGGGATGGCTCCACGTGAGACCGTTTTGGACAAATTTATGGCAATTTTCAGCTGACTCCGTCTCAAAACAAGAAGGAAAAAATTATTTGGGGCTCTTTTAGATTTTCCGGAGGGTCTGAAGCCTCCACCATCAGTCTGGGGTTCATCTTTGCCACTTTTTCCCTAATTTCACAAAAAAACGCCTCTGCCCCCAAACAGAGGAGGTGAAAACTTCCCAGAGGAAAGGCCCTGCTTTTCCCACAAAATCCAAAATTCCGGAATTCCCGGGCAGCCCCAGAGCCTCGGCTCCTTATCTCCGCTCCCCTTTGAAGTCCCAGCTCGGCCTTTTGATCTCTCCCCACGCCACGGGTGGAGGAGGAGGAGGAGGAACAAGGAGAGGAAATTTGGTTCTCCTCGGTGGCGGAGGAAGAGCGAAACGCGGAGCGAAGAAACCCCGGAGAGGGCGGAATTCAAATCTGGGGAATCCCAAACCCCACACCTCTGCGCTTTTTAAGTCTTTTAATTTCCTTCCACGAGGGATTCGAAATTAAACAACCCCAAACCCCGAGGTGAAACCCGGCCGGACTCACCCGAATCTCCACCAGCGAGCACCAAATGAAACCAAAAACAGCTCAAGGAACGGGAAAATAGGAATCCTTTTATAGGATTTGGGTGTTCGTGGCTCCGGAAGTGAGCCACCTCAGGGGTATGGAAATCAAATATTTAATAATCCAGACCTGCTCGGCTCCAATCCTGCAATTACTCGGCTCGGCATTTTAATTTTTAATGTCGCCGAGGTGGGACATGAGACTCTATGACTCCAAGGAATTCCCGATCCACGTATTTCCTACGGAGCGGGGATGAGACAGCCTGGAAACAATCCCCCTCGGGATTGAAGTTTGGGGGGAAAAGAAGTTGTTTTGGTGTTTTTTCTTGCAGAGCCAGGTGGGATGGGGAAGGGTCGCTCACAATGCTCCCTCTGCTCGGAATTGTATTTCCAATGGTCTGGTGGCAGTTTTCTGTTGGCTCTGGGGACATCTGGGAAGGGCACAGAGCTCTCCGTGAATCCTTTGGGAATTTCGGAGAGGCCCCGGGTTTGTCCCCAGGTCTTCTCCAGGGTCGGCAGATCCTGCAGGGTCTCCGAATCCATGTTTTCCTCGAGGTCCTTGGAACATCCCGGTGCTCTTGGGCTGTGGAACTCCAGATGTGATCCGAAAATTCCCCGGACACCTCCAGGGATGGCGATCCGACCCTTTTCCCTTTTCCCTTTCCCAGCAGGAATTGCCCCAAATTCCCACCCTGAGCCTCCCCTGGCACAGCTCGAGGCCGTTCCCTCTTGTCCTGGCCCTGTTCCCTGGGCTCAGATCCCAAATCCCCCCTGGATCCCCCTTGGCTCCGGGATCAGCCCCCACGGCTCCCTCGGGATTCTCCATTCCCTTCTCCTGCTGGAAAATTCCCTGGAAAATCCCAATTTTCCCATTCCCATAACCATAACCCTAACCCTAACCATAACCATAACCTTAACCCTGACCATAACCCACTCCAGCCCCTCCGTGTCCCTTTTTTCCATGATTTTCCCGAGCCGGACACAGCGCTGGACATTCCCAGTGCCCATCCCAGGGGACAATCCCTGTCCAGGGGACAATCCCAGCCCTGGTCCCGCCACTCATTTCCCCCACAATTCTTCGATTTTTTTTTTTTTAAATTTTTTTTTTTAATACAAATTCGATTCGTTCAACTCTCAGCCATTTCAGCCTCCAGGGAACTCTCCGCGCCCCGAGGACCTCCAGGACCTTCCAGAACCTCCTCCTTGTGCCCCAACCCCACCCGGTGACCCCCAGGGATGAACTCTGCCCAATCCCCCGTGGCCCTGGGGGCGATTTGGGTGCCAATTTCTGGTGCCAGCAGGTCCCACCCAGGCCGGGAAGGTGCCAAACCTCTCTCGGGCTCAGCTCGGAGCCGTCCGGAGGAAAAGAAAAGAAGGAGGAGAGACCCAACCAGTTCCAGGGAGACATCAAAGGCTCGGGAATTCCTGCTCTGCCCAGCCCGGAGTCACCGCGGACACGTCCAGGGACAAGAATTCCTCGCTCTGCACGCGAGGCTCTTCCCGAGGAGAGGTTTGGGATCTTCTTCCCCCAAATTTGGGTGATTTTTTGGTTGTTTCCTGGAAATAAAGAAATTTGGGATTCGCGGCAGCTTGAGTTGGGATTTTCCTGCTGACCACAGGAAATATTCCCTCTTTTTTTTTTTGTTTTTTGCTTTCCTGTTCCAACTCCCAAAGAGAGCTTTTCTCATTGAAATCCTCTCTCAGCCGAACAATTCCAAAGATTTTTCCTACTTTTTTTGGGAATTCCGAATATTTTTCCCACTTTTTTGGGGGGGAATTCCAAAAATTTTTCCCACTTTTTTTTGGGGAGGAGTTCTGAAGATCTTCCCCACTATTTCTTTTTTTGGGAATTCCAAAGATCTTTCCCACAGTTTTTTGGGGGGGAATTCCAAGTATTTTTCCCTTTTTTTTTTTGTTGGGAATTCCAAAGTTTTTCCCACTTTTTAAAAAATTTTTTTTTCTTTTTTTTTTTGGGAAAGGCGACAGATCGGATTCACCTCTCCAGGTTTGTGAATTTGAAGGATTTAGCTTGAAAAAAATCATAAAACTTTTGGGTAAAACGAAAGGAAAAAAGGGGTGGCGGTCACTCCTCCGGTCACTCGTCCCTCACGAGGACAACGTCACCGTCACAGCGAGATTTGAGTCAGAACTTCAGGAAAAACATCACGAGGGAAGAGTTTCCAGCAGCTCTGCAGAAAAAACAGGGGAAAAAAAAAAAAAAAAAGGTCAGACGCCGCTAAAAATAAAAGAATTCCCCAAATCCCACATCCCATCCTGCCCCTAATGGGCATCGTGAGGTGTTCGGGCCGGAGGATGTTGGAGCATCCCAAAAAAATCGCCCCGTGACAGGGAATCCTCTCATTTCCCAAATTCCTCCCCAGCGTCTGTCGGGGCCACGTGAATTCCCCGAGCTCCGGCTCCACGGAAATTGGCGTTTTGTATTAAAAATAATTAGGGAAATGATCCCTGCCGGGGTAGGGGCGGAGCGAGGCCGTGGGGAGCTTTGGAGCCCCGGGAACACTCGCGGAAAATTCCGGGGCGAAGAAGCTGATCCCGGCCCGGGTGAGTCTCCAAAAAAATCCCGGGGGTGATTTTCCAAAAAAAATCCCGGGGGGGATTGTCCCCGAAAAATCCCGGGGGTGATAGAAATCCCGGGGGTGATTTTCCCCC
>VZRL01006801.1:0-24195 GCA_013397895.1 Origma solitaria
ATATCATATCGTATCCTATCCTATCTTACCCTATCCCTATCTTATCCTATCCCTATCCTATCCTATCCTATCCTAATCGAATCCTATCCTATCCTATCCTAATCGAATCCTATCCTATCCTAATCAAATCCTATCCTAATCGAATCCTATCCTAATCCCTATCCCTATCCCTATCTCGATACCGTATTGCTTGTGTGCCCGTGGATGCTTCTCCTTACATCCCGACTCTGCCCAGAGGGAGCTCAGCCGCCTCCTGCCAGATCCCTGCAGCAGGAGCCCAAGTGCCGCGCTCTGCCCTCTGGCAGATAAGAGAACTGGCTCCAGCTGGCCCCTCCAGGACCTGGGAGTCTTGGGTGCAGCTCCAGAGGGAGAGATCTGCCCTTAGTCATCTCCCCTCCTGGCAGCACCCATTTTTCCAGTGATTTCCCCTCCCTCCACGCCCCATCGCTGTTAGGTAGGAGTTGATGCAGTGAAAGAACCTTGCACTTTCAGCATGTTTGCTCTGCCTCAGACACGCAGGAGCTGAGAGCTGGGTTGATTTCCCCTCCAAGGGGCAGAGGGAAGGATCATTTCTCCCTAGGGGAGACAAGTGGGAGGAATTGAAAATGTTCATCTGTCTGCAGCAGCTCTTGGGACAACAGCTTTTTCTTCTCTGTATACAAATTTTTGTGCTGTGTGAGTAGACCATGTCCTGAGACTTGGGTTTAGGAGATTTTCCTTCCTTGGAAGTTCATCTGGTGATGGTTCTCTGGCATTGTCACCTAACCCTTCCCTCTGTAACTGGCTAACAGCAGGCAGGGTCCTTTCACTCACCGCCTGGGTATTATTAAAGCAATTTCACTAAGCCTCCGCCCTCTGCCCTATTCATTTGCTTGGAATGGAAGCAAACCAGCAATATGAACGGGTGTGGGACAGTGGTTTTTGCACCCAGCTGTTTTAACAGCTGGCAGTGGGTTTGTTTAAAGCAACACAGCAAAGAAGAGCCTGGCAGAGAAAGGAGATATGTGTTTTGCAAGAGCGGTATCTGAATGAAGATCACATCAGGTGAGAGTGTTTTTGTTGACAGAGAATGAAAGCAGATCTGGGTGAGGATGTGCATTATCCTCAGTTTTGTGTGTACTGAAGACAGGAATGGGAAGAGTTAAAGCAGTGAAACTGAACAGGATCTGTGTGATGATCAAGGGGAATAAACACAACTGGCCCTCTATTAATAAGCTAGCCAGAAATGAATCTTGGATGAAACCCAATCTTGATTGCTGCCTAACATCACTTAAAATCAGTTATCCCAAAAGCACACACATTTGAGAAAGTTATCTGTATGTTTCTTTCTGTGTAGGAGTAGTTTTATTATTTTATTATTATTTTCTCCTCAGCAACTTCTGTAACCCTGGTCTGTAAATTCATGCACTGCTGCCTAGCAAAGGTGGAAATGGCACAGCTAGAGATGAGCTTTGCCCATCTGACTGTCATCCTCACTTCAAAGCTTAGCTTTGATTATTTCAATGCTTATAGAACTCAGCAAATTACCTAAAGTACAAATACACCTGGCTTCACTCCTGGGGATCTAATTACAGAGCCTTTTATGTGAAATAAATTGTTCTTACTTTCAGAAAAGTGCCTTTTTAAAATGTTCCCACAAAATGCCAGGTGATGGGATGGCACATTACCAGCTCGACCTCTGTAATTGTAACTCTTATCTGTTTCTTATTCATCTTCTGTAGGACTCTGTTCACAAGTGCTCACAGCTCAGACTTCAACCTCCTCTGACCTCCGTTATTTCTCTGCCAGTAAACCTCAGTAGCACTTATCCTCTGGGTTTTCAGTGAAATTTCAACATGAAGAAGCCTTTATGCCTGTGTGAACATCCCTTCTCTAGAGTTCCTGAGAGCTGGGAACAAGCTTTAGCCTCAGGATTATTAGAAAGGAGGCTGTAACCTTCCCACTAGCACCAGCTGTCACCTGACACTGGTTCTTCATTTTTTGACCCCCTGATGTCCGTGGGCTGTATAGATTAAACTTTTTACCCCAAGGACTGAACCTGGGCCAGCCCTGGGGCAGCACACCTGAAGAGGAACTCTAAGAAAGCTGATGCTTTCTGTTAAACTCCCCCACGTAAGCAGGTCTGCTGCTTCTTAACCTAAGTAAATAGTTGGTTTTAAGCCATGTATAGACTAGCTATTGGTATGGAATTATTCCAGAAGATGAGAGAATAAAGCAGTTTCGATTCTGGACTTTAATTCTTTATTTGACTGGTGAAAATCTTAATTTTCTTGCTGTGTTTTTCTTAGGAAAGGCAATACAGAGTGTAATAAATTCATTATATGGACTAATCCATCATTGGAGAGCTTGTGCTCAGGGCTGTCTGTAAGTGGCAACAAATATCTGTTCAGGGTGTTTTCGCAGTTGCTGCTGCTTTGTTATTAAAGCTAACTTAAACAGATGAACTAGCACACAATGTAAGACCTAACCAAAAATGTTAAGCAAAGAAGCATTCAGGATATGTTTTTCAGTTTTCTTCTCAGTGCTTTGAAATACCTGGATCTGCCTATGGAAGGGTAGGGTGCCTTTGAATTTCCTTCAAAGAAGAGTAGTATTGGTTCAGGGCTGGGGTTTTTTTTGTTTGCTTTTTTGGTGGTTTTTAATTTTTTTTAATTTCTTTTTGTTTATTTTGGGGGTTTTTGTTGTGTTTTTTTTGTTTTGTGGTTTTGTTTGTTTGGTTTGGTTTTGGTTTTTGTTTTGTTTTAATAAGATGAGGTACACTACTTAGAAACATTTGTTTTCCTCTGTCAGTGGCAGATCTAAATGCAGAGTCACTCCTTTCTAGTGATGTCTGCTGAGAGAGCTACCCCTCATTTAAATTGTGGGTCAAAGGCTTGGGGCTTTGTGCCCTGGCTTCTGTTTGCCAGACTGCAGCCCACTGAAATGCTGAATTCCAGCATTCTGAATTCTGAAATGCTCTGAATTCCAGTGTCTAACTGTAAACTGAGGCTCTGTTTCAGGAATGAAATAGGAACAAATCACACAGCAAAAGCTTGAAGCAAGTTCATTACATTATGGAAAACATTTTAATACCTGTGACATAATGAGACTTGTTTATTTATACATTCAGCACACAAACAGTACAAATGTGGTTCTTAGTGATTAATTTTCAGATAGATGTTCACAAATAACTACTCTGATACAAACAGCAGGACAGCAAAAGTGTGTTCTGTTGGCCGAGTAATTCAGGGGAGAGCTGGGTGCAATTTGTTCAGGACATCGTGTAGGAGATGGATATGATAAAGAGCTGAATATCTCACTTGAAGGGCAACATGTCCATCCTGGCAAAAAAAAAGAGGAATAAGTCATAGGAAGAGAAGTGTACAGAATTTCACACATGGAAATTAACTGTTCTAGTGCCAGATTTAGCTCCACTGTTCTGCTTAGAATTTGTTTGGATTGAAACAAGGATCCCCAGGGAACAGGTGAGAAACCTCTCTGATATTCTAAGACAGAATGAAATGCTTGCAACTCACTCAGAGGCAGGAGAGAAAGCACGTAAAGCAGAGGTGTGGCATTCTCATGTTTTAAGTCTATATCTGATGACAGTGAATTCTGAGGAAGGTAAAATAGCAAACTGTGTTTGTGATAGGAGGGTAAAAATTACTTTAGACACCATTTCCTTGAAGCTGAATTAACTCTGCTCTTTTGCATTTTTCTGAAAGTTATTCATGAATACCCAGACCAGCAGCATCTGGCTTTCTCTTACCATAGCAAAGAGTCAGCATCCCAGTCCACTCAGTGACCCAATCCTGTCCAGCCTGACCCCAAAACAGCCCCTGGGGACGCCCTTTTTGCTTCTGCCTCGGTATCTGCGGGATAAATTCAGGAGGTCGCTGAGGAATCTCTGGATTGCACTGTCACTCATGGACAGGCTCTCGGGCTGGTCCCTGGAGTTTTGGATCCACTGGAGTTCAGTGTCTTGCTGGTCAAAGGCACCTGCTGGGATCAGGTCCTCTTGCTCATGGTCCCTCTCTTCTGACACCAGGGGATGCTCCAGGTCCTCATCTAACAATTTGGACAGACTCTGGGAAAAGGGGAGAGCAGAAGGTGGGGAGGGAAAGAAGAGGAGGAACGGTTTAGGGAACTCTCATTATTTCCATATAAGCCACACTCAGTGCTAAGTTTGAGGATGTATTTCTGGGCTGACAGACTGCCAGTTAAGTCTTTCCTGGAGCTGCGGGTATGGGATAAATTGTGCAAAGTTTGAAAAAGGCCTGATAAGGTATGAATAAGGAACAAGAAAAAAAAAGTTTTTTCTCTCTAATCTAAGAGAATTAATGCAGTGACAGGAGACATGATGAAATTGTTGCTGAAGGATTATATCATATATTTCTTTACACACTGGGAGGTTACTTCATATGTGGCAATCCTGGCTCCCCAGCGCAATAACTGAAATACATTTTCCTGATGACTTGGAATTCCTGCAAAAAAACCCCAAAAACACATAGGCAAACATACACACTTTCTCTTTTTCTTATATTCTACACCTGGCAGTCACAAGCAGGAGCTGCATTGCTGCACAGCTGAGCTGAGGAGGAGATCCTGAAAGGTACAACCCCTAAATTCCTTTTTCAGCTAAAACCAGGGGCTTCAGGGAGAAGCATGCAGGTGACTGCTCTAGGGCTTTAGATCACAGTCCTTCCAGGATAATTTCTTTTACTGCAAAAGCTTATTGCTTCATTCAGTCAGAGGATGACCCTAAATGTACACTTCCCTAACTGAACCCACAGGAAAGAAACCTCAAGCATTTTCCTTTCAATTGCCTCATGTGATTAGAGATTTAAATCCAGTAATCAATTATTTTAATTTCCCCCATTTAATAACTCTATGACTGCCCACCTCAGCGTTCCTGCTGTCATGGGGTTGGTTTAAGTTGGGGTTGGAAGAAATAGAGCTCATCTGATGTGTCTAACTCCTGAAGAAGCATCAGCTTCTTTCAGCTCTATTGAGCAGTCACTTACCTGGAAGCTGGAAATGGATCTGGCCCCTGCCTGGTTTTGACTGACAATAAGCAGCAGAAGGAATCCAGGGTAAAAAAGAAGTTTCAGATTCATGTTCTTGTGTTGGTGTGCTTGGTTCCCCTTCCCTTAAGTCTCTCCAGTTCAGTGTTGCTCTGTGTCTCCAGCTATCAGCATTTATATCTTCCTCCAACCCCTCCCAAGTCTACCTTTTGAGTTCCTGCTAGTGCAAGGATTGGTTTGAGGTTTTGATCTGTTTTCATCCACCCAGGAGGAGGAGGGAGGAAATAGTTCTCTTTTCTGATGGTGAATTAAGGCAGCATTTTCCACTTAGGCAAGGCAGCATCGTTCTGCTCTCTGGGTGCCACTGATGTACGTCAGCGAGCACAGCTCAGTGTTCCTTGGGCTGAGTGCTGAACTGCTCCTTTTCATCCAGAGAAAAATCATTGTGAGAGAATTATGAAGTGAGACAGGAAGTGAATGGTATCCCCTACACATTCCCCTGACTCCTTTGTCACTGTGAAGCACCCGACCAGAGGCATGGGGGGCTGAGAAAACATGCTGTGTAAGAACTGAGTGTTATTACATAATAATATGGTATTAAACAGAATAATATAACTTGTTAATATAATGTTATTGGCTTAGGAGATGAAAGAGTGTGATTTGGAGAAGAAGGGAAAACCAAATATTAAAAATAAGACAAGTTACAATTATTACTTGCCTGAGTGACAGTGTGGCCAAAACCAGTTTGACATGGACAGACAGCTTCTATGAGGCTTGAGGAAGAAATTCCTCTTTCCCTGAATCCAGCTTAAAATATTGCCTTTATGTACTCTTTCTCAGTCTATTGTGCACAATTTATACTAAATCTGAAATCAGCCTGAAAGGAAGAACAGGCTTGAAATTTGGCTTCACTGAAAAATTGAAATGTTCCTGAGCATTCAGTAATACATCTTGCCCTTTCACGGCATTTTTGCACACATGTGATACACAGAGTTAAAGGCCATCATGTTGGATCTACACGGAGGAAATGGAAATTAAGGACCATCTGGCATTTCTCATCTGATATTTGAGTTAGTGAAGGCTTGGAAACTGGTTTTCAGTATCAACTTGTTGGTCCTGGAAGCTTGAAAAAAATAATTCTGTGATGTGCCAGCAGGTTTAATGTTTTCAGTGTTTTTTTCATGTGCAGATCAATTCAAGACATAATTTTTAAGTGTCTCTGGAAATGGGTGTTGTAAGGAGACAGCTTATAAACACCTCTCTGTGACTGAAAGGGAAGTCTGATTTTATTATATTGTTGGGAGCTTTGTGTTGTTGATATTGATGAAAACCTCATTTGATATGAGTCTTATTAGTAAATGAAATCATCATCCCAGAGGTTTGAGGTGTGCACTTCACAGTGTAACAGCACAGTAAGAAAAGGTCAAGGTAGTTTCAGATTCATCTCTTCTCTGCAAAAGCCCGGGATTGTTTTGTTGGTTTGATCGGCTTGTCACGGGTGCATAATGTGGATAATAAATCTTCTGGACCTCAAGATTTCTGAGGTTGTTTTGGGGCACTGCTGAATTGTATCTCTGGTTACTGTTGGACATTCATACACTAGCACAATCCTTATCTATGACTATGTTGGCAAAAGAATAATTAAGGCTGGACAGGACTTCCAGAGGTCTGTGGTGCAACTTGTGCTAAAGCAGAGCCAACTTAGATGAAATTTGTCAATGCCTTTTCAAGTTGAATTCTGAAAACCTTCAAGAGACAATTTACCAGTATCTACTTGGAATTTTCCCTGTTGCAATTTGTGTCATTGCCTCCCACCCTAATGCCTTGCAGCTGGATGCTGTCCATAAGCACAACAAAAGATGTTCCATCTCCCCAAACAATGACATTCCACGTGAGTGTGTTTCGGAGAGCACTGCATAATCCAAGGGCAGGTCCAGCCCAGGCAGCCCACTGGGCTCAGATCAGATTTGGTGCAGTGGCAAGAAGTAGTTAGAAACAGAAAGCCATGCAGAAAATGTCTCTGCTTTGCATTCTGAATCTTCTCAGGGCTCAGACTAGCATCAAAACTCTGAATATTCACAGAGATTATCATTAAGGTGGTGCAGCTAAGATGGAGACTTGAACACAAACATCAGCCTGTAAGAAGGGAGGAACCCCTGAGGACAGCAGAAAATATTTTGGAGGTAGACGATGGTTTTGTGCTCCTTTCTGAAGTGTTCCTTTGTACGGCAAGTCCTTCATATAGGGTGGGAGGAAGTATCAAGAAGGCAGCAGTTTGAGGTGTGTTGCTCATCTCCAACAGTAAATTGTTTCCCAGCTTCCTGAGATATCTCTCCTGTATTGGCAGAAATCTGATTAAATTAGGGCACCCTATTCCCCTGGGGGTGTACCGGCCCCATCCCACGGGGAAGCCGAGCTCTGAAGCTGATAGCGCATGGCTCAGGTAGGAATCGTTAGAGCACTGCTGCAGAAACTCATCCTCCTCCTTCCCAGCTCAGTGACCCTCCAGCCCCCTCTCCTCCCCAGCTGCTCAGGGAGCATTCCCTGGCTGGCTGAAGGGGCAGTGACATGTCTGCAGCATTTTCATCACACTGGGATGGCTGAGTCTGCGAGGGGAGCTGGCACCAGGGCCCCTCAATGAGACATTAACCTTTAGCTGTGCTCTCCAAGCCCTTGCCAGGTGTTCTCCTCCCCTGGCCTGTCCCGAGTGGGCTGGAGCTGAGCTCTGCAGGCTCAGTGCGTGGCCACCATGAGCCCAGGCCAGGCTGTTGGGGAGGATGAAATAGGAAAGCCTTATAAATATGATTACCTGGCAAAAGATGCTGAGAATATGGAAACTAGAAGCGAGATTGAAATGAAGACAAGCTTGGAGATACCAAACCCCAGGTACTGAACAACTGGAAAACAATGGTGTGGCCACTGAAGGGAATCCCCTTTGGATTAAACAATCCCCTCTGCTTGCAGACAGCTCCAAGGGTCAGAGCAGACCCTGCCAACTTGGCAGAGGGTCCAAAAAGCAGTTTTTAGAGTTTAAAATATAACGCCCTATGGTAATGCAATGACTCTCCTAGGCTGTATGGAAATGTTGTAGGATTTGTAGCTTGTTCTAGATTGGTTAGTGAAAATTAGAATATTCAGCAGAGAAGATGATTTATTGTATTGTAAACTGCAACCACGGGATTCTTTCATTCATTCTTCTTATTCATTCGATCTACTCTCTCTCCCTCTTTTGCTTGATCTCTCACCTCTCTGCCCTGCTCTGAGCCGTGTCTGGCAGCTCCCAGCAGGTCTCCTACACCCACACCTTTCCCAATAAACCTCATGCTCTAAGACCAAACTCCAGAGATCTCTCATCTCCATCCCGACCGTCTGAAACAAAACCAACAAATCCCACACTGGCTGCTCAGTGCCAGCTGCAGGAGCTCTGCTCCTCTGGCCCTTCCCTGCCTTTGCTGATGGGCTCAGCTGCAGGAGGGGACATGGGGGACCTGCAGCAGCAGTTCTTCCTTCTGAAAAGGGTCTGAGCTCATTCCCCCGGGGTACAGCTGGTGTGTATTGGCTGCATCTGCTCCAGCACAATCTGGGGGAGTTTGGAACCTGCCTTAGGGATGGCCAGGACTGTGATCTCCTGGTCTGAGATAGCTCATCCGTGGGGAATAAATCAAGCCTTGGCTCTCAGGTAACTCAGAAAGAGCTTCCCTTGTGGGCTGGTCATCCCAAAAGGCCACTGCACACCGCTCTGTCTCCTCTTCCTGTCCTGCAGCGTCTTCTGAGGGACAGTAAAGGGACAGAGTCACTGCTGGCACTGCTCTGCTCTGGGCTCCCAAGGATGTATTTGCCTTTGTTCTGTTCTGTGCTCACTAATTAACGCTCAATGATCCTTTTGAATGGATGAAGAGGGGATGCTTTCCTTCCCCTTTGGCACAAGAAGGGGCCAAGGCCACCTGAGGACAAGGAGGGCACAGCAGGCTGGCATTTAGTGGCAGGCTGTTGGTGGTTCTGGAGCATTAGGTTTTGATGGCAAAATTTTAATATTAGGTTTGTTAGGTACATTTATCACATTCCTCTGATGCTAATGAAGCCCAACAGGGAACCTGCAGTGAGGCAGGGGAGAGCTTAACATGGATCCTAAAACGGATCCTCAAACAAAGAGGAAACAAGCTGAGGAGTTCAGAGCAAAGGCACAAGAGTTCTGGTCAGTGCTAGGTGAGAAGCAGATGCTTAAAGAAGCATTCATGTTCCATAAATCCTCACCTGCAACTCTTTTTTTGGCTAAGCTCCATCTCTAGCAAAATGAACAGCATCTGTACATCTTGTTTTGGAAAAGTGGGAATGTCTACATGGGCAAATAGATGCTCACACTCCAGCTGAAACCTGGGTTAGCTGTGCATGGTTCTAAGCCATGTAGGTCTTTTTAGTCCTGTGGCAGCCATTCTTGCTTCCCTACGCTCTTTAAATCGGGTCTCAGAAATTCATAGGCTGATCTTGTACTGAACTGCTCAGAATCCAAGGTTTTCCTTCTCTGTGCTGTATGAGACACCTTTGGCGTTTGGACTGAGGTCTAACCTGTCTGCATGTTATTGCCTTGCTGTAGAAAGGCTGGAATTTCAGTGGGAGCATCTGCACAATGCAGGAAAGTCATGGCATTAGTCCACAGCTCTTAACCTCTGACAGGAGGCAGAAAGAGAACCCCTGTGGGCAGCATGGGTGGGACATATCCCCGGTCGGGTTCAGCTGGGACGTTTCCCCAGCCCAGCTGGAAGGTTCCTCCTGTGAGATTCCATCTGGGCTCTTCTCTTGGTTATTGAGGTGTGTGGTGACCTCTCCTGGCGAGCGGAGAACGTGCCCCAAGTTAGAGAAAAACTTTGCTTAAAACACAGAAACAAGACCAGACACTGAGAGGTTTTGATAAAATTATAATTCCGTAATCAAAAACACAGTACATGCACAAAAGCAAGGGGCTGAGTGGTTCTTTTTCGGCGTTTAGCCATGGAAGTGTGTGTGAGTGGACATGCCCATGGTGTGTGTGTGATATGTGAATGGCTGTGCTGATATTTAAAAATTTGAATGTCCCGTGGATGGCTGAGTTTAGTCCAGCACTAGATGTGTTGGTCTGGATTATCATAATAGATTTTTCAGAATATAAGTTTGTGTAAGAAGATATGGGTGTAGGGAGGACATTTCTCAAGCGTTTTGTCTGGGATAACTCTCGCCAGGATTTTCTTTGCAGCTCAGCTCACCCTGGCGTAGCTGGGAACAGTGTCAGCAGTGCCCATTGATCGAGGTTTTCTTGCCAAGCAGCCAAATCAAGGGGCAAGGGGTCACACTATCCCATTGTGCTATTTATTGCTGCATGCCTTTTGTCAGAGCGGAGCGTGCAGGAGGAGAAGCCATTTCTAGAAATGGCTAAACAGCCACAGGAATGAAATGGCACCTGTCCTAGAAGTTGCAGTGGTTGTTTACTTCCCTTCTCCCTCTCCTAACAGACTGGAGATGAACCTAAAAATAACCTGACTAACTAAAAATGTGATCATTACATAAAGCCTGTCCTCCACAAACCCTTGGGAGATTTTATTCAGCCTGGGAGAGTGGCATTATACATAACCCCAATTTTGTATTCCCAGAGCAGGATCCCAACTGTCCATTACTTTTGACACATCTCAGGTTTGTGGACTTTGCCTGACTAGAGAGTGGTGCGGGTCAGCCCCTGTGTTTTGAGAACAGGGAGGTAAACTATCCTGATTTTGTTTGGGATTTGTGCATGCATTATTCTTCTTCATGCTGACATTTATGGTCCTTTTCATCAATGCTTCTCATCAGTTCAGGCAAAACTGCACACTTGCATGTACCCACAGTTGCTTATTGGGATTAGAAGGCAAATCCTACATGTCAAGAATTGAAAGCAGTTGGTTGTGCCAGGGAGGATGTCGGGGAGGATGAAATAGGAAAGCCTTATAAATATGATTACCTGGCAAAAGATGCTGAGAATATGGAAACTATAAGCGAGATTGAAATGAAGACAAGCTTTGAGATACCAGACCCCAGGTACTGAACAACTGGAAAACAATGGTGTGGCCACTGAAGGGAATCCCCTTTGGATTAAACAATCCCCTCTGCTTGCAGACAGCTCCAAGGGTCAGAGCAGACCCTGCCAACTTGGCAGAGGGTCCAAAAAGCAGTTTTTAGAGTTTAAAATATAACGCCCTATGGTAATGCAATGACTCTCATAGGCTGTATGTAAATGTTGTAGGATTTGTAGCTTGTTCTAGATTGGTTAGTGAAAATTAGAATATTCAGCACAGAAGATGATTTATTGTATTGTAAACGGCAACCACGGCATTATTATTATTCGATTCTTCTTCTTTCTTCTCTCTCTCTCTCTCACCTCTCTGCCCTGCTCTGAGCTGTGTCTGGCAGCTCCCAGCAGCTCCCCTACACCCATGCCCTTTCACAATAAACCTCATGCTCTAAGACCAAACTTCAAAGATCTCTCGTCTCTGTCCCGACCGATTGGAGCAAAACCGACCCAAATCCTACAGAGGCCATCCTGGAATTCTGCAGTGGATGCACATGTGAAAAGAGAGCCGCTTCTTGCCTTGGGTGGGTGAGCTGCAGTGCGAAGCATGCAGCTTCATCCAGAGCTTAGAGAAAGCACTCTCAGGGACTCAGTGTGGCTGTGGTGCCTCTTATCACCCACTGTTCTTGATTTGACAACCCTGCTTTGTTTTCCCAGAAAATACTCACTGCATTTGCCAAGCTTCTGGAAATAGCTGCAGCCTTTTGTGGCGGAGGGTGACGTGGCCGTGGGCCAGAGGGGCAGGATATTTTAGCTGTTCCTTCTCAGCCCAGTATGATGGGCAGGAAGCCTTTCAAAAACTAACACTCCCAAAGCTGTGATAAGGTGCTCAGGCTGCAGGGCTGGAGCCTGTGTTCATGCTCGAGATAAACTCCACAGTCAGCGCTGTATTCACACCTCCCCTGTCACACCAGGCACCCGTGGTCCTGCATTTCCACCAGTCACCAGCTGCTTTTTGCTGCAAAGCCTCAGCACGGGGGGCTCAGGCCCTGTGCTGCTGTCCCCGGGGGCTGCACAGCTCCCTGTGCCTTTGTGGGGACATTGAGCTGCTTGGAGGGAATGCTGTGGGGCGGAAGGGGTTTGTCCCCAAGGATTGTCACCCAGAGCTTTGGACTCAACCACTTTCCCTTGGGATGCAGTGTGTGGATAAAAGAGGAATGGGTGGGGTGGGGTCTGCCAGGTGTGAGCTGGGGAGGGGCAGTGCCATGGCTGCTTCCCCAGGTGGGTGCAAACACCAAATGCATTCTCTGAAACAACAGAAATTTAACCCACAGTTAAATCTGCCCGTGGGTGCTGAGGAAAGCAATGATTTCTCCCAAGTTACTTACTGTGTCTCACTCTGTGAGAGTTAATTTGGAGTAAATTGTTTAGTGTTTATGGGCTGGCAGAGATTTCTGGAATTACAGAACTTCTTTTAATTAATTTACAGGGACAAAATACCCTTGTGTTAAACAACTGAACGCCACTAGAAAATGGAAGCCTTTGGGGCTGTGCCAATGGGCAAAAGAATCATTCCTGTAATCAAGATGGTTTAATGACTGCAAAACCCAGAGTTTAAAGCGATCCTTCAGGATGAGGACAGGTTCAAGGCCTTCCACCTCCATGTATGGTGTCAGCTTCAGCTCACAAAAGTGCTTCTTCGTAATGGTAAGATGTGTCATCCCCACACTTCCAATGGACTTACATGGATGGGGAGATGAACAGAATTTTCTCTGAAGGTTTTCTGTTCACCAAGTGATTGAAGAATTAAGGTTGCTACTTAAGTTAGTATGACTGTCAGCCAGAGTGAGAAGCCAAAAACTGGTGGCTGTCAATCAGCTGCAGTACTCTCTCCCTCCCGAAAGGTGTTTCAGTTCAAACCTTGCAAGATTTCCAACCTATATGGGACTAAACTCTCTACTCTTATAAAAGTTACAGTTCTGTAGATGCAGGGAAGGCTTTAGCTGTTTGCACAAATGAAACCATTGGCTTACAGCTCCCAGTGAGCACTGCCAGCTCCAAGCAGCATTTTTACAGTTTGTACTCAGTGGAGCAGTCAGGTTTCAGTAGCAGCCGCACATGGAAGGGCTCTGCAGCGTGTCTGTGTGTGCCTGACAGGCTGTAGGAAATCTTGGGCTCACTCTCCTCCATGCCCTGCTAAAAAGGGGGCCCCAAACACCACCCTTAAGCCAGAACTTAAACACCCCAGGTGACATTGCTGTGCTCCTCTGCAGCGAGCAGAATGTCCAAGTGTAAATGTAATCTGTGTCTCTCTGAAATTCCTGATCATGGGAGCGATTTGTTCTGTGTATCCTTTCCCTCTATCCCCCAAGACCGGGCTCTGTCTGCTCTGCTTTTAAAGCTGGAGGGGAATGCAAGAATAAACAGTAATGGAAAGGTAGGGTAAGAATACTGCCACACAAGCTGCTTTTTATAGAAAATAGTGCTTCGGTGCCTTCTGAAACATGGGAGAACTCTCCAAAGGGCCTTCGTTGGAGCACTCAAAACCTGTGTTTGAACAAAATACTTTATGAACAGTTGCCGATGCTTTAAATCCCTTCAGTGTGTTTAGTTAAAACCAGCACATTACTATGGGTTGCACAGCAGACAGAGGCCACAGGATCTCAGAGAAAATGTTTTTAGTATCCCTTTCCCATTGGAGATTCTTCACATAACTTCTGCGCTGTTTGACCAAGAGGATTTGTTTTACCGTCACCCCCCTGAGGATAACAGCGCATTTTTTGCGTAGTGTTGAAGTGTGAAGGCCATGGTGAGCCATGACATCATATCTCAGGCCAGAGCAGATCAGGAAATGACCAAGAAAGCCTAAAATATTGGCCACGGGAAGAATGAACATTCTTTAGCCTAGATAGGTCAGATGAGCCTGACAAGTCTAATAGGACAAGGAGACCTTTCACACTTTAGCACATGATGGTATTTTAGTGCAGAGAGGTGGTTTGTGAGGGGCAGAGGTGAATCAGGGTGCAAATCCTCTAGATGATGTGCTAATAAATCAGAGCTGCTCTCACACAGTATGGAGTAAAGCGAATACGACCCTGAATATTTGGACTGCTGCAAATCTGACCTTTATTTAACTCTGAGAGGCTTAAAATTAATCTCGTGTCCCAACTTCCAGACACAAACTATATATCAAAACTGATAGATCAAAACTACCAGTGAGAAAAAGCATGTATATTAATGGCTATAGCTTTTTTGGGTGGTGGAAGGGAAGAAAGGTAGTAATAGGAGAAAAACAGCAAACTGCATTTTCTATAAAATTTAATGGTGTTTTGCCAAAATAAATAATTATAAATATTGGTTCATAAACAGAATAGCTTCAACTATTTTTAACTGATTTAAAATAGAAGATTAGTCAGTTTAAAAAAAATTTTTTAAAAAGGGAGTCAGGGAGGTTTATGAGCTAAATTATCTGTGAGGTCTTACTCAGTGGATTACAAAGCTGAGAGCTCGTTTCGGTCCAAGGTTCCACGAGCCATGGGCTGATCACTGAAGTCAGAGCCAAGATGAGCCTTTGGGTTCATGGGCTGGGTCATTCAGATTCATTCACTGGACAGGAAACCTTCATTAAAGTTCAAACAGACCTGACTTGCAGATAGGTCTCATGTTCTCTTGTTGCTGGTTTTGTAGGTAATCTGTTCTCTAAATTTCTAGAGCACATTTCATTCTGTTCATCCCGAGCCTTGTTTCCTTGTGTCAAGTATTGAGAGCAGCATGACTTAAACCAGGACTTAGCTGCTTTAGGTCTTTTATTCTGTAATTGTATGGGGGCCAGGACTGACCAGGGATTTAAGTATTGCTTTGAGAAGTGGAAATGGTCATCACTTTGGTGATCTGGCCTGCAGTCTAAGCAACTGTTTGTGTTTCTCACTGCACCAAATGCGTGTGATGCTCTCCTGTGGCATGAAGCCAGGCTGTGTCTGTGCATCTTTGCAGCCATGGAGGTGAGAATGAATTAGAGCTTTGCAGGGGCTCAGTAATTGCCTCATGACCAGAAAGCTTCTACTGGAAGAGAGTCTGCATTTAAAACTTTCATTTAAAACTTCCCCACTGTAACACTGTGTGTTCAGAGCTGTGTTTCCAGAACTGTTTTTCTCACACCCCTAATCATTATACCACTGTACTTTGAACCTCAGCAGACATCTCTGCTTGTGAGAGGCTGATCTGGTATTCCTTAGCTTAGCTTCAAAGCAAGTACCTTCACTTGTGGGATTTGGTGGTTTGTTTCAGACGGTCAGGACGGAGACGAGAGATCTCTGGAGTTTGGTCTTAGAGCATGAGGTTTATTGGGAAAGGTGTGGGTGTAGGAGACCTGCTGGGAGCTGCCAGACACAGCTCAGAGCAGGGCAGAGAGGTGAGAGATCAAGCAAGAGAGGGAGAGAGAGTGGATCGAATGAATAAGAAGAATGAATGAAAGAATCCCGTGGTTGCAGTTTACAATACAATAAATCATCTTCTCTGCTGAATGTTCTAATTTTCACCAACAAATCTAGAACAAGCTACAAATCCTACAACATTTCCATACAGCCTAGGAGAGTCATTGCATTACCATACAGTGTTATATTTTAAACTCTAAAAACTGCTTTTTGGACCCTCTGCCAAGTTGGCAGGGTCTGCTCTGACCCTTGGAGCTGTCTGCAAGCAGAGGGGATTGTTTAATCCAAAGGGGATTACCTTCAGTGGCCACACCATTGTTTTCCAGTTGTTCAGTACCTGGGGTTTGGTATCTCAAAGCTTGTCTTCATTTCAGTCTCGCTTATAGTTTCCATATTCTCAGCATCTTTTGCCAGGTAATCATATTTATAAGCCTTTCCTATTTCATCCTCCCCAACATTCACTGAGGAAATGTCCCATCCCTCCAGGCTCAGTTTCCTAGGCCCAGTGCCCACCAATTTGTTCCCTAACAGCCTGAGACTGTGAAGCACAAGTGCTGCTGAGCCATGCGTGGAAGGCAGAAAGCTCAGAGGACAGGAATTCGTGGAGCAGCGAGAGGAGGGGGGCATGACAGGAAGAGGAGCTGACACTTAGCTGAAGAGCCTCTCACAAACAGTGCAAGAATGGCAGCTCTGTGTGCTGGCTCCACATTCCCTTATCGGGGAGCGCGGGCGGTGCGTGCTGTCGACACCTCTGCCTCGCACCCTGCCCTGCTCTCAGCACCCACAGGTACAAAGTGCCTTGAACAAGTTCCAGTCTCCATCCCTGAGCTTCCCAGGACCTGCCACCTGCACCCTCGGGTGACATCACCCCCAAACGCTGCGGAGGCGCTTCCTGTGTCACATTCCTGACTGGAGAGCCTCTCGCCAAGTTCTTGTCGTTCTGCGCAGTCTTTTTAGGAACAAATGGTCTAATTTTAACCCGGCTGCCACAAACACCTTCCTGAAATAGGTTCTGACTCTCTCCTGCCTTGTGCATGTACTTGAGAGTTTAAAAACAATCATCCCTCATCCTTAGGGTCCAGAGCTAGTGCCTGTGAACCCTGGGAGGGAGCAGGAAGCTGTACCAGGAGCTGCTGTCACTGTCAGACCCAGAGTGAGCTCTGAGGGTAGGAATGTTCCACAGAGGCACGCTCAGGTGATGCGCATCACGAAGTTGTATGGATCTGATCCAATCTGAATGAGCTGTTCAGTATTTCAAGGACGTTGCAATAGAGAGAACTTGTTTTCTGGATTGGCTGCAGCCAGATATGCTATTGAAAAGTGCAATAAATGGGCTTAGAGTGCTCTGTGGTGTGCCTAGAACAATTGCTCTAATGGCCATCCATTCTTTTTATGGGGTCTAACTACATGAGCACCAGGAGTCAATAACCTGATTCTGATCCCACAGCAATGTCAGTTCCTATCTGTCTGTGCTGTCTTTGAAGGGCATGTGCAGCAGTGACCTGCTTTGAGAACAAGTTAAAAACACTGACAGGAAAAATAGGATTTGCTATGAGATGATAAGGAGCACAAATCCCACAAAATCACTGGGGATTTATGCTCCTGCCTTTTGCTGTTTCCATGGAGCTGAATATGTGACCTCTCGTACTGAAGGATCAATGCAAGCCGGAATTCCTGTTTTTAATTAGCAGAGTGTAAAAAGCCACATCTTTAAAGAAAACCCTCTAAACAGGACAGGAAGATGTGTTTTCAGGCAGCCGCTGTCTTTATGTCGCTCTCTTGGGAGTGACACACACACCCCTCATGTTCATTTAACCTGGTACTTAAGCAGCTCCTCGCACCTGCAGGTCAGTTAATTAGTAATGGGCTCCCTGCAGTCTCCAGCGCACCACATCTTAAAGAATAAATAGGAAAAGGCAAAAACCTTTGGGGATCTCACCAGATCCTGGCCTGACTTGGCCGCGGGGCCTTTTCTGAGCAGAAGTGCAGCAAGGAGCAGCAGCCCCACGGGTGATCCCAGGGCTTGCCAGGGTCGCTGTGAGGTGGCCCAGGCCCTGCAGGGTGCGAGGCTATTAGCCAGGGCAGCTGCCCAGCTTGCCCCATTCAGCTGAGGACTTGCTGGAGGGTAGGATTTGTTCCTTTTGTTTCCTTTCTCTTCAGGAAATTTCATCCCATCTGTTGATAACTATCGGTAACTATCGCCTTAACTATCGATATTTAAGGGAGACAGAAGGTGTGGCTGGGATGGGTGAGGAGAACACCTGGCCGCAGGTAACCTCACCTGCTTTGGGGGCATGGGAGGAGACAGCTGAGTTTCCAGCCGAGTTTCCAGCCGAGTTTCCAGCTTGGAGAGGGTTCCCTGTGGCTGCCTGGAGCCCAGCTCTGCATTTTCTTCCTTACTGGGTTAGCTTTCGTTTTTAAGCCATTTTAAACTGGGGCCTTATTCACACCAAATCTGACTGGGGAAGACCTTTACCATCCGCTCGGGTGTCTCAGGAGAATCCCGGGGGCTCTCCCCCTATGGAAGGGCTGCCGCTCCCTAGCCCTGCGGTTTTCCTGCCACCTGGCAGGAAAAACTCAGGTTTTTTTCCTGCTCCTCTGTGGCCCCACACTCCTTTCCAGGACACACCGCGGCTCCTGCTACAGCATGGGTACTCTGAAGGTTGATTCGCCCCAAGCAGGCCCAGGGACACTTCAGAGACACAGTCAGAGCAGTGGGGATTTGCTTTATTCACCACTCCGGGTGTGGGGATTCACTCCTCCAAACACACACACCCCGGCACTGCCAACTCACAATATTATGGGTAATGTCCAGGAATATTCATCACATTCCCCAGGATAGGAGTGGTTATACAAATCATTTCTCAGAAATCATTAATATCATTAGCTGTGTGCCACGCACGCGCTGTGTGTCCTGGTGGTCTTTGGGGCTCTGCTCGTGATGAAGATCTGGAGTCTTCATCACAGTGCACTTTTCACCTTTCTCTCTGGAGCATGTGCAGTCCTTGGTGGGTGATTCAGGGTTTCTGTGCTGGCCTCACACAGATTCTTGTCCCTCTTATCTTGACAAGATTAAGGGAATTCTGTTATTCTAGGTTTAGAATTCACATATTCTGTCTCTCAATAGTTAACTTGAGTTACCTATTGACTACCTGTTTCTCAAAGTCAAGCCCCTGGCTCCAGCTGGGCTTCAAGGGATGAGAACAGATGTGGCAGAAGGGCTTCATGTGCTGAGCATCCCAGGGATGCATCACATCCCTGGGAGCACACCAGCACAGTGGAGGAAAGACAGAAGGGATTTGGGTGATAGGATTTCTCCATTCTGGGTGAGCACCTGAATTATCCCAACTCCTGTACTGGCTGGCGTAGCATTTGCTCTCTTCTCTGGCAGGATCATTCAGGATCTTTGAAATGTCACTGGCAAGAACTTTGTCAAACTGATTGATTTCAATGACCTAGTTTTGTTTCCACCTTCTCACCCCCCTCTTATTTTGACACATCTTTAATAGCCAACTCCTTAACACCCTGAGAAGCAGTGCAGAGACCACAGGTTGGGTAACTTGCTAGTGGGGCTGGAAATAAAGGCCCTCTAGAAGCTGACAAATACTCCTGAACATGCATGTGCTGTTTTCTATTTCATCTTATCCATCTGCATCTCTTTTCCCTGCTCTCTGGTTTCAAGGGCACTTTCCCATTGATGGCTTGTCTTCAAAGATTTGTTTTGGCCTTTTGGCTTCTCTGTCCTTCTCCATCTTGAGAGGAAAAGGCTGTGGCAGTTCCTTTCTAATTTCCCAGGCTGTGGCTGCGTGTCACAGCTCTCCTGGTGGCTTTTCCTGGCTGTCCCTGTGTGTCCCGCTTCTCCCTGTGGCTTTTCCCTGGCTGTGGCTGCGTGTCACATCACTCCCGGTGGTCTTTCCCCGGCTGTCCCTGTGTGTCACAGCTCTCCCGGTGGCCCTTCCCAGGCTATCCCTGTGTGTCCCGGTTCTCCCGGTGGCTTTTCCCTGGCTGTGGCTGTGTGTCACAGCTCTCCCGGTTCTCCCGGTGGCCTTTCCCCGTCTGTCCCTGTGTGTCACACCACTCCCGGTGGCCCTTTCCCCGTCTGTCCCCGTGTGTCACACCACTCCCGGTAGCTTTTCCCCGTCTGTCCCTGTGTGTCGCAGCTCTCCCGAGGGACATTGGCAGCGCTGGCACTGTCGCCGTGCCCGGGCCCGCAGCGACACCTGGCGGTCACTCTGGGAAGTGCCGGTGGCTGCCCCGGGCGGATCCAGCTGTTGTGGCCTTTGCACATCTGGCGAGGGGACAAGGACAGCTCATGTCCCAGGCTTTGCATCCCGCGTGGCTCAGCGGTGTGCCCGATGCAGAAAGCTAAAATACCCCACATGGTCTGTGTGGAAATGAGGTGTGAGTGGTGCTGGGGAAGGCTCTGGAGAAACTCTGTGTGTCAGACTCAGAACTGGAGAATTTTATCCCTGCAGCATTTCTCTAATTGAAGGTGTATTTCTGTGCCTTTGTCTAGGTTGAAATCCACTATCTCACTGTAAACTTGAGACTTTGTGTCAGTCTGATCCAGAGCAAGATTTTCAGTGCAGAAAATGTTTCATGGTGCCAAAGTCAGTGTCAGAGTTAGGCCAGGCAGCCTCGGGCAGCCTTAACCTTCATCCAGTCCAAGGCTTGCTATGTGTTAGACATAGACAGCACAAAAATCTTTGGAAACCAAGCCACCATATCAAAGCATCAGCCACATGCATTGCAGGGAGCACACACTTCTTTCTTCCCCGAGGAAGGGAGAGGGACAGCTCAGGGTTGAACCAAAGCGTGTTTTGTTAATGAGAACTAATTGCCATCTATCGAGCACACACATTTTTCCTAATTTAAAAATCCTCACTGAAGCCTCTGAAGAGACGAAGATCAGAACAGGCTCAATTTTCCATGCAAATCATTTCCTTCTGATCTTGACCCAGGATTTTCATAACAATTAGAG
The DNA here is from genome assembly GCA_013397895.1 of Origma solitaria. Lineage (NCBI taxonomy): Eukaryota > Metazoa > Chordata > Aves > Passeriformes > Acanthizidae > Origma > Origma solitaria. Next base: position 20,434 of record VZRL01006801.1, read on the forward strand.
ACAGTGTGGGGCTGCTGTGTCTCTGAGCTTCCCGCAGTACCCAGGTGTCCCTCTCCCTGTGGGGTGCCTTTCATGCCTGACTCTGAAGGGATATGTGCACCTGAGACATTTTCCTTCACCGAGTTGAAAGTTGTGGCTCTTGAACCGCATTTATTTCTGTCTTTTCCTTTTTTTTTTTTTTCCCCCACATTTGATCCCACTTGCTGAGTGCTGACTGGAACCAGATGAAAAGATTCCAGCATTTCAGTGTCAATCAGCCTAGATTTAGATATGTTTGAGTACATGGGATTTTGTGTTTAAATCTATGTGAACACACATGTGCAGCTTCCACACATCTCCAGTAATATTGACATCAGGCATCTTAAAAACACACCACATCACCATCCCTCTGGATTCAAGAGACTGACTTTTAAAAGAGGGATTTGGGGGTTTTTTTGTTTCTTTTTTTTTTTGGAAGTGGCTTTCCAGGATTGCTGTAATGTGATTTACCTTTGCTCTCTTTGGTGTGAAAGTATTGGAGCAACTTCCAAGCTACCTTAATGGAAAAATCTGAATCACAAGCTGATTCCTTTTAACAGAAATGAAATTGTATTTTCACCCATGTAAATATTTAATGTAGACAGATTCTGAGACTTAGGGAGGTCAGAGAGAAAGTTGTGCTTGAGATGAGCAAAATATCTTCTTCGGTTGTTTTATTAAGTTGTAAGCCTGGAGTGCCCATTGTGGCCATGGATGCAAAGTACAGCATGAGTTGAATCATTGAATTTGCTTGAAATATTTCTTGCTTGAACTGGTGAATGTATTTTTAGAATAACACACACACTCCTGCAGTGACTTTCTCTGACCTGACTGAAAGAAACAGCTTTGACTCTGCAAGGAATCAACTTCTAGGAGATTTTTCACTTGTTTTTATAATAGTCAATTGAATGACAAGGAGATACTCCAACCAGCTTACTTCGAAACTCATAAAGCTATTTTATTTTAGGAAAAAAAAAAATTAAAAAGCAAGATCAAGTGCAGCTTTTCAAGCTTGACATCATCTTAAATTCACACCTTTATTTGTGTTGCCTTTTGCAACCATTAAGCACTGCCTTGTGCCTTGCCTCCTTTAGATAGAACTTGAATCTGCTAAATCTCTCTTATGCTCTACATGGACCTGTCAAGTGGGAGCCGAGACTGGCTGAACCCTGTCCCCCACACTTGTGCTCCTGTTCCTCATCCTGGAATTGCTAAAAGAAGGCAGCAGGCAGGATGGGGTTAATGAGACCTGCCTCTCCCTTGCAAATGAATTGAACTCTGCACAGAGTTACTAATTGCCAATATGAGGAAGTAATTCAGTTTGCTTTGATTTCTCTGAGTCATTCATAGAAGAGGAATTGTTGCAGAGACTCTTCCTGCAACAAGAAAAGCAAATTTCAATTTAATGGGAGAAGTAGCCTGTCTTTCTCACACCTTCCATAGAGCTCGACTGCATCTTTGTCTCACCACCAACCCCCCTGGAGACTGATAAAGAAAAAATACACATATGGAGAGAACATTCCACTGCAGTGGAACAGAGCTGGAAAGACAAAATGCTACAGAAACTTAATAGAAGCAATTCAGTGCTGTCGTCACTTCATTTGTATCTCTGAAACAGTGATCAGAAAGAGTTATTACCTTCTCCTTCAGGGCTTTGCTGCTCCCTCTCCTACCATCTAAAGGTATGAGTTTTACAAGCAGTGGCTCACTGGGGAGCTGTACAGACCAGCCTGGCACCAGCAGCCTCGAGGGCTCAGAGTGCCCTCACTCTTCTGGGCTTCAATGGCTGCACTGTGTGTCACTGCAGGCATAAATCTAGAATGGCTTTAGTGAAGAGAGTCACATTGCTGAATGCCTTTTACGTCCCAGTTGTGCTCCTGATGGAGCCCTGCCTGCACTGCTGTAGCTTCTCCTTGTTTCGGGACACCTTCTCAAACTTCTACTGGTGTTTTAGGCTGCCACATTAACACACTAGCTTAAAACACCAATTGTGGCTAGGGACAAAAAGAGGATGTTATTTAAAAGAGCTACGTGTGCCTGGGGCAGTCCAGTCACTTCTTACACTGTCACATCTCAGCTACAAAACCTGGAAGAAGCTCATTTTTCCATGTTTTTCTGACACCATGTGAACTATGTTCTAAATCGGCATCTTTGCCACCTTCCCCCAGAGCAGGTGAGCCCAGAGGAGGGAGGTTCTCCTGGAGGCTCTGTTGGGAGCTGTGGTGAAAGCCATTCCTCTGCTTTTGTCTCTCTCCATGGGTGGCACTCTCAGGGCTCCAGTCTGGCCTGGAGCTCCCTGGAGGGTGAGAGTCTGGGCTCAGCTCTCCCCAGGACACGGCAAGGCTCCGTGCAGCCAGAGCTGCTCCCACACCAGCCTGTGCCAGAGAGAAACACACATCAGAGCTGTGTTTGCACACGGCAGAGCCCTCTCCTTCCAGGGCAGAGATGTAATTTCCACATATCCCATAGTGAATGCCTTGTTTTCTACGAAAGCTCCCCCAGCCAGACCTTCACCTCCTTACTTGTTGGGCAGACCCCTGGCTGCTCTCCATCTTTTTTTTCTTGGAGATTGCCGGATTCCAGTGACACACCAGGCTGTCATTTTGGACACTGTAGTTCTTGTTTCCAAGAAGCCAATATGTTTTCATTTTCCCTTTGCCCTGGACAAGAAAAGGAGAGAGCAGAAAATTGCTGGTTTATGGGGTATGAAGCAGAGCAGGGATCACTATGGCCAGAGCTACTCTCTGTCCTGCAATTCTTATCTCTCCTTTTCTCCTATGTGGCTGCTGTTCAGGGAAAGAATTGTAATTTATGTGCATTTTGGGTGCTAATCATCCTTTTAGTTCAGAGGTCACTGGCAGTGTTGCTAAGAGTTTAAAATCAGCCTTAAACCCATGAGCCCTTGACAGAGTCCTAACCCTTTGACCCATACTCATGTGGTTCCATGCGGGTGCAGACATAGCAGCCAAGTTTCAAAGCATCCGGAGCCCTTTTTCACTGACTTTGAGGAGTAATGTGTAGCCATTTCCAACCGTATTAGTGAAAGAACCTTGGGGACACGGTTAAAAGTTGACTTGCTCTTCACAGAAGAGCAATGGCCAAATCTATCATCTCCTCCCTATCCCATTAAATGCTGTTACTGCTATGAAGTTACAGAAGAACTGTTACCTTGACTTCAATTTCTCCTCTCAGCTCAATTTCGTATGCATCATCTACGAGAAGGGCTTCGTACGTGGCAGAACTGATGTGAATCTTCTGTGCTAGGATCCAGAGCAGAGCAGGAATTAATGATTCCCCAGAGAGCACACACAGCCCTCCTGCATTTACCAGCCCAGTGTTCCCACACCCTCTTTTGGCATCAAGGGATGTGACCCTGTGTCACTATCCAGCACAAAAAGAGTTCATGACAGCTTCAGGTCAGAGGAAAGGAAGGAAGTAACTCTTTATTTTCCAGAGGCTTTTTATATTATTTTCTAACTTTCATATTACACATCCATTGGCTCTCAATTCACCACTCCACAATATCATTGGCTACCTACAGCCAGAACAACATCTTAGAAAAACAGCACCTGCATGAGCCCAGCTATCTTTGTCTATGAATTCCTGCTTGTTTTGAACCAGAGAGCTGTTTGTGAGAATTGATGTTGAGGAGGATGAAACAGGAAAGGCTTATAAATATGATTACCTGGCAAAAGATGCTGAGAATATGGAAACTATAAGCGAGACTGAAATGAAGACAAGCTT
>VZRL01006801.1:24225-44207 GCA_013397895.1 Origma solitaria
TTTTAGAGTTTAAAATATAACGCCGTATGGTAATGCAATGACTCTCCTAGGCTGTATGGAAATGTTGTAGGATTTGGAGCTTGTTCTAGATTGGTTAGTGAAAATTAGAATATTCAGCACAGAAGATGATTTATTGTATTGTAAATGGCAACCACAGGATTCCTTTTTCATTCTGTATTCTGTACTTCTTTTCTCTCTCTCTCTCTCTTACCTCTCTGCCCTGCTCTGAGCTGTGTCTGGCAGCTCCCAGCAGCTCCCCTACACCCACACCTTTCACAATAAACCTCATGCTCTAAGACCAAACTCCAGAGATCTCTCGTCTCCATCCTGACCGTCTGAAACAAAACCGCACCAACACCACAGACAGCAATCCTACAAATTGAGAACAACAATTTCAACAAGAACAAGGTGTTCTCAGGTAAAGTAGCTCTTACTATGTGCCTACAATTCCCACAACTCTGCTTGCCCATGCCAATCCACAGGAGTTTCTCTTGCCTGTTTGGTCACTGGTGCATGCCCGGGGATAGTGGGGATGGCAGCTCGTGCGTGTGCTGCCTCTTTAGATAGATGGGAATTTGTTCTCTGACCTGGGATGGTCCCAGAGAATTCTCCTCCTCTACAGACCTTATTTCACACCTGACTGTGCCTGACCTGAGGGGGCTTTGGGGTTTTCCTTGCGCTGCAGTGCCTTAGGAGTGCACAGTGCAAGCGCAGGTGTGTCTGGCTGGATCCTGCCCCGGGCACTTACGCAGGCTGGTGGATTCCATGCGGGAAGCAGTGTTCACAGTGTCCCCAAAGAGGCAGTAACGAGGCATTTTGTACCCCACAACTCCAGCCACGCAGGGGCCTGGGAAAACACAAGGCAGAGAGATGCCAGTAAGAAGCAAGTGGTAGGAAGCAGTAAGAAATAAGTGCAGGAGAGGGTCAAACCCCAGCACCTCTGCCAGTCACTGTATCCTCAGGGAGATGTGGGAATTGGGAGCACTCGGTGCATCTGGGGCCTGGCTGCACAGTATTCAGTGAGAGAAGTCGTGATTTGACTATCTGTGGCTAATTGGTGCTGATATCACCAATACTAAATTGCTCCCCAGACCTTTCCACACTGACACAGGCAAAAGTCATTTCACCCTCCTGTCCCTGGTGGAACCAGGAGATATACTTATCCCGAGGCAGCGTCTCACACAGAAATGCAGAATTCCTTTCCCCTGCACAACTGGACTGTGTTTTATTCTGTTTTCCTCCTGCCTTCAGCCCCTGTACCTGTGTGTATCCCAGCCCGCAGCTCCAGTCTGCCTGCTGGCATGTGAGGGATCACCACCTGCCGCACCGCTGCCACCAGATCCAGGGACATTTTGGCAATCTCGTCGGCGTGTTTGGCCCCGTTCCTCTCCGGCAGGCCACTCACTACCATGTAGGCATCCCCGATGGTCTCCACCTGATGGGAAGGGGCACGTGTCAGTAAGTGCCAGGCACTGAGCTTTCCTTTGGAAACAAAATCAGAATAAAATCCATTTTAGCTGTCCAGCACTTGCCAAACTGTGGTGTAGTCCCTGTATGATGGCAGGTCTTGAATTAATGGATTTTGGCCTCCTGCCCTGTTGTATTTGATATTCACCACAAAACAGAGTAAGAAAGATTTTGGCTGCTTCCAGTTTGCTTTAGTGTGGGTTTGTGCTCACCTTGTACACGTCGTAGGACTCGATCCTGGTGTCAAAGCACATGTACAGATTGTTGAGCATCTCAACCACTTGCAAGGGAGTACAGGAGGCAGCGATGCTTGTGAATCCCACGATGTCCGAGAAAAAAATAGTCACCTGTTACAGGGAGGAGATTGTGAAGCCAAAATCTCCAGGCAACAGTGGGGAAGCCTTTGGAGAGTCTGGGGAGTTGTGAAATCCTGAGCACAAAGCCTAAGGCACAGACTGCACACAGAATTAGTCTTGCACAGCTCAATAGACACAATTCTAAATTAACAAGCTCTGGCCCTGAATTGTTCTCTGCTACTTTGACAGATAAAATTATTCTTATCTCCGAAGTTTATCACCTGCACTTCTGTGAATACCTCATGCTAATGGGAAACTGAAAGTCAAATGCTTTGAATCTTGTGAGCAGTGATTAACAGACTTCTTATAGAAGTAGAGCCTCATTTTCCTTTAAAAGTGATTTAAACTGTGATAGGGATAAAACTAGGTACCCAAGCAAACTGTGAAATAAAATCTCAACTGCCATCTCTGCTCTTTTTGAACTAGCAAATATTAACTGGACTTTGTTCTTCTTCAAGTTATGTTTGTTATGATCAAGTAATTCACAGAAAAAAATCACTTTAAAAGAAAATCAAACTTAGATAATAGAATTAAGGGAGAGAAATATGTGTTACAGCTGTTGGCAAAGAATTGTTCCTTCTCTGTGCTGTCTGAATTGTGTCAGTGTTTAAACTCAAATCGTCCTTGCTAATATCAATTAATCTGGAAGAGCCACCTTTTCCCTCTCTGCCTTGGTTCAGCTACTTTTGATGTCATGACTATTGTGGATTATAATTAATTGTGCAATTACAGGTTGTTGTTTTGATAATGACACCTACAGATTAAATGCAAACGTTTATTATTGTGTTTCACAGCTGAAAGTAACAGGGCATCCAGAGAAAAAGAGCGAATAGAACCGCAATTACTGTAGCATGAGGATTTGGGCTGAGGGCTATGCAGCACAGCTGCTTAAATTCAACACTGACAGCAGCAATTCTTTTATTTTTCCTATTTTACAGGGAGAAGACTCATTTCTTGCTCCTATGAGCTCATGATGCAATGGTGCTGGATGTCATGGGTAGGCTCTCAATGCAAAGACGATTTGTCAGTATAGGATGGTTGCCATCTAAAGCTACGTGTCTGGAAATCTCAGCTCTTCTTCCTTCCCCATCATCCTAAGTGCTGCACAGCACCTTGCACATCTCTTTCTAAAACTCATGGGGGATATTTGGATTTCCATCCACAAAAACCAGGATCCTCAACAGCGTGACAAGGTAGGTGCTATTTTAGGTGAATATTTTTCTACATCCTTGCAATGTGCTAACCTGATCGTAGTTTTCTGCCTCAACTTTTTGGCATTTCCTCAGCTGCTTGGCCACAGATTTTGGCAACATTTGGTGCAAGAGGTCCTCAGCTAGGCGCCTCTCCCTTTTCAAGTCCTCTGTCTTCTCCTTGAGGTTTCTGGCATAGTTGTGTATCCAGTCTGTCATTTGCTTGAAGGACATGAGGACAATGGGGTAAATGAGACAGGCAACCACCAGCAGACTGATCTTAAGGCTCAGTGTGGACAGGATTTCCTTGGATTTCTCGTGCAGCTTTGCCTGTCCCTCCTGCAGCAGGCAGCTCTGTGCACGGAGCAGTTCCCTCACCAGGGACACAAAGCCACCCCAGCCCAGGGTTGGGGTGAAGAAAGAGATTCCTCCATGATGGGTGAAATGAAGTGACAGATTGACATTGTCTGTCCAGCACTTCTGTGCAGTCTCTGAGGAGAAGAGGGCGTAGCTCAAGGTGGCAAAGTGTTGCTGCACTGTGGTTTGAAGCCTCGCAGGTGCTGGCGCTGGCTGGGCTTTGAGAAGAGCTTCTCTGATCTGGAGGATGAGTTTGAAAGCAACTGTGTCTGCCCAGTCAGGGTTGTGTCTCATGGCTCTGAGGTCCTCATGGGGACTCCTGAAACGCTCCAGCAGTTCAGAGATCACTCTGGACAGCACCTGCTTGGCTTCAGTAAGCCCTGAGATATTCAATTTGTGTCTCAAGTCAGTTGTGTAGAATCTACAAATGGAGATTTTCTCCTCCTTACACTGGCAGTTCTCACAGTACAGTTCTGCTTCGCTTGCCGCACAGAGGGAGTTTAAATTCCCCAGGAGCTGAGAATGGAATGATCTGTTCCTTGTGCCTGCTGCTGGGAACAGCCAGCTGTGCCTTTCCTCCTGCAGGAGAGAGATGAGGTGAGCAGTCCAGAGGTTTTCACAGGAGGAAAGTTCCTGGAGGGCTTTCCCTGTGTTTTTCCACATTTCCAAGCTTTTGCTCAAATCAAAAGAAACGGCCCCGAGGAGGCTGCAGAGGGAGACCATGCATGCTGTCAAAATCCTTTTAACTGTTTTCCTACCACCGGCACTGGAGGAGGGAAAACATCTAAAAAAAAAAAAATTAAAAAAATTAATTAAATTAAATTAAATTAAATTAAATTAAATTAAATTAAATTAATTAAATTTAAAAACCAACAGTTGCATTTTCTGATCCTGGAAGAGTTTCTTCCAGCTCCTGAAACCACAACTGGATCTAGCAGTCATATTTAACAATTCCCATGCCTTCTGAAACAAAGCACAAGGAGCGTGTGTCATCTGGATGCTTTCTAAAGATATATTTTATTGTATTTTTTTCTACCCGACATTAATTTTAAAAGAAAAGCTGTATTTAAGAGACTGCTTCCTTGACACACTCCGATATGCAAAAACAGATGAACGATACAGTTTTTCTGTGAGTATAAAGGCTGATAAAACCATTTGCTGTAGGTTTTATTCTCTGTGATTCTTTTATCCAAATCTTAAGGAAGGCCATGAAAAGATGGGTTATTTATTCCAGGAATCACAAACTGCAACTGTTGAATTTTTAAAATCGAACTTTGAGAATTTGTTCTTACTAGGCATTTCCAGATGATGAATAATTTCTTTTGATATGTTCAAATGAGCTCAGATGTTTTTTACAATATTGCCTAAATATTTCAGAAGGAAAATGAATCACATTTTTGTTTTGTTTCTGTTCTGTTTTGTTTCAATTTTTACCAAAGCATCTGCACATCCAATTTTCACTGTTTGAGCTTCGTGATTACCTTTCTGTCTCTCTTTCATGATGCACACAGTGGACATCCACACTCCATATAGCAAAGCAACCTCTAATGATTTTAATTTTCAAAATTATTATGCCATCATTTACAATCTTACATTAATGATACTCATGAAAAAAAACTCAGAATGTTATGCTGGAGCTGATGGCACCTGACTAACTGGGCAATCCTTATTTCCACTGATAAAGAACAAAATCCTGCATAGTAAAGATGATTGAAAAAAGCCCTCCTCAGGCCCCCTGTTCTTTCAGATATAGCAAATCACACTTTTTGTCAGGTAAATAAAGCCCAGCAAAGCCTGTTACTTCTCAGCAGTGGCTGATATTAAGCAAAACAAATTCTTGCTGGGCAGAATGGCGGTCAATGGTTGTAAAGCAGAAGAAAAGTGATGAAAGTACAGTCCCCAAAGATGATAAACAGTCATGTATTCTCTTATTAATTTAACATAATTTATGTTTAATAATATATTTATTTTTAGTCCAATGGTTAACATCTGCAAAATGTCAAACTGAAATGAAACTGCAAGCCTGGAAAATGTTTGTTTGAGCATTTCTGTTCCTACAAAGAACTTCCAATCTTTGCCTTGCTCTATCTCCAGTTTACCTTTGGGTCACTTGCCCAATCATTCCTTTTACTCTTGGAATATGTGCCCGGGGGAGAAGAAAAACACCACAAAAATCCGCCTTGATTTTATACTGCCTACCTTTCATTACAATGAAAAAAATATATAAATAGGGGCATTAATTGAGTACTGGGCTAAAAGTGGTGCTTCTGCTTTGCTCTGCCAAAAATCCCCATTTGTGCCAGAGCAGCATCTGACAGTAACCGCTCAGCTTTCACCTGAATGACCTAAAAAGGAGCAGCAGGGCCATGGGGGAGGCAGAGCTGCCCTCAGAGCTGGATCCTGCCCTTCTCCTGCCTCCAAGAGGTGCCAAAACCTCTCTGTAAAAGCTTTTTGCAGCGCTCCTGCACTCACCTGCAGGGACCTGCTGGCTCCTGGGCTGCCTTCCCTCTGGACATCGCTGCTCCGGCAAGTCCCTCTGCACCTCGGGGTGCTGCCAGGAGCCTCCAGCCCTGCAGTGCCTCCCCAGAGGTGTTTGGTGATGCTCTGACCCTTCCCACTGCCCACCCTCTGCTCACCGGGCTCGCAGCTTCCCCAGGAGAGGCTGGAAGCTCCAGCCCAAGGCAGGAGACATGGAAAAAATCCAGCGTTATCCCCAAATACAAGCCCTGGGTTTGCCAACAGTCAGGAACGAGTGACAGAGGTACACATTTTGTTTTCATCTTGCAAAAAGTACTGTTTATTGCAGTAGCGTTTGCAGTTGTTAAAAGCATAATTTCCCGGTTCTTTGTGATCAAAGGTGTCGTGATTATGACTTTATTCAAACTGTTTTCCTTCTTGGCATCTCTCATGCAGTTCTCGTTGCATTAGTTGGTTGCCATAACCTGCAAAAATGTAAAGCAAGTGAAAAATCAGATCATGAGAGGCAGGAATTTGTGAACAGTATGTGTTGCATCCAAATCACAGGATTAAATAACTGAAATAGAATTTTTGTTTCTCAGTCAAAGTTTATATTAAATTAAAAGATATTTGACATTCCAGACTTCAGCTGCATGTGCTGCCTTTTAGGATGCAGTTCCAACAATCAGTGCATTGATGAATGCAAATTTGGGTAATCACTTCTGAAATACACAGTAAATCTTCATAACTACAACTAAAGCCCTAGGATAAAGTCAGAATGCATTTCCATTATCAAACGCTATTTAAAAGTGAAAAAAAAAAATTGGATATCTCTTTCAGAGGAGGATAAATTCAACTGGTAAGTGTAAGATTTACGTCTATGGGTTTTGGTGGTTTGTTTCAGAGGGTCGGGATGGAGATGAGAGATCTCTGGAGTTTGGTCTTAGAGCATGAGGTTTATTGTGAAAGGTGTGGGTGTAGGGGAGCTGCTGGGAGAGCCCAGACACAGCTCAGAGCAGGGCAGAGAGGTGAGAGAGAGAGAGAGAGAAGAAAGAAGATCGAAATGCTGTGGTTGCCGTTTACAATACAATAAATCATCTTCTGTGCTGAATATTCTAATTTTCACTAACCAATCCAGAACAAGCTACAAATCCTACAACATTTACATACAGCCTAGGAGAGTCATTGCATTACCATACAGCGTTTTATTTTAAACTCTAAAAACTGCTTTTTGGACCCTCTGCCAAGTTGGCAGGGTCTGCTCTGACCCTTGGAGCTGTCTGCAAGCAGAGGGGATTGTTTAATCCAAAGGGGATTCCCTTCAGTGGCCACACCATTGTTTTCCAGTTGTTCAGTACCTGGGGTTTGGTATCTCAAAGCTTGTCTTCATTTCAGTCTCGCTTCTAGTTTCCATATTCTCAGCATCTTTTGCCAGGTAATCATATTGATAAGGCTTTCCTATTTCATCCTCCCCAACAGATAAGGGCTGAATCAAGAATGATACAGTTCCCTTTGCAGGTGGCAGGAATCCCCGTGGGCGAACCCCAGCCCAGGTGAGTGTCTGTGAGCTCCTGTGCCTCACCTGCTCGATCCAGCTGTTGTAGGCTGAGACCCGAGTGAACACCGATGGCTTCCGATAGTAATTGCAGCCCAGGGAAGAGCCAAAGCTGACGATGCCGTGCACTTCCCACCTGCCATCAGCGCCCTGGCAGTTCAGGGGCCCTCCAGAGTCCCCCTGGGAGGAAGGGGAGCAGAGTTAATGGCAGCTGTAACGTGAACAGCTCCTCCTTTTTAACCTTCCCTTCCCACCAGCTCTGTTGGTGTCTGAGCCGAGCCCTGACAGCGCACTCACGTTGCAGCTGGAGATGATTCCATCCCCACCAGCACAAACCATGGTGGGTTTCACAATCTTTCCCCACCACGAAGGCTGGGAGCAGGTGGCATAATCCACCACCAGCAGAAGGCCTTGCTGCAGCTCGTCGGGAAGGGCTCCATTTGCTGAGAGAGAACAGAAACGCAGTTGTGGTTTTAGGATTTCATAATATTTGCGGGATTCATGGAAGCTGCAGAGGAAGCTGGCAAGGAATCAGGCAGAGACCCCAAGATGGCGAAAGAGAGAGTTTTATTTACAGAAACTTCTTTATATATCCATTAATAATCTAGCAACCATTGGTCAGCAGAGAATCCACCTCCCAAAGCCATTGGTCACAGCCCTACAACACCTAACACCAAACACAGAGATTAAGAAAGTACAAAAAGTGCAGTTTATCTCTATTCTCCATGAAAAAGAAGAGAAAGATTCCTAAAACAGTGCAACTACACACAGTCATGGGTACCAGGTGGCACTGAAGGAAGAATAAAACTGCTCAGTTAATGTAGCTGCACAGTTTTAAAAGTCTTTTTCTTCTTTCTCACGGAGAATAGAGATAAGCTGCATTTTTGTGCTTTTCAAATCTCTTTGTTTTGGTACTGGGTGCTGTAGGGCTGTGACCAACCACCTTGGGGGGTGGAAAACTGCAGACCAACAGTTAGATTATTAATGCATACATAAAGAAAGTTTGGTAAATAAAGTTTGCTCTTTCACCACCTTGCCGTGCTTCTGCCTGACTTCCCTGCGAGCTTCTGCGAATCTCCACGAATATCAGAAAATCAGAGCCAACAAGTTAAGTTTCCCCTGGGATCTGGGGACCATCCCTTCAGGTAAAATACTCCATAGGGGGTGCATTAGAGGAGAAGCTGTATATCTGTTAAATGTATGCATGTCCTTAGCTCCATTCTCTTATATACACCTTCACTTACTAAAAATTTGCATTCCATTAAAACGTGTCTCATTGTTAAAGTAATACAGGGTTACTCTTTTTCCAGGAGTTTGCAATTTACTTATCCCTTGAGGAATTGCCTCCTGAGCCAAGCTGACACCTCTGCTGAAGTCTCTGAGATTTTCTTCACTTCTCAGCTATTCCCTTATGGGTTTTAAGGTATTTAGGAGGTGTGTTGGGATTAGCAAGTGCACCTGTCTGCATACTATTAATATTTGCATTACAATAGCTCCTAAAAGCTCTGTAAAGGCTCTCAGGTGCATTACCAGCTCTGTTACAAGGAAAAGAAAACTGAAAGGGAAAAATCATAACATGTGAGTGAAGTGGGGCCTAACATAATAAAATACCTCACTACGCTGAGTTTTGAGGGATCTTGAGCACCATCAATTATCTTTGCCGTCAGTCTCAGAGAAGGCACTTCTGAATGTGGTGAGTTTTTTGATTTGGTTTGTTTTTTTTCTTTTCGGTTTTGTATATGTGTGTGTGGTTTTTTGGCTTTTTTGGCTTTTTTTGGTGGCTTTTTGTTTGGGTTTTTTTTGTTTTTGTTTTTTGTGTGGGGTTTTGTTTTGTTTGGTTGGGGTTTTTTTGTTGTTTTTGTCTTTGGTGGTTTTTTGGGGGTTTTTTGTTTGTGTTTTTTGGTTTGGTTTTTTTTGTGTGTGTGGTTTTGGTTTTTGATTTTTGTTGTGTTGTTGCTGGTTTTTTGTTTGGCTTTTTTGTTTGGTTGGTTTTGTTTTGGTTTTTTTGTTTGCTTTTTGGAGTTTTTTGGGGTTTTTTTGTGGTGGTTTTTGTTTTGCTTGGTTGGGGTTTTTTTGTTGTTTTTGTTTTTGGTGGGTTTTTTGGGGTTTTTTTGTTTGTGTTTTTTGGTTTGGGTTTTTTTTGTGTGTGTGTTTGGTTTTGGTTTTTGGTTTTTGTTGTGTTGGGGTTTTTTGTTTGTTTTTTTTTGTTTGTTTGGTTGGTTTTGTTTTGTTTTTTTTGTTTTGGGGATTTTTTTTATTTTTGGCTGGTTTTTTTGTTTGTTTTTTGTGGGTTTTTTGTTTGATTTTTGTTTTTTATGGGGGCTTTTGGTTTGTTTGGTTGGAGTTTTAGTTGTTTTTGGTTTTGGTGGGTTGTTTGAGGTTTTTTTGTTTGTGTTTTTGGTTTGGTTTTTTTTGTGTGTGTGTTTGGTTTTGGTTTTTGTTGTGTTGGGGGTTTTTGTTTGGTTGGTTTTGTTTTGGTTTTGTGTTTTTTGGGGGGGGGGAGTTGGGGGTTTTTTAGGTTTTTTGGGTTTGGGGGGGTTTTTTTTGGTTTTGTTTTGGTTTGGTTTTTTTGGGGAGCGGTTTTTTGTGGTTTTGCAAATGCAAGTACTCACTCTGGAGTCTCCCCCAGCCGGTGACGTAGCAGGCAGTGTCGGAGGCCAGGATGCTCTGGGCGGGGGGCAGGCAGGCCAGCTGGATCTGCTCGCTCAAGGTGACGTGCTCAGAGAGCTTGATCAGAGCAATGTCGTACCTGTGGTAAGAGAAAGGGAAGGTGAAAAGGTTCACAAAATGGATTAAGGCACCGTAGCCTGAGCATTTAGCAGTTACACAGCCTGTACAAAACCGAAGCAAACGAGCAAGGTCAGTGCATAAACAGCACAGATTCCTGCACTCCAGAGCAATGAGAAAATTCACAGACTGGAGGGCTATTCTCTGCAGAATTCCCTGCTTTCCTGCTGGCAAAAATTTTATTTTATCATTTTTTTTCACCAAAACCAAGCATGTGTTAGGACTCACTCCAAGGACAGGGAACTGAGGGGATTTCTTTGTGACTGCAGCAGGACCCAGGGATATAACTGATATTAATGATCAATAATTCTGGGTCTGTGCTGCTGCTAGGAGGGCTGCAAAGAATGTTGTATAAAATGCTTCATTCCCTTGCATTGTACAAAAGATATCATTGCTCCTGACGCAAGCACAAAAATGCAAAATGGCTTCTGGAAACATTATTAATCAATAAGAAATTAATATTGTTAATTGCTTTGTATTCTCTTGAGGGGAAAGGTACAAACTGGATATTATAGCAAGAGGCTCTGAACATGAATTATTTGCCATAACTCCAGGTGTGTGGGATTCAGGCAGTTTGATTTTTGCCCTGCATCTAAAAACTGAAAAAATACCTGCCACCAACTTACCCATTTGAAACATCCTCTGAATCCCAGTCCTCGTGAACAATGATCTTTTCTGGAGAAAGTGCAATTGAGCCTTCCTCCTCAGCTGCTAGGTTGTATTTTCCAAGAAACACTCGATATGTCCGAGAAGAACTGGGCAGGAAAAGGATGAACACTCAGTTATTCAGCTGCTGCTCTGCATCTTTGGCTCCTGAGAGTCAATGAGAATATCCTTGGCTGTAATCTCTTCTCACAGGTGTGTCTGGAGCTGAGCCAGGGATTGCTAAAGGCAGAGATTGTGTTCTGGGCTTCAAAATCATTTAATCTCTGAGCCATCCTCTCAACTCCTGCTCAAGGCTTCATTAATAAAGTCAAGGTGCCTCCGATCTTTGCAGGATTTGCCTCGTATTCTTCAATGCAGGAACAATTTGGACCTTTTTTGACAGCCATAAACAGCTTCACTAATAAACAACTGTGTGATAGATATAGTAGGTAGAATTTATAATAACATGCAGACAATCCTTCATGTTTCATATTATGATATTTGCTACAGCTTAGTGTTATAATAACAATATCCTACCAGAGCAAAAATGGGATTATATTTGTGGAAACAGTTTGAATGATGAAACAGCAATACTATACCTGATCATTTCTTTGTTAAACTGCCACGTAATAGGAAGGGTTTACTGAAAATGATTGGTATATTCAAAATCTTTGTGATTATTTCTTCAGGGAGTGGATTGATTAGTTAATTTGGGGATCTCACTGATACATATATATTACAGAAATAGGCAATACAGCTGAATTTTAACGGCAACTTGAAAACATAAGGATGTTTGTAGTTTGTTTATGGAATATGAAGAGATTTATATATAATATAAATCAGGTAACTGTTCCCCCCCCTTTTACATTAAGAAAATAAAGAGGTGTCATTCTCCTGACGCAGATATGAAACTCAGAGTTTTGAACTGGGAAAGGGAGAACTGGCATTGGTATGATTCTCCTTCATCTCTCTCTGTTCATTTGCTGCTGCCTAGGTCAGATTCAGCTGAATTGCTTACCTGATACAGTGGGCAGCTGTCAGGACCCAGTTGGTGGCAATGAGGGTTCCTCCACAGGTGTGACGCCACTTGCCATTGGAATTGTACTGAAGGGAGGCCTGGGATCAAGGAACCAAGTAAGGCTCAGGTTTTGCCTGCTCATTTTTCATCATTGTGCTTTGTTCCTGCACCCAGAACACAACTTTCTGCTGGTGGAAGGCTTTGAAGTAATGAGTTTACAACTCCTGGCCACAGAAAAGCTTTCCTTCCTTCCCTATCATCCAAAGCTTGATTTTTAAAATATATCTTGCTTAAATAGTCCTAGTCTACTGAACTTGAAATGAGAGCCTGCATTACCAGCAACATACGGCACATTCAGAGCATTCTTAAAAAGACTGCAAATTTTAGGATTGATCAGAGCAGAAGAGCCAAAACCTAAGACATGTCAGGCAAAATGCTTCAGGTGGAACGTAAAAGGTGGTTTTGTTCAGTTGTGCTGTGCAGGGATGGCACAGCCCTGGCTGTTCCAGGGAAAGCACAGAAAGACCAACCTGCCAGGGCCAGCTGTATGGTCTTGCATTTTCCCCTCCAACAACTCTGGACACAAGAGGTGGGTAGGCAGGAACCCCGCAGCCAAAGGCTAAAAGACAAAAATAGGATGTGTGCTTTCAAAGAAGGTTTAAAGAAGTATCTGTACAATATGGAATAGCACAACATCTGGTTACTCTTTCGAGAGACCCTTGCAGTGAACTTCCTATGCTGTATTTTTTTCTGCTTTGCTGCAGAATGTTCAGTTTGTCTAAAAAGGGAAAGGGGAAAAAAAATCTATTTTCAGATTTTAATTAAATTTTTCTCTTAAAACTAAAGCAGAAGCAGGACACGTACCTGCAGGTGCCAGAGTGAACACAGTAAAGAGGACCCCAAGCATGGTGCCAGTTCCTGGGTGCTGCAGGCTCAACTCCATGAGCCATTTTATATGATGTCCTTTATCTCTGGGACACATGACTTAAAATGTAGAGCTATTTCAATACCAATGGAAAAATTGTGTCATTGTGGGATAATTTTTTATGTGCACAAGTTGCTAAAAAATCCCCATTAGGTGGACCTTGGATCCAGCCTATATAAACAACTTGCTTAAAATGAATTCCAAATTAGTTGCTTATTATCTGTAGCAGCTGTTTGCATTTCCATTGCCTTGAAAGTTCATCATGAAGGTGTTCATGGAAGGAAAATGTTAAATTAATTACTCTAATACTTGGTGGTACACCAGCAGTGTCTGATATATTCAGATAGTGATAGATTCAGATGTGTTGGTGGGGTTGGATTAGCTGATTGCTAGAGGCTCCTTCCCACCTTAGCTATGGTACAATTCTACGACTGCTTAGAATTTTATTTTAGTCTGGGGTCTGCTTTTTTTGGTTTATTCTGTTTTTTGTTTTGTTTTGTTCTGTTTTCTGTGTGATTGAATGGCCTATACCACATTGTACTGACTGAAAACCTGTATTTTCTTTCCCAGATCCACATGTGGTTTAGCATGCCAGACTTCTTCAATAAACCAGACTGTAATCACTTTGAAGTGGAACATGCTTCAAACCTTAGAAAGAGCCTGCTGTCCATGCTGGAGCAGAAACCCTGGTGTGGTGTGGTGAGTCAGACTCCATTCCTTTCCCATTTCCCTTTGTTAGATCAGTAGCACAGCCCTGGAGGAGCGCAGGGCTCCAGCAACATTGCAAAGAGAGCAGTGCTGACTGTGAGCTTGCTAATGAAAAAGAGCAAAGCACTTTCACTCCCAGGACAAAGCAGGCAAGAGCAGGCATTTACAGCCCTCCAGAGCTGCTGCCACAAAAGGAAGTGTCCTAATTCATTACTGACGTTTGAGATCAGGGACTTGATATCAACATTACCCCTGTCTCTTTTTCCCTTTTCATCTACTACAGGAATTTTCCATCCTCTGTCACTTCCCCATCTGCCAACTGTTGAAAAACTGTCGCTGGTTATTTAAAAACATCTCTATCCCATAAGTCAGGACACACACAGGGAACAAACTTATTAGAATGGAAACAAATGTCATAATGCCAATTTTGTAATCAGAGCTGTGTTGTACACAAGAGACCAAACTAGTGCTTCAAAAATGCTGAAATAAATCTAATGTTTAATGTCAGGATTAACAAGCGGCAAAATCCCGGATTTCCAGAGTTTCCATTCAGTGCTAGGTACTGCTTTGGATGAAAGATGCCTGGAGCACACATGTGGAAGACAGAAATATAGAATGTTTTGCTGTTTTGTCTGCTTCTCAAGAATGTATTTTCCTGTTCAGACAATAGCACTCGAGAAAACTGCTGTTTGAATTGCAAATTGGTTCAACCAAACCCTCTTCTGGCATCTTGTATTTATTATCTGACTAAAGCGGAAACCAGGATTAACTGAGTGCCGAATTGAGATTCTAATTTTTTTTCCATTAATTTGTTGTCTCTTAGTGTCTGAATTTATAAGCTAAACAACATGTTATGCTGCTCAGTTTAACTTCCATGCTGCTATAATTTTCACTGAATTCCAACTAAAAGTATAAATTTTGGATTGTCACTTACTATTTTAACTTTCCTGGTTTGCTGTGTGCTTGTAAACATGGAATTTTTTTAGTTCTCTAAGCATTTCCGCAATTTCACAAATATAACCTTCTGCTTTCTTGCGTACTGTAAACAAATCCTTTTTCTTGTTCCCCTTCTTCAGGGAGGAATTCTGAAACAATTCTTTTGTTATGGGGGAAATGCTCATAGGAATCATAATATATTTAATGTAAAACACTCTCAAAGCTGTTTTGTTTTTTGATCTACTCATGCTTTATGCAGTGATAGCTTATCCATCTTTTCCAGGCCTAGTCTGAATAGTCTTCCTTGGACTCCATGGGTGTCACACTGCTGGCAGTTCTGCCAGGGAACATCAAAAGGCTCAGCCTCCAGCTGATACCATGGTGGCTTGGAAACAGCCTCCTGGAAGCTCTTATCATCTTCAAGCCAAATGCTTCACAGAAACTGAGCAGCTCACAGAACTTTGGTGAGAAAGAGAAGGTATGTTCTGTTAAAGCACAATTGCAAACATCTCCTTCAATACACAATGCACCAGTGTATAATTTATAATGGACTCTGTTGCATCCCTGTCTTTATTCCCTTGAAGGACAGTAACTCTGCTATACCAATTAGTAAATGGAATTGTCTGCAGAAAAGTTACAGGCACTGAAATCTGCTTTTCTGAGGACATTTTTCATCTGAAACTAGACAGTAACCCCTATGAAAATTCGAAGTTAAATCCTGACCCAGTTTTTCCTTGGGACCACCAACTGTGCCAAATTCATTACTTGCTGGATGGCCACAAAATCTGCTGCTTGATGGTTTGCTGGGATCATTTCTGTGTTCTTCAAAGTAAAGCTTGGCCTTCATTCCTCAGGATAGAAAAAGGTTACACTGAGCAAAGAAATGGAGATAAGCATTACCCTGTGTGTTTCTGTTCCTTGCTGTGCCTTCCAAATTGTCTCTTCCTCGCTTATATCCATTTATATATTATTTTCCCCACTATATTTGCTTTTAATCCAAGCACTTTTGCAGTCAGTACTGGCCACAGATGTAACACAACACTCTGCTTGTCTAAACTGGGTGGGCAGCAAAGGCAGGAGAGAACAGAGACAAAATCAACAAAAAACCCAACCACACTTCAGCAATCAGATTAGACTGAAAGATATTTATTTATAAACAACAGCTTTGGTATTTTAAAACCAAACAACCTGTAAGTCACTAGAAAGTGGGACGTCCTCCCCCCATAGCCAAAACAAATCAACGCACAAATTCTCAATAGGCTTAGAATAGGAAACCTGCAGATCAGCATTTCCAAGTGCATATCCAGAAAACAATTTCATTAAATTGATTTTGCACTCTACAGTCATAAAGGCTGGAAAATCTGTTACAAGAACTTTAGCTATCTACAGTTCAATTGACTGGTACTGAAGTGGAGGAAAAATTATTAACATACTCCCCATCCCCCCAAGCAATAAATTAAAAACTGTAAACCAGAAAGGAAGTTACACTAAAGTTTTCTAGTTAACTCTCTGAAGGGAACCACCATTCTTTATTTTTCTGTAGAATTAAAAAAACCAAATCAAAATATCAAAGGACTTAGTATATCTTCAAGTATTTTCACCAAATGGATTACTCTTAGGGAACTGAACAGCTTACAGGGAAAGGAAACACCTGTTACACAAGTTTCTGGGATAAACAATTCAACCACCACACCTTCCAAGTCTTAGATTCCTGTCATAGCAAGGCACAAAAGGATTGTTGCTTTCAAATGGTCCTTGTTCTCAGCTGCAAAATTGTCAGGTGTCTTGTGCAAATGGAGGCTGAAAGCAGGACTAAGTTCACTTGGACACGGGGATGTTCCCATTCAATTAATGGAACAGGGCGTTACTTCAACACCATCCATCTTGCTTACTGCTACAGATTCTGAGCTCCAGCTGGCTTCCACTTCTTCCCTGTTTCTGGAATCAAGTTCTGCATCACCTTCATTTGAAGTAGGTCCAACTAAGACAAGGCAGGAGAGTTGTTTGCTCTACAGTGCCCAAGGAGGACGAGGTGTCAGGTGAGCCCTGGGCTGTGGCTGTGAAGCTTCTGGGCACTTCAGTGAGCAGAGTCAGGGACAGTCACCTGCAGCAATGGTTAACAAGTCACTTGGTAAAAGGCAGAAGGCAAGTCTTGGAAATGACAAAGGCAACTGGATAGACAACAGTGAAAGGACATAATTACATAATTCCAAGGACATTCCAGTGCATGTCAGGACACAGCTGTTACACAATAACTGACATCACCTCCTAACCCCTTCCTCCCTTTGCACTGAGGTTTTCATCATGATCAGAGGCTTGTAACTGCAGTTGTCTGATACACATTTTTATCCTACCTCTTCCTAGGTTAGTTTGTCTAGCTACAAGCATCTCCCACTCATTCTTTTATTGGATCACAAGTATTCAGATCTGCTTGGGTTCAGGCTTGATCTCCAGTGCTCAACATGACAAAGCCAGTGAGCTGATGGGGAAATTTCCACCTCACTTCAAACATCCCTTACACACCAGCTGTCAAGTTTAGTTCAATACCTTCTGTTCAGCCTTAGCTATCCAAAATTGAATTCGTTTTTATAATTTGGAATAACAGGGCAATCTAAAGCTAGAACTTTTCCTCTGACAACTCTATTTAACCATCATCTCCTTTTTTTCTTAAACATAACCTACATTTAACTCTCTTCAGCCCTCAGAAGGGAAGCCTCTGAACAGCCCAACTAGCTCACACAGCAAATCCAGTCTGGTCTTGCATTTCCACTTCATATCAACACACAATCAGAAAGTCCCAGTACTAAGAGCAGAACTCACCATCTACTGTCTATTCTGTGTTAAGTTTTTACAGCAAGTAAGTTTTCCAAGGCAACTCAAACCAACTTGAAATTCTTTACACCCAGGTAAGATGCGTGAAAGCTTGAAGCCAGAACCTTCAATTCACAGTAAAAAGCACTCAGTACTTTCCTTAATACAGCTTTGTATTTTGTCTGACTGGGAGAAACACCAATTCAGCATCTTCCCAAAATGATGGTGGTGTGGTTTGATAGATGACTGCACAGTGTCTATAACATGAACATGTACCACAAGTCGCAGCAAGTCAGCACCTTCACCTCAGAACACCAGCCCACCTTTGGGTGTTCCTGTGTGACATGTCACACATGCAGAGCAGGCAGGCAGGTGTGCAGGTCTCCACACAGCAGTACAAACAAGTACAGCAGCTCTCTCACAAGCTTTCTGGCACTGAATAACAAGAAACATCATCTCATGACACAACTGCAACTGCTGGCCTAGAAACCAGCAATGTCCTACACTGATGTGTACAAAAAGGACAGAAAGCTGTGTCTGCCTCCACCTGCAGCCTCACAAATGACTAAGGACAGACAATGAGTTTACCTTTTCTAATGATTGTGAACCCTACTGCTCCAATCCCTGCCCTAATCCTCCTCCTTGCAAGAAGACGTCACAGATCACTTGCTGCAAGAGAGACTGAAAATCATCACAGTCCAAGACAGAGCCTGCCCAGGCACAGCTGACACAACATCAGGCTGACAACACTCAGTGGACAGCAGCCAAAAGCAGCAGCCTTATACCTTACTCCTGAAGAGTGGCTTGGCTCCCGGCCCACAATATTCGTTGTAGATTAGTTTGAACAGAAACAAGTGAAACAACGTGATTAAGGAGGCTACACTGAACCAGAACAGGAAGGGTAAGCCTGGGTATTGCTTGGCCATGTGTTCCTCATGAGCCAGAATAGCTTTTAGGTGGAGTGTGTGTCTCAGGTCCTGCAAGTGGACCAAATCTGTTGAGATATAAAGCAGTGGCGTGATGGGTTGTGTCACCATGACGGGGAAGGTGTGACCTCGTGCCTCGGAGGTCAGCTCCACGGGCTCATTCATACAGCCTGCCTCGCACGCATACAGTCTGACAGGCTTGTCCTGGAATTTCACAGACACATGCAAGAAAGGCTTTCCTTCAGCATCCAGCAGGACAGCTAAATTGATCAAGTCCTTATTGTAATGGATCCCACGTAAGGAATAGCTGTTATGAAGTACGTCAGGGTCAGCTTGAAACTGAAGATGGTTTTCTGTGAACTGCAGACCCCCGAAACTAAGCACCATTCCCTGCATGAGTCCATGGACTCCAGCTGCCACAAGACCCTTGCACCCACGTTTCTGGAGAGTCAGCTTCCACAGGTCTGAGAGCTGCAGGATCTGGGTGACACTGGTCAGCTTTGGTGGCCACAGGTTCTCAGCGTGCATGGTCGCGTGGCCGCTGAAGCAGTGGTCAGCATAGTTCAGGCTGGCTTCAATCTTCTCCCTGTCCTCTCCACCGATGAGTGGGTCTAGCAGGGGGGCTGGCACAGTTGACAGCACATAGTAGAGGGTCATGTTGACAGTCTCACTGGATGGGGTATGTGCATCTGTGATCTTTCTCATTTCAATCCCTGTAGCAAAAGAAAACAACCAATAGTCAGACCTTAACTAGGAGGAAAAGATCAAACGTTGCACATTGTCATTCAACATGCAGGTGTTCTTTATGACATCTAAGAAACCTTTGTCCAAAAAACACCGAAGTGAAATGTTTCCTTGTGTTTGTCTAAGAAGATGCTCTCTCTGCTACCTGGAGTTTGAAAGTCAAGCTGCCACTAAAGACAAAGGTAATTTAATATACAGGTGCCTTACAGAGCTGTCATCATGACTCTGCAAGAATGATCTGTCAAAAGAACATAATCTTCTTATAAAATAGCAAGTTCTACATTATTTGAGCAGCTACTCTTTTATGTAAGACATTAAAATCTTAAGAAAAAGACTCCTTGTAGGACAGTTCTAACTTCCATGCAGAATCTGTCTTTTGTGCTATCACTAAAGGTCAACTTTATTTCCAACTGACACGCAGGGGAAATCAGTGCAGTTCCTGAAGCCATGAAAAGCAGCACACATAGAATCATGTTTAGAAATGTTCTTCTATCACTTCCTATATGCAGTCAGGTGTACTCCACTTTGTAATGCAATCTGGGCTCCAAACCAGGAACAGTTTTACTATCCCACAACCCATCAGGAAGACTAGAGCCTCTGGAGACCTGACAGCAACCAGGACACTGAGTTTTCAGCCACCCTCTAAAGTAACCCTGTGGAAGTTGAGCATCACTTTCCTTACCTGAAATGAACAAGTCAGACCAGGTCTGCTGGTGCTCCTGAAAGAGATCTTCCACTCCCATCTGCATCACCTCCAGCATCTCTTTCTTGGCTGCCTCCCTCAGCTTGCTGAAGGTCTCTTCCAGCCTGGAGACCTCGATGGGCTCCGAGGTGTACACCACGGACAGCACGGTCTCGTCAAAGTGCGACTTGGGCGTGACCTGCAGCCGGCTCACGAGTTTCTTGGCAGCCACCACCACCAGCACCACCTTGGGGCTACCGGCCAGCAGCAGGCGGCCGGAGGAGAGCAGGAACTGCCGCTCCTCCACCTTCTCCAGACTGGTGGCGAAGCGCCCGCCCAGCGCGGGGGCGGCGGCGGGGGCCGACACCTCGAAGGCGGCCACCCGCTCGGTGGGGTTGGCGATGCGGATGCGCTGCAG